>CAUYUJ010014804.1:417500-527500 GCA_963575745.1 Prorocentrum cordatum | reverse complement strand
ACACGGCCAGCGCAACAGCCTGCTCAAGATAAGGATAGATGGAACGTACTTGATACATTTTAGTTTCGGGAAGCCGATTGGTGACTCGATGAACTGCGGGAGCTGCTTTGGACTGATCCCCCCCCCATGAGATCGGCGCACCGTCTGGCTACGCAAGCGCCGCCGTCCGATGCCCGAGCCTCTGGCCTCGCCTGGCCCCATCGACTTCGGCGGCGTGCCCCGCCGCTTGGCCGCAGGACGCTGCTCTGGATGTTGTGCGGGAGCCGACGCAACATGAACTAACTCTGCACCCATACCTACATTCTCAGCGTCTTGACGTTGCTGCCCTCCGATCACCCAACATGTGCGAAAGCTTGTCAACGTGATCAGCCATGTCCTCGCGTAGAAGATCATCCAATCCACATTCCACCCTATGTTCGGCAGTTTCTCGTTCGAAAAACAGAGCATCCTCTGCTGCCAGATCGGCCAATTCAAACATCGGGAAATGTGCGCGGCAGCGGCAACATCCAAGCCAAAACGGATCGCTTTCAACGAAAGGAGGGGGTGGAAAGAACGGCAAACGAAACTGCAATCACACATCATTGTTGCCGTTTCCGCCGCCGTGCATGCACGGCAATAGGTCTTGGAATGGTTACCGGCTGCCTGGTACTGGTCCTGTATTCTTCTAAGGGCTCATGTTGGCCCTCATGTTGATTGTTGATGATGGTGATGGGACTGATGATGGTCATGGTATCGATGATGACGGTGGCTGGTTTCGGGGAACGAATCGGGGCTCATGCCCACGACAACGGGCAAAACAAAAGTCAGAACGCACACCAACAAAAACAGTGGTTGCCAGAAGATAACATAAGAGGTCACCGAACCTCCAAAACAGTGCTTGCGAGAGTCAGCCCACGAACTTCTGAATCGGTGCTTTCGAATTTCCAAGCTGTAGGGGGACAAGCCCTCTACAGTTGTAGTGGAACACACAGTGGCATGAACGTAACTTTCGGAAAATCGCGCTGATTTCTCGGACCGTCGAAAGTTTGTGCTTAGGCCGAATCTTGTCATCCGAATCTGGAGGAGGTGCCGTCTTTCTTCTGCTTCTGGGCGGCGAGGAAGGCGGCAACAACGACGGCGAGCAAGGCGGCGCTGCTCCTCCCCTTCCCTCCCTCCTCCTCGCCCACGCGACGGAGGATGAGATGATCAGGGCGGATGGGGGCAGGGGGAGGGAAGAGGAACGCACCTGGCAAACGACGACGCCAGCGACAGCCGCAAGGATGAAAGCGACGACGACGACGACTCCCAGACCTGTCCCGGGCAGAGCTTCCAGGGGAACATGGCCGAGGCCACGGGAGAAGCCCAGGAGGCCCAGAGAGCGCGAACGACGCCCGCACGCCTGCAACGGTGTCCGAAAACCCTTCGAAGCGTGAAAATCATGATCTTTTTACCTGCATGGGCGAAGGCGGGGGTTGGGGGGAGACATATCAGGTAACGCCCCCCACCCCCCCGCGCCATGTGGGTCTGGCACCACAAATTGCACTGCAGGAGTGCGGCAATGCCGGGGACCCACTTGCGGGGGGGGGGGGGGACCGTGACTTTATTGGGATGGGAGGGGGGAGGGGGCAGGCATAACTTATGGCCCAGAGGGAACAAAAAAACACGCTCGTGGTGGGGGGAGACAAAATACGACGACCCTCGCCTGAGCGAGTGCAGGTTGCACACGCGGCCCAGGAGCTCCTCCGCGACAAAGTCCGCCAGCAACAGCACCCACAGCGCCTCAGCCGCGCGCGCACGGGCGGTTGCGACTGTCGATAATCCTCAGAACGTGTTAGTACCAGCGTGTGCTTGTTCACCGAAGCCCTTCGGTACAACGCATGCGGTGCAATCAGGGCTGGCACAGGCTGTGTGCTGTCGGCGGAGCTGAACGGGGGAAAGCCCACATTGGACTAACACACGTCCTGAGGATCACAGAGAGACAGGCAGGGCTGGCCGCCGCCCCAGAGAATCTCGAACCCGATTACCCATGTCGCCTAACTTGGCGCCTCGCGCCCCGCGATGCGCGACTAGCGGCTGTCGTCGCGCCCTTGCGCCGCCGCCCTGGAGAAGAGCACCTGTCCGACACAAGCCGCGACCTACAGGAGTGGATGGGGCTCGTCTTGCCGCCGACTGCAACGCAGACCTACGCCCCCTCGATCGACATCGACAACGACGAAAAGGCTGGTGACCTGACCAGATGGGAGACCATCGACTTCTGGATCAACCAAATGAGGGACGGGAAAGTGGCCGCCATCATGGCCGGCCCACCACGCGAAACTTGGAGTGCAGCAAGGACCGGCGACATCCCAAATGTAAAGTACCAGCCGCGACCCCTACGGAGCCGAGATCAACCATGGGGATTGAACTACGTAATGGAAAAGGAGAGCAGCCAGATCGACGTCGGCAACCAAATTTGCGCACCACAATCCTCGTGTTGTACGTCGCATACGCAACTGGAATATCCGCCATCAGGGAGCATCCAGAGACAGTGCACGACAGCAGGCAGGTACCAAGCAGCTGGCTGCTAGCTGAGATCCAGCATCCACTGCGTCGAACCAACGCACGACCCACGGCATGCTCGAGCAAATCGCCCGCAAACCAACGAGCCTGCTAGCAGTTAGAGTACGAGGGCTACCTGCGCGTATGTTTGCGCAGCCCAATCGATGCAGATGTAAGAGAGAGCGTGATCCACCGCCACTTTACTGTGGAAAATTGCCCCCCCCCCTCTTCCTCCGGAACCCGGGGGTCTCCCCCCCCACCCCCTCCGAAAATCCCCCCATCCCCACTGCTTGACCTACCCCCCTCTCTCCCTCCCCCCCTCCCCTACCACCCACCCCCCCCTACCCCCTAACCCCCTCCCCCCCCCCATCCCCCGCGAAAACTGGTGGGGGGTCACTACCGGTTCGACCCCCCCCCCCTCGAAAACCGGAGGGGGTGGTCACTACCGGTTCGAACCTCTCCCCACCCCCCCACTCACCGCCAGCAAACGACTCCCGGTCCCTACCACCGTCCGCGCCACATCCCCCACTGTTGTTCCCAGCACCACTGTCCTCACTACCACTGTCCCCACTGGTTCCACCACCGTCCCTACTGTCCCCACCAGTGCTCCCACCACTGTTGCACTGTCCCCACTGTCCCCACCACTGTTCCCACCACGGTTTCACTCTCCCCACTTTCTCCACGGCCCCAACCACTGCCCGACTATCCCCACTGTCCCCACTGTCCCACTGACTCCTCCGCTGTCCCACTGAGCTGTCCTACTGGTCCCACCACTGTCCCCACTGTACCTCTATCACATTGTCCCACCGCCGTCCTCGCCACCGCCTTCACCACTGTCCCCACCACCACTGTACCCTCCACTGTCCCACTGTTTCCACCTCCCCCTGTCCCCACACCACTGTCCCCACCACCACCGTTCCCACCACTGTCCACTGTCCCCACTGTTCCCACCATTGTCCTCACCACTGTCCCCACCACTACAGTCCCCACCACTGTCCCACTGTCCCCACCACTGTCCCGCTGTCCCCTCACCACTGTCCCCACCACCACCGTCCCCACCACTGTCCGCACACCCCCTCGGTTTTCGAGGAGGGGGGGGGGGTTCGAACCGGTAGTGACCGCCCCCCCTTTTCATGATGAACTGGGGGGGGGGGGTTCGAACCGGTAGTGACCCCACGCGGTTTTCCGGAGGGGGGGGGGGGGAAGGGGTTCGAACCGGTAGTGACCCCCCCCCGGTTTTCCGCCCGCAGCGGTAGACCACGCTCTTTCAGATGTAAACACGGTCCTGCTGCACATCCACCACTACTTGGGCGAAATGAAAATGAGACATGGCGTGGCGCGGCCGCAATGACATGCCCCACGGAGCCCAACAAGATGCTTGCAACCACGCTATCCAAGGCCACGAACCAGGAGATTCCTCCTGATCGCCCACAGCACGAGGCAATCCTCGCGATCGGACCGGCCTGACAGCGGCCGATCAGTGCGCTATATCATCACCTACCTACTTCATGATTGCAGCAGACAGGACCGCCAGCTGTTACCAACCCATTCCAATATCTGCACCATTCTATAACCGACACGCGCGCACTCACCGCATGACGGAAGCAGCACAGGCGGTGGTAGGGGATCCCACCCTATACAGCAGTATTCTACAGCGCGAATGTCAGTGGCACCGGCAGCACAATACGGCGTTATCACCAGTGGCGACTGCGATCACTCGCAGGCGATTGCAAGTGAGCCACAGGTCTCCACCAACCTCCAACCTTCCCCTCCTCCTCCTCCTGGCTCATCTGCTCGATGCCCCATCTCCCTCCTCCGTACCCAACTAACCTCCTCTACACCCCTCTTCTTGTGGTGGGGTACGGGTGGGGCTCTATCAAGGAGGGAAGAGGGGGAGCTCACCGACGGCCAAGGGCCAGGGCGGCCGCGGCACCAGCTACGAAAAGCCGTCAGCGGACCCTAAAGTCTCCATCCATCTTCCTTGCACCTTCAACAATTTCGGCCTTCGACCGCCTGCAACGCCTGCCGCAGCGAACCAAGTCCCAACTGTCACCGCGCAGGCCACCGCCTTGGATTGCAGGAGCCACCTCCAAGCGCGGTGGACCCCCCACCCCCAAGCAGCCACCATTCCCCGGGGGAGGGTACGAGCCATGGGGATGGTGGCTGCTTTGGGGGGTTTCCTATGCGCAGGAGGTGAGGTCCTTCTGCCATCCACCTCTGGCGAGCGCGGCCGGCACCGCCGCCACGCTGCCCACAGGGGAGGGCACAAACCTCCCTCATGCTCGGTGGAAGCCCCCCCAAAGCGGCCCAGAGGCCGAATTGCTGGGAACCCTACGCCTGCGTGCAGGCGAAGGATCCCGCAGTCGGCCTCTGGGACGCCGGGGGGATTCCTATGAGCAGAGGGAGAGGCCTTTGTGCCCTACCCTCACAGCAAGCGGCACCCAAAGAGTCCCCGTGGAATGGTCTTGCCACCGCACGCCGTTTTAAACTGCCACACCACTTGCTACCGCCTGAGCCTCTTCTCAACTATCGCTTTCACCTCTCAAACCTCCATGCCTTTCTACTTTACTTTCGCCGCCGCTGCCCAGCACAGACTGCGGCAGCCTGCCCCAACCGCAGCACCTAAAGGGGCGCCCTGGGCACCCTCTGGGGCGGTGACCTATCCAGGCCCCGCGACAAGAAAAAGGGATGAACCACAGAAGGCCCCTTCGGGACCCAACCTTTGCACGCGCCGCCGCTTTTCCGCCGAACTGCCAGATTATCCACCCCCTCTGCGTTCTCATGAGGTTCTGTGATGGTGATGATGATGATGCTGATAATGATGCTGATGCTGCTGATGATGATGTTGATGATGATGGTGGTGATGGAGATGATGATGACGACGATGCGGATGATGATGGTGATGATCCCCGCGTCTGAAGGGATCAGGAGCTCCTAGCTCTAACTGCCCCTCGGACCGAGGCGTTTCCCTATGGCCCTGCGGAAGCAACGCTCGGTCTCGTGCGCCACGGCACACGCGCAGATTGCCCAAGTGCTGAAGGAAATCAACCGCCTCAGCCGAGGCAAGCGGATGACCGATCCAAGCAATCGAAGCAACTCAGCACGCTCGGCAGCTGGCAGAGGCCACGCTGCGCGGTCTAGCAAGCTGGTGCACAACTGAGCTGTACGCCGCACCTGAGAAACGACTCGGTCCCTCGGCAATCGGCCACGGTTGCCCGACGTTGCTCCTTAGGTTTGCGGAGATCGAACCAGAGCGTGGGCGGACCTCCGCGCTCGGGTCGCCCTCCACGTCTGGGGGCGGGCAGGGCACTGCCGCGAAACGCGCCAGAAGCTACATTGACAGAAGGCGTGCAAACACGTCGAGACGGAGGCAGGCGCTCGACTGCACCTCCCTTCAGCAAAGCAACCCGTCGAATCGGCACCAGGCCACACAGACGGACTGGTTGCGTTGCCGAGGGCGCGGGCCCCGATCCCGAGTGAGGGCGAAACCCCCACCCGCCTCAAAAGAGAAACGCCACCTCCCGAACGGCGGAACCCCAAGGCCCGAGTTCCAGGGCTGGCTGCGTACACCAGCACCGCCAGAGAGGTCGGCAAAGAGCAGCGCGAATGCACCGCCCGTCTGGCGGAACCACACGGCCCGAGTTCCAGGGCTGGCTGCGTAGCACCAGCACCGCCAAACAGGTCGACAAACAGAAAGGGAGGGAGGGCAGAGACAGGGCAAGGGCACGGGGCGCGCCGCAAAATTGCGAGCGCAGCGCAGACAAGACCCATCGGCAGAGCAACGTGTCTCAACGGCCCCAGGCCGCACCCTGGACTGGTTGCACTGCCAATGGACGGAGCCCGATCCCGTGCGCGGGCGAACCTGCGCACCTGGGCCCGCCTCCGCTGAGGCTCAGCTGTCCTCCTGGCCCCAGGCCTCGCAAGGGACTTGCTGCATTGCCGACGGTATCGGGCCCGATCCCGTGCGCGAGCGGACCTGCGCACATGGTTCAGGCCCGAACTGGGCGAGAGAGGCTAGCCGTCCACTCGCCTGCGCAGGCGGCGCGGGGGCTCAGGGTCACCGGCGCTGCCTTGCCCTGCTGGCTGCAGCCCTCGCTTGAGGCGGCCGAGCACCGCCTTTCCTATGGCTCTCGGGCGCCCTCGGACACGCCTTCGCCAGGCCCGACATCCTGACGCTCTGCGTCCAGTAGCCGCACTTGACGCAGGAGAGGTGGTTGCCTGCTCGCCATAACTCGTGGGGGTCGTGCGGATCGAGCCCCCGCCGCGGTGGAAGCGCGGGCGGAGGCGGGGGCGGCGGCTGCGCCGCAGGTGCCGCCCCCCATTGCTCGCGAGCTGCCGCGGCCGCGCCGCCGCGGCCAGACGAGGCTCCGCCCTCTCCAGCGTCGCGCTGGTCCCCGGCATCTGCTGCTGCTGCGCTCTGCGAGCCGCTGGCCTGGCTGGAGAAAAGAGCCGCGCTCGCTGCGAGGAGAGCCGCGGCCGCGTGGACCGAGCCCGAGGCCCCCTTCCGAACCCGAAATCCACGAGCCCGAAATCGCCTCGCCCCGCCCCGCGCACTCCTGGCA
Source organism: Prorocentrum cordatum (assembly GCA_963575745.1). Classification (NCBI taxonomy): domain Eukaryota; class Dinophyceae; order Prorocentrales; family Prorocentraceae; genus Prorocentrum; species Prorocentrum cordatum. The sequence continues at coordinate 520,421 of CAUYUJ010014804.1, read as the reverse complement.
GGCCCATAGCGTTTCGCTGCCGACCTCGAGCCATGTCCCATGTCTGCCGCGCGTCCTCAGCGAGCAGTCGAAAGCTGCAGTGGCTCCTCCAGCGCAGTTTGCATCCCTGCCAGTCGCGCCGCACCGCCGCCATGCCTGGCCCCTCGTGGCCGCCCGCGGCAGTCAGCTCCGCGCCGCCCTCCTGCACGGCGGTGCCCAGCCAGCGGAAGACCTTCCTGACGAGGCGGTCCTGGCGCAGGCTGCGAGCGCGAACCGCATCGTCCGCGGGGTGCATCTCAGCGCCCTGAATGGCGCGGGCGTCCGCGCTGTGGTTGCCCCTGCGCTGCCAGACGGTGATGCGCTCTGCCTGTGCGCCCGCCAGCGTCGCGTGGGCCTTCACGTTGTGGGCCGTGACGTTGTCGGGGCCGATGTCCTCGAGCGATCGCCACAAGCGTGACCATAGCTCTCGGTGGAGTTGCTGCCACTGGAGACACCGCGCCTTGCCCGCTGCGAAGCCGTCCACGAGCAGCTGGCAGCCGGTGTAGATCCTGACTAGCGGGAGGCAGTCCTGTGGCCCTTCGATGGCAGCTGCAAGCTCCGCGGCACCCGACTCTTGTGGGCATGGCCAAGGGAGCGGGCCGAAGATGCTGAGGGCCCCCCAGTCGCGACTCACGACGACGGCAGCCCAGCCACCCCGCGCGGAGACCAGGCTGGGGTCCAGGGCGCTGCCGCGGGTCAAGAGGTCGCCAGCAAGTGGTTGGCCCACAAGATCGGCGTGCCCTTCCTTGCGCGCCAGGCGCTCTTCCGTGGGAAGAAGGAGTGGGCGCCGATGCGCAGGCGCCAGGGCCCTCGACCACAGCGGGTCCTCCGTCGCATCTGCGCTGGCCATGTCGACGAGGGTCCCGAAGTGAACGTCGTCGGGCGGCCGCCTCTCGTCTGCGCCGTCATTGGCCTCCCACTCTGCACGGCCGAGCGCGGCGGCAGGGCACTGCCGCGCCAGGTGCCGCGCAGCGCCGCGTGCATTGCACCCGCGAGGGCACTGGGGCGACGACGCCAGCGGCCGCCCCCCTGCGAGGCGGCGCGCCACTGGCCAGAGACAGCCAGCTGACCAGCGCGTTCTTGGCCGAGCTCATCTGCCTGGCCGCTTGCTGGCTCATCCGCTTGCGGTGCAGGGTGCGCCTGATGCTGGACAGGGCCCCCCCTGCGGCCAAGTGCCCCAGGCCAGGATGCATGCCCGCGCCCCTCCACAGCAGACGCCCATGGCTGGCGCCGATGTGCTTGGAGAGGGCCGACGCGCCCAAGGCCTTCAGGTCGATGGGCTGCTTCAGGTCGTTTAGGAAGAAGCCTGGCCGCAAAGCATCCCATCACAGGCGATGGCATGCCGGCGCGCAGGCCGACGCAGGGCCCCTGCCCGAAAGGGCCCCCGGCCCCTCCGCAGCCTTCCTCGCCAAGGCCCCTGCGAACGCGCTCCCGAGTGACCGCGAGTCCGCGCGGTCAGACTTGAACTGCACCGCCTTGGCCCACGCCACGACGGGCAGCGCCACGCGGTCAACGAGCGGGTCGCTGGCCAGGCGCTTGCTGAGGAGGAAGCTGAGGCTGAGGCTCTTGCCAGGCCCTCTACCGTGGCGAACACAGCATTGACCTGCCTACGCCACTTTGTGAGCTGCGGCGACGGCCAGCCCGCCGCGCTCAGGCCGTATCGGGTGGCAGGCCTGAGCCCCGCGTTGGCAACGCGCGCTGCTGCTGGTCTCCTGGGAGCGGATGGCGCGAAGCCTCTGCAGCTGCGCTGCCGCCGCGGTGTGGCGCGCCTCGAGCACCGCGAAGGCCTGGCCGTCGAGGCAGTAGTGCACTCCCAGGTTCTTGACCGAGTCGGCGATGGGAAAGGCGATGCCCCCCCATCTGCTTGGCTACCAGCGAGGCCAGCTCAGGCGAGCTCGCAAGCAACTCGCTCTGCGACTCCGACGCCTTGCAGCCCGGCGCCGCGAGCTGCGCCACCGCGGCCTTGGTCGCCTGGGCGACGCGCGCCGCGACCTGTGCCATGGGGCCGCGGCATCCAACGCAGCAGTCGTCGAACATGATGGCGAGGGTGGCCCGAGGCTCCAGCGCCCGCCATATGCGCGCGCGCTCATCGGCCAGCACAAGCAGGCCGCACTTGAGGAGCCGCCCTGCGCGCAAGCAGCCAGCGAGGAGGCCCGCGCCGAGCAGGTAGGCATGAAGCGCCGCGCGCCAGCATGCAAGGTCAGCGCCATGCCCAGCAGCCCCCTCGGGTAGCCCGCCATGATGCTGCGGTCCTGGATGATCGCCAGGGCGACTAGCTCGCAGGCCTGCCACAGGTCGATGAATGATGCTGCAGCTCCCTCGCCCCGTGCCTGCGAATCCTCGGCTCGGAGCGCTTGCCGCCAGACGGCCTCTTCTGCCGCGCGCCCGCGGCCGCCCCAGAAATGTGCCGGCTACGCCTGGGCCGATCTGGGAGTCCTAGTGCCGCGCGTCTGGCTGGCGGACGCGACTCCAGAGGCGTGGAAGCCAGCCCAGCAGGCCCATGGGCCGAAAGCCCCCTTGAGGCTTAGGAAGCATCACCACGAGAGAGTCGGTAATGACGTCGGGCCAGCCGCCCAACTCCTCGCACCGCATCCCGAAGTCTACGATGACCTCCAGGAGGGCGTCGCCGAGGTCCGCTGCCTTTCTGGGGTTTAAGCGAGCGCTGCCAACGACAGTGCTGCGCCTGAACGTCTTGGCGGCCTGGCGCACCCGATCGGCCGAGGGCCTGGGCAGTGCCTCCGCCTCGGTGGGCGGTCGCCGCGGGCGGGAGCGATCGCTGTCCTGCCGAACCCGCCAGACCTCGGAGGCCCTCCATGGACGGGGGCCTGGGGGCTGCCGCGCCTGCGCGCGCCTCTCGGCCGTCTGCGATGCCGCCGCCGCAGCTGCCGTCGTCGCTGACATCGCTGGAATCCGACGGAATGTCGCCGTGGTAGCGCATGAAATGCTTGACGGACTGGATGCAGCTGCACTGCCCCGCGTCAGAGGAGCTGGACTCTAGGGCGGCCATGCTGCGGTGGTACTCGTCCGTCACAAGCTGCGCGCTTGACCAGCTCTCCTCGCGCAGCTCCACGGCCCTGTCCCAGCGTGCGGGCGCGCGCATCGTGAACGGCTGCGCCGTGAAGGTACCGCCCTCGCCCTCGCTGCCAGCGCTGCGGCTGCCTGTGGGTGCAGCCGTCGAAGCCGATGCTGCATGCCCCGCGCTGTGGGCTTCTGGGTAACCTCCACCTGCTGCCGCCTGTGCTGCGAAGGAGCCTGGAGGGTGCTTGCTTGGGATCGCGCTGACCCCCTCCGCAGATTCTGCTCCCAGTGCAGCCCCTGCGTCAGCGCCGCTGGTATCCTCCACGGCGCTCGCGTCAGCGGTTCCATCGCCCTCGTGTTGGCTGAGGCGTGCGACCGCGCAGTGCGCGCGCAGCTCCATCCACTCGGCCTTGTCGAGCTCTGGGTCGGGGGCGTGCAAGTGCGGGAGCCGGCCTCGAGCGAGGCGCTGGAGGGCCCTCCGAACCCCTTGCGCGCCTACCTCGATGGCGCTCCAGTCGCCGACGGCCGCCACTCGCTCAAGAGCGGCGCAAAGGATTGGGGGCTGCGGCGTCGCCCGTAGGTCGCCACTCAGATGGGGCTGTGGCGTCGCCCGCAGCTCGCCCCTCAAATTGTCGCCACCCCAGCGCGGCTCCCAATCCGCAGGAGGCCTGGTCGAAACATCGAAGGCGATGGGGGCGCCGGGGAGGGGCCTGCTGTAGTCGCCGCGCTCCTCCAACCACCGCTTCGATTCCAAGTAGGCGTCGGCCGTTCGGTGGAACTCCCCCCCCCGTCCCCGGGGCGTAGGCGTCCGAACTGTCGAAGGGGGCGACCCAGCTCTCGCCTACCAGGGCCCCCGCGCCGCCACGCAGAAGACCAGACCTCTCTCGCAGTGCGCATTCGGCGCGCGAAATCCTGCGCAAGGCCCGTGTCGGCGTGCGTCGGTAAACCCAGCATGCAGAGGATGCAGGACACGCGCTTCTCAATCCACTCGGCCTCGTCCTCGTAGTAATTGGGGCTGCTAGGGTTGGAGGCCCAGCTGCGCGCTCGACGCCCCGACGCACGCTCGTAGCGCCTGATGCCCCTGGCCTGCATGCGCTCGGCCTCGCGGCGCTCGGGGCCCAGCTTGAGGCGCGCCTCAGACGCGGGTCCCCCGTCCTCGCCCTTAGCGCCGCCTGTGAGAAGCCTCACCTGGGTGAAGTAGTCGCTCAGGTGCATGAGCTTCTCCCCCTCGAATCTCGCCTTGGGGCCCTTGATGGGGCGCGCCTTCGCTCGGGGGCCGAAAGCGAACTGCTGCGGGCCCCCCGGCCCCCAATAGAAGTTGGCGTCGTCGGGGTCGATCTGGCAAGCCCAAGCGAGCTCCCCCTCTACGCTCTCGCAGAGCCCCTGGTACGCGACCTCCATGACCTGCGAAATGCCGCTCAGCTCTATCTGGGCCCGAACAGAGGTGGTCCCAGTGCTTCTCCAGCATGTGCCCGAAAGGGCGTGCCTTGGGGAAGGCCATCGGCCCCTTGACCCTGAGCGACTGGCCCATGTCGCCGCGGCAGGTGAGGCCGAGCTGCACTGCCACATGAGGGCTGCAAGGGGTGGCGCACCCCTGGGCGGCCATGTCCAGGCGCTTGCAGGCGAGGACTGTCGAACATCTCAGCGCTGACAATGAACCAGTCAAGCTCCGAGGGCGCCTTGGTCGGGGAGCGCTGGCAGGCGCCCGCGCTCGCGTCGACAACGTGACCGCCGACTCTGCGTAGATGCTCCGCGCGTTGAAGGGAACTCTCGGGCTCCACGTTCCAGTCGCCTGCGATGACCCACGGCTTCCCTGCTCGCTTGGGGGGGGGCGCCGACCTCCTGCCGCGCGGACTGGCTGGCCTCGCCGACTTCGTCGTTGCCGAAGTATGCGGAGCCCAGCAGAAACCCGCCATATACTGCTCCATTGACATGGATTACCGTGGCCCTGCCGTCAAAGACGCGGCAGCTGGCCTTGCGGCCCTGATCGCGCGGGCCGCACATGCCGCGGGCAAAAGCAAACTACGACCCAAGCGTCACCGCCCACAGCGCGCTGCTGCGATGCCCCCACGGAATTCGCGCCTGGGGTCAGCACCGCGCTCCAGCTGACCTGCCTGCACCGCTGCTCCTGCTCGGCGACTCGGCAGCCGTTGAGGTGGTGCTCCTGGAAACAGATCGCGTCGCCCATGTGCGCGTCGGCGACCACCTGCTGCCGAGGGCCCTGCTGCTCGCCGAGGGCGGTCGCGAAGGGGCCCCAACCGCTTCCGTTGAGGCTGACCACCGCGAATGCAGGCTTGCCACTCGCGCACCCCCCACCCCCCCCCCTCCGCTTGAGCCCCGCCGGGCGGAGGCTTTGGAGGAGCTTCTGCGCGCGAAGCCTGCGCCTCTGGGCGGCCTGGGCTGCGGGGTCACCGCGTCGAGCCCCTTCGTCGCCGCAGCCAACGCCTGCCGCCGCGCTGCCGTCCTCCGCGGGGGCCTCGACCTCCCCCTCCATGCTGTCCAAGATGTTGCTGAGGCCGGCCTCCTCGAGCTCTTCGTTGCCGCTGTCGCGTTCTGCTGCAGCGCCAGCTGCTGCGACGCTGCGCGCCAACTGACGAAGCTGGGAGACCTGTTGTTCCCGCTGCCGAGCGCGACCTGCATTGGGCATGCCAGAGGCCTGGCCCAAAGCTTCCAAGAAAGCTGCGGCGCGCTCGCCCTCGCTGAGCAAGGCTGCCAGGGACCGAGGCGCTGCTGCTGTGGCGCCCGCCCCCGCCGCTCGTCCTCCGAGCGCGCCCTCGCGCTCGCGTTTGTGCTTGGCCAAGAGGTTGTCGATGGGCGCCTGGAGCTACTTCTCCGCAGCTTTGCTCTGCTTGCGCTTGCCCTCCAGCTCGAGCTGCTGCGCCTCGAGGCCCGCGATCTCATGCGCGGCGTCCGCGGTGTTCCTTGCAAGTGGGTCCGAAAAGCTCTGCTGGTTCCGCTGCTTGCGCTCGAGCTCGCTGAGCTGGGCGGACGTGGGCTTCTCCACGGAGAGCTCGCGTTGCACCTGCTGTGCCTCCTGCCGCTTGCCCGCGAGTATCTCGGCTGCGCCTTCAACTCCTTCGAGCTTTTTGATGTCGCTCCGAAGCCTTCCAAGTCGCCGTGCTCTCTCGTCCTTCGAAGAGGAGGCCGCTGGTTCTGCGCCTGCGTCGCCCCCCTGAAGCTGCGCGAGAATATCCTTCGAGCTGTTTGTCCTTGCGTCGCAACTGCTTGGGCTCGCGGCGCCCCTTGGCGCCCAGATAAGACATGGCACTCCACCGCGAGCTTGCCCCAGATCCTTGCCCCCACCAATCGAATCCGCAGCTGCGACGCACGTTCCTGGAGCCGCAGCTTTTGTTGGCTCCGCATGCGGGGCAATCCCAGGCTATGGGCCAGTTGCCTCCGCCACTGCTGCCACCAACTCCGCCTGGCTGACCTCCCCCGCGCCCGCCTCTGCCGCATTTGCCGCCGCCGCCGCGCGCGGCGCCCCGAGCGCCGCCGCCGCGCCCTGCCAATGGTCGAGCCCGCCGAAGCTGGAATCCCAATCGGGCAACTGGGGCCGGGCGTCGGACCCGCTATGGATATCAAAGAACTGCGGCCGCGCAGGCCTCGCTGAAAGCTTGGTCGACTTGGAATCTGCCCCGAGGAGTGGCGCGACGGCTAGACCCAGCCACGTGGGGCCAGACACCTGCCCTGATCGCATCAGATTGAGCCACAATGGCTACGGTGATGATGATGATGATGATGATGATGACGGTGATGATGATGATGATGATGCTGATGCTGATGATGGCCCACTCGTTCCTCAGTGGTCAGAACGAGTCAAAAGAGCACGGACCGCCCTCCTCTTCTTAGCGATGGCCCTAGCCCTCGCCGCGAGAAGGGTCGAGAGAGCCTTAAGTCCCCATCTCTTGTGGGCCCCGAGGAAGTAGAACGCTGGAATTGCGAGGTCGTGCGCGAGCAGGGCAGATCCGAAGGCCGCGCCGCCCAGGGAAGGCCGAAGGCAAAGCAGCAGTCTATCTTCGGGCGACCACGCGCAAAAATCTTCGGGAAGGCCAGGGAGGAGACGGGGCAGCGACGACAACAGAAGCTGGCAAGACAAATCGTGCAAGACATGGTTACCTCCCATGGCTTGGCATCCAAATCGATGCACCTGGCACCCCTGTCCGGATCGGGCAGAGGTGCACCGCCCATTGCAGATGATCCTGAGATATGCAGAACAAGCAAAGGGAGCAATACTCCCAGCAAAATTCATATCCTGGGGGACACGGTCAGAATGCAAAGTCTGTATATCGGCCCGAAACTTCCCATGCCGGGGGGGCAAGGGCAACCGAAACCGAGGGCCTACTCAGGGAATCGCGAAACACAAGTATATTGTAGATCTGCTTCTGGAGGAGTGACAGGTCGGGGTCCGAAGGGATCATGGGGATGGCCTGGAAGCGCGTGAACAACGAGCAGTGGGGCCTCGCGATGGACTCCTGAACACATCAGCCCTTCGAGGCACAGCCAAACGGTCAAGCTCGACCTCTCGGAGTTCGCGCCAGCGATCGTATACGCGTGGGAAGGCAGCTGGCCTCAAGCACACTCGACACATAGCTGCTTGATCTTCCAAGGCGACTGAGCGGAATTGGACGTGGAGCCCGATCGCGCTGGCGCGCGCCGGGAAGAAATTGCACGCTCAGCACGTTAGACAATCGCAGGGGCGGGAAGAAATTGCGCAGGAAAGCTGGGCAGAGGGAACCCAGACGCATTGTGCGCACGAATATTTTGTGTAAGTCCCAAGGCTAAACCACGAAAATATTGAAGCCGATTTTGGAGCTTACTCGGGGGGCCAATCCAGCTGCGCCCAGGTCTACCTGGACCAAGACACACACCCAAATACCTGGCGGAGGAGCCAACTTGGAACGGCGAGACGCTCAGCCCGACACCGTGGAACAAATCAAGGAACTCGTCCTTGGCCTGGCCTGCAGGGAAAACAATGATGCACTTTTTCGGGTTGATCAACAGACCAGTCGCCCGGGCCACCTTGGCCATGAGGCGGGCGATTGACGGTGATGACACCAGTAGGTCCTGGGGGGTCGTCGTCAAACGCGAACGGCCTGCCAGGATGCGGTCTCAAGGCCTTTTTCCAAATGACGGACCAGGGGATCAAAACACAAGGCGAAGACCACCCCACTCATGGGAGAGCCTTGCGTAACCCCGCCGAGGATGCAGGAACCATCGAAAACGCGCCCTCGGAGAGCGGACCTCTGCGACAACATTCTTATATAGTTCGCCGATGGCAAACAGGAAATATCTCGGCACGCCTAGCTCCGACAAGCAGTCGGAGATCCAATCGTGGTCCAATGGCGGGAAGGCAGCCGCAATATCCAGCAGGAAAAGCCCCGCTCTCTGATAACCTTGAAAGGAGAAGAAGTCAATCAACTGAGACTCCATCTCGAGAATGTGATCAAACATATTGCATTTATTAACAAACCCATTCTGCGCCGCCGAGACTGAATACCGAGCTTGCACGGCGAGCGGATGGGCGAGAGCAGCAGCGAGGAGCTTGTCGTCGCAGTTGGAGAGGGAGATAGGCCGAGAAGCGTCTGCAGTGCGTGAGAGTTCCAGGGAGCAGCCCCCCCGCCTCCCCCACCTCCATCATCCTTGGGAATGAATGCAATATGTGCGTTGTTAAACCCTCCTTCATCTTTTTGAAGCCCAGCAAATCAGAATAGAGAGGGAACGGGCTCTCGCGGCACAACTCGCCCACCGCCTTCCACGCAGCACATCCAATGCCGCAGGCGCCAGGTGTGGACTCCTTCTTGGCAGCAAGGATACGTGAGAAATCATGATGCATCAGCCTCGACTGGATACCAGGCGAGACCTGCTGAATTTCCTGGAACATCCACCGCTTCGCAACATCGCACATGGGCCCCCGGGCCCGCTTGGCATGCCCCCCCCACCACCACCGCCACCACCACCACCACCACCACCACCGCCACCACCACCACCACCACCACCACCACCACCACCACCACCACCACCACCACCGCCACCACCACCACCACCACCACCACCACCACCACCACCACCACCACCACCACCAACCACCACCAACCACCACCAACCAACCACCACCAACCACCACCAACCACCACCACCAACCACCACCAACCACCACCAACCACCACAACCACCACCACCCACCACCACCACCACCACACCACCACCACCACCCACCACCACCACCACCACCACCACCACCACCACCACACCACCACCACCACCACCACACCACCACCACCACCACCACCACCACCACCACCACCACCACCACCACCACCACCACACCACCACCACCAACCACCACCCACCACCACCACCCCACCACCACCACCACCACACCACCACCACCACCAACCACCACCACCACCACCACCACCACCACCACCACCACCACCACCACCACACCACCACCACCACCACCACCACCACCACCACCACCACCACCACCACCACCACCACCACCACCACCACCACCACCACCACCAACCACCACCACCACCACACCACCACCACCACCACAACCACCACCCACCACCACCACACCACCACCACCACGCACACCACACACACACCACACACACCACACCCACCCACCCACCCACCCACCCACCCACCCACCCACCCACCCACCACCCACCCCCCACACACACACACGCACACACACACACACACGCACACAAACCCCAATGTTTAACCAGCTTGGCCGCGCTGTTAGGCAGGGGCCCAAGTTCTCCACCCCCAGGGTCAGGAACGTAACAAAGAGTGAGCCGAATACCTGTAGGGAGCCAGCCTGCGGAGATCGAAGTTGAGAGGGGCGACGATCTGCGCGCGAAGCGCGCGGGTTCTCGGCAGAGAAGTCGCTGATCTCAGCGTGCAATGCGTCGCTGCAGACGCCCTGCAAATACTTGTGACACGCCGCATAATCGGAGCAGGACTCGCCTTGGAATCGAAAAACTGGGCGAGGACTGGTAAGGGCCGAATGCACCTCCGAATCAGAGAACGATTATTGTACTGGGTGGCTCGCATAAGCTTCAGGCACACGGCGACCTTCTGCCTGTCGGTGATTGGCCCAACGCGGACGAGCCTCTCCAAGAGCCTATATTTAACCGCAAACATGCACTCCTTAATCTCCAGGATGCGCTCTCGAGGGCCCTTCGAAAGGCCAACCTCCAAAGCAACGTCATTCAAGAGTTCCTCGAACTCAGGATGCAGCGAGACCCACTTAGGTCGCTTGCGAAGGGTAGACCGATTGGGGGGTGCTGGAGGACGACTGGGACATGGCCCGACGGTTCACGACGGTCGCGCGCGCGTCCACTAACGAAGCCCCGAGGGGACGCATCGAGAAGAACTGGACTGGGGAGGTTAGAATACCACTTATCAAGACGAGCAACGCTAACAACAGCTTCATGGGCTACGCATCTGCGGGTAGGATCACCCTGCTCAACTTCAGCAAATTGAGGAACAAGCCGATCAAATGGGTCGCCTAGCCTAGACGCCGCAGATACCCTTGGAGCTTCACCCGAAGCCATGGAATACCGCTGCTCACAAGATTCCGGGAAATTCCAATCACCGCTCAGGAGAACCGAAGCAGCGTTGAGCCCCAAGGTAAGCCGACGGATTTACTAGAGAAGCTGCATCTTCAAACTGTGTCTCCTTCGCAGCTCGATGTGGGCATTGACTGGCTGGACCCTGCCAGCTGGGCCGTGGAAGGCGAGCGAGAGCGCCCGACCAGGGTCTATCGCGAGCTGTCGGGGAGCACCTTCACATTCAGCAGCCAATGTCTTGCGAACGGAAGTGGCCACGCCGCCAGCGCGAGAGAAGGGAAAAGAGCCGAAGCGCACAAAATCGGGAAAGTCGCGCTCGAGACTCGACAAGTCGGATTCCGAACCATGTTTCCTGCAAGAATACAACATCGCTGTTGCGGCATAGGCCGCGGACCTTCCCCAGGGCACGTCGTTGGCGAGACTCTGAACCAGACGCTGCTCCAAAAATGACACCTGCATTCCATGGGGCTAAATTGCACGCTCGCGAAAATCAAAGGGGCCGCTGGCATTCTGACCTGGAACGCACAGGAGGAGGGGGGGGAGGAGCTGGAGGACGAGGAAGAGGAGGAAGGGCAGGGGGAAACACCGCGACGCCTCCGGCTGTCAGGCAGCCGCCTTCGCTTCCGAGAGGCGGAGGGGAGAGCAAACCAGACTCGAGAATATCAAACTCACAACCGCAATTATCTTCACCCACCGAGCGTGAGAACATTTCACTAGAACACACGTTCACGCTCGATCTTTCCGAGCAACCGTCCTGCCACGTACACCATCAAGAGGACTGTCCGAGCAGACGTTGAACCAGTCCAGGGATACTTTCGGCCATCTCCTTCGCGATCCCGATCTCCTGGAGCACTGCGAACTGCGGCTCGAAGGTGAACGTGCCATCCAGGGAGTCGGCGCACTTGACCAGCCCGTACGATTCGTCGTGATAGATGAGGTAGCACACTCCCTGGAACGGATTACATCCCAACTTCATATCAGGTTTCCACAGGTTCTGGCCCTGCAGCATGTCTTTGCACATGGTCCAGCACTTGTTCATCGCGAAGCTCCTCTTCCTGACCTCGATCGGGAGATCACGACCAGTTCGGATCTGGTGGAGAATGCCAGACCTCGGGTCGCGCCACGAGGGGGGGACGCACGGAACTGGTCGTAGAAGCTGTTGGCGTCCTGCTCTGTCTCGAATTTGACCACATAGGCCGTCTGCATATTTCGTGTCCACGCCTGGCACCTGGAAAGAATGGTGGCAGGGAGGGCGTCCTTCATCGTCAGGAAAGGTTCGTCCAACTTCGTTTTCAGGAGCTTCCGCGGGAAACCTCGCACCCGGATCTCGGAACGATCTGGAGCCCTTCCCTCGTCTACTAGATTGATGACACTGCCGCCCAACATGCGGGCGCGCTTCCGCTCAGGTGTGGTATGACCTGACCGAAATTGCTGTGGATGCGGCCGCCGATGCGGCAGCCGACTGAACCCCGGCAAGCTCGGCAAGTTTCTTCCCGATGGCATCGATGTTGAACGACACACCACGCTGTGGCCGAGGGCCTCCCTCGGCCATCTGCTCGTCGCCGTACTGGTCGCCCTCGCAGTCCTGAAAGTCCCGCGAGTCCTGGAGAAGTCGAATCTGCTCTTTAAGCTTGGCGAGCCTCTCGTCCTGCGCCGCGGACATGCGGAGCGCCAACTGATTGGTGGAGGTTTGGGCTTCGGCGACCGCCGTCGTCAACCTGTCGAGCGTGTCCTTGGTCTCCACGGCCTGATGCCGCGCAGATGTCCCTTGCTCCTTCAGGAGGGCCTCGATACTCTCGAGAGAGACCGGCATCGCACTCGGGGAAGGACCGAGAAACTGGCGGGCGATGATACGAAGGGCCTGCCGCGACCAGGGCTGGTCTCCGACAGGGGTCGTGTGTGAGAAAGGGGCGCTGCGCCCAGGAAACCCGAGCCTCCCCGACGGCAGCAGCCAAGGATCTAACCCAAGGGCACAGGTTAGAGACTTGAGCCAAAATGGCTACGGATGATGATGATGATGATGATGATGATGATGATGATGATGATGATGATGATGATGATGATGATGATGATGATGATGATGATGATGATGATGCTGATGCTGATGCTGATGCTGATGCTGCTGATGCTGATGCTGATGATGCTGTGCTGATGCTGATGCTGATGCTGATGATGCTGATGCTGATGCTGATGATGCTGATGCTGATGCTGATGCTGATGCTGATGCTGATGCTGATGCTGATGCTGATGATGATGATGCTGATGATGCTGATGATGATGATGATGATGATGATGATGATGATGATGATGATGATGATGGCTATGACCCCTCATTCATCCCTCCCTCCTTATCAGTGGGGCCTGGCCCCGAACTTTTCTGTTTGGGTCCATCCCCCCAGGGGGCCCGACCAGGCCTCCCTGGGGGCAGCGGCAGCGTCCGAAAAAACACCAGTGCCATCAGCGTCTCAGCGTCTCAGGAGGAAGAGGGGGAGGAGGGATGAAAGGAGGAAAAGGAAAAAGGAAGAGGGAGGACGGAAGAGGAGGAAGAGGAGGGAGGAGGAGCGAGGAGCAGGGAGGAGGAGGAGGAGGAGGAGGAGGAGGAGGAGGAGGAGAGGAGGAGGAGGAGAGGAGGAGGAGGAGAAGGAGGAGGAGGGAGGAGGAGGGAGGAGAGGAGGAGGAGGAGGAGGAGGAGGAGGAGGAGGAGAGGAGGAGGAGGAGGAGGAGGAGGAGGAGGAGGAGGAGGAGAGGAGGAGGAGGAGGAGGAGGAGGAGGAGGGGCCGAGCCCCGCGCCCGGCGCGCGGACCGGACGTGGGGCCGCGCGTAGACCACGGGGTGCACCGTGCGTCTCCGCCGGGCGGGGGGCGTTTCCGCCGGGCGGGGGCGGCCGAGCCGCTGCCGCAGCAGCGGCGGCGGCGGCGGCGGAGAGAGAGAGAGCAGGCAATCGGCGACGGCGGCAGCGGGGTCTAGCCACCAGGGCGGCCTCTGGCTGCGGCGCGCGTGCCCGCCCGTGCCCCTCGTCCTCGTCGGTGCCTTTGGTCCTCGCCCTGCCCCTCGTCCTCCTCCTGGCCCTCGTCCTTGTCAAATTTTGCCGACCCCGTAGGCGCGTGTGATGGTGGGTTCTGCTCCTGTCGTCATCGGAGAACCCGTTTTGTGTTTTCTTGGGCGCGCCCAGCTCATGACCCTCTTTCGCGCGCCAAGCTCGTCAACTCGAGGTGAACCGCGCCAGGTCGCAGTTGAAGTCGCACTTGAGTCGACATGGAGCCCCTTCCTATCGATAGTTCCTTTCCCAACCCGTGGAGCGGGGGCACCCCGGTCTGATTTCGAGGATACTCATGATGGATATATCGTGAGGGGTCTGCTCGAGTCTCCCGTCCCTGCAGCCTGTTTGGCTCGGCAGTGGGCGGGTGGGTATTATATAGCAGGCGGTGTACCGCCACAGGACGGCCCGGGTTGGCGCGCCGCCGCTTCACACAGCGAAAAGGGTTCGCATCACATTCTTCATTCTCTTCAGAGACTTACGTCACGAACGACGGTGACGAGAAGGGCCCTTGGGTGCCCTGGTATTCAGATTGGTAGCGAGAGCATAGTGACGACCACGGTCTACATTGTGGCGATCACGATCGACAACGGTCTACTTTGTGGCGATCACGATCGACGACAACAATGCCGAGTGGCGCGACTACGACCGGAGGAGCTGCTAGCGGTTCAGCAGCACTCCGATTAGACGTCCCATCTTGGGACGGTGAGCCCGACAAGCTGCTTGCATACAAGTTCGACGTCGGGCTCTTCAGCAAGAGCTATAAGGTTCAGGACAGGTACGTGGTGGGACCCCAGCTGGTGAGAGCTCTGGGGGCAAGAACACGTAGACTGGCACAGGCGTGCCCAGACATCGACAATATTGATGAAGTCACCGACGAGGGCAAACTGACACGATGGCAACGCGTCTTCGACTTCCTCTTGTCGAAGCTTGACCTGTCCAACGTGAACGAGATGGGTAACTCTGCGGAGAAATTCTTCAACAAGCTCCAGCGGGAGCCGGGCGAGTGTTTCCCCGACTGGACAGCGCGCTGGGAGGCAGACGAGCGCGACCTCTTGTTGCAGCTGAAGGCGGTGGACAGCTCGGTCGAGGAGGTTATCGCAGCGCCGCTGAGGACGTGGTGGCACCTCCGCCGATCGCGCCTGAGCCCTGTGGCCATGGGCGAGATCACCGCTACGGCGGGGGGCGACTACGAATTCGACAGTACGTACAAAGCGCTGTGCACGAGGTACCCGCTGGAGGCGTTAAAGGAGATCGACGGCGTCCGCGAGAAGAAGGACAGGCGCGCGGGGTTCTTCGGCGACGCCGAGGAGGCCGAGCAGGAGAACCACGACTTCGAGGACAGGCCCGCGATTGCGGACATCGTGGACCAGCTGGTGAACTTAGCGGGCGAGGAGGACTCGACCGTCTTCGAAGACTCCGAGCTTGTCGACGACTACGAGGACGGCATCTACGCGGAGTTCAGGCAGCTGGGCAGGAACTTCAAGGACGCGAGGGACCTCATCAGGAAGCTCAAGGTGGCGAGAGAATACTACCCCGTGCTCGCTCCTCGACAGGCAGAGGGACCCCCTCGTCCTCGACAACTACGCCATGGTCAACGATCTTCTCGTCAGGACGGTGGTCAAGGAACCTGCGCATGACAGGCGTAGGATGAGATGTCTAGCTTGCCGCAAGTTCGGACGCCAGGCGAAGGGTTGCCCCGAGAGGACGAAGGGCCGCGGCAAGCCACAGCCCAACGAGACGACCTCGTCTGCGCTTCTAGAGCTCGGCGACCTGGTGCTCCTCTTGGACGACGCGGGCGGCATCTGGGCGATCCTTGACTGCGGCGCCACGAGGGGCCTCATTGGTGTGACGATGGCCGAGCACCTCATCTACGACATGGAGGAGAAGCACAACATACTGTTCGACGTGGTGGAACGGACGCGACACTTCACTTTCGGCGACGGCAGGCGCAAGAGCTCGATGGGCACCATGACGGGTGCCATCTTTCTCGGTGACGACAAGGAGAAGATCGGGATCTCGATCATGGACAACGAGGTGCCCCTGCTGATCGGCATGGACGTGCTGGGACCTGATCATACCAACGCCCTCATCGACTGCGGTAACGGATACCTGATGCTACCGAAGATCTCACATCACGTCTTCCAGTGCCGGAAGATGCCCAATGGTCACCTCGCCATCAACGTGACGACTCCGACGTGGTGGCAGAACACCCCACACAGCCTCCCGAACATCGTCGGGATCACACAGTGCAACGCCATGAAGGACGAGGCTGAGACGTCCGCGGTCGTGGACGATGCGGTGCTGGAGCTGGCGCCCGCGGCTGGCGCGGGGGCCTCGAGCTGGGGGCAGCACCCTCTGGTGGATCCGAGAAAAGTTCTTTCCTCTAGTCCACCGGGGGGGCCCAAGAAGACTCCAGAAAAGCCTCACACCCTCAAGAGATCTTCAGACTTCCCGAAGCTCGAAGACGCTGACAGGGGTCAGGATGTCCTCGCTGCACCCCCTGGGCCTGCTCCTACACCCCCAAGCCTCTCGAGATCTCCTACAGCATCTCCTACGAGGGCATCTTGGGGACCATCTTCGGGGACCAAGAGTTCGAGAGCAACGATCAAAGAAACCGAGACATCTCCAAGAGCGCAGACTAGTACGAGTACGAAACTCCCGACACGGCAATCTGAGCCTCCTCCCGACCCTGATGATTTAGATGCGCACCGAGCTCTTTCGGCTCGAAAGGGCGTTCAATCAGGAGGAGATCCGCAATATTCATCTACGTTTCCATATCCAGCGGATGTCATGTCGCCGCGGCACCATCTCGTCGCCTCCGGGTATGCCACCGCCGCCATCCCCTACTACGGAGCATCCGCGAGATCGCAGAACTACTCCTTTCACGTCAAGGCTGCCGACAACAGCCGAGGGGGGCGCGCCGACGTCAGCTCAGATCCAGGCCGAGGCCAGGGTCATACAAGACGAGCTCGCTTCTGTACCCCCAAAGGATGTGATCATGAAGGCTGCTGGATCGAATCCGACCTCCACCATGGTCCAGGCGGCCAAATCCAAGGCGCCGGGATGCCAGAGGTGCGGCTGCTGCAGACAACCAGGTCGCAAGCGGAACGGGCGTTCGTGCACGGGAGGCCAGACCCACCAGTGTCGGCTGTGGGAGGCCGGGTCCCCGTCGCTGAACTTCGCGCAGAACTACCGCCCACCCCGTCGGAAGAACGACCCGCCACCAGCAGGCCCCCCCGAGCCCTTGATTCCCAGGCCGGCGAGCCCAGAGGTCAGTTGGCGGCGCAGGTCCGAGGTGATCTACCTGAGGTGGAGGCGGATGCTGTCCAAGATCCTGAAGAGACTGGCGAAAGACCCGCCCTCGGAATCCTTCGAGATGCTGGACGACTCACCCGAGAAGGAGATGGCCAGCAAGAGAGGGCGCGAGTGTCCCTGACCAGCGAGGACCTGGACATCATGCAGAAGGCTCTCGATCAGTACGATCGGGACTACACGAAGGAGATCGGCGACGACGTGAACTTTCTGTCCCGCAACGGCCGCTACGACCTGCTCGAGGTCTGCACGCCTCCGAAGTCTCGTCTCTCCCAGGCGGTGATCGACCTCGGTGGAGCTGCCCTCCGAGCTGGGGTACACAGCGGGTTCGACATGGCGACGGAGACTGGAGTACGACGGCTTACTCTGTGGATTCGGCAACGTCGGCCTCGACGCATCGTCATGAGTCCCCCGTGCACCGCGGACTGCCAACTCCAGAACTGGAATAAGAAGACCCCAGAGGACTGCGAACGTCTACGTAAAAAGGTGCAACAGGCTCGTCGGATACAAGCTGGGTGCGAGACCATCATGTCAGTCGGGCTCCAATTCCAGGGGACCGAGATCGACCTGGAGCAGCCGCAGAGATCTCATAGCTGGGGACGTTCGGAGGCACTGAAGCGCATCAGGGAGCAAACCTACGAGTCGCTGGTGTCTGGCTGTGCTTACGGCCTTCGCTGCCCCCGCCGCGGTCTCCTCTTACCCAAGGTCTGGAGGATTTGCTCTACCGACCCCGAGCTGCAGAAGGCCATCGGCAAGCGCTGCAGTAATCGCCCTGGTCGGCATGACAACCACGAGCATGGTGAGATCCTCGGGGGGAAGGTGGTAGCGGCCACAGCGTTCTACCCCGAGGCGTTGTGCAAGGCCTGGGCGAAGCGCATTCTGCGTGCCGGAGGTGGTACTACAGCTGGAACCTCAGCTCTCTTGGCGACGGACCAGGACACTGACGATGGCATCTTCGAGGGCATCGACGAAGACGGCGATCAGGAGATGAATGAACCGCAGGCGTCAGACGAGGAGCTCGACGAGGATGACCTCAGGGAGCTTTCCAAGGACGGCGGCGCGCTGAGCACCAAGGAGGCCCAATAGATAGAGCACCGCCTCAGCCGACTTCATCGCAACCTGGGCCACCCCAGCGTCCGAGCCATGTTCGAGATTCTCAAGGGCCCGGGCGCGAGCATCCAGGTTCTGAAGATGGCCATGGAGTTTAAGTGCCACGCCTGCGACTCCTCGGTGTTGCCGAAGGCCGTCAGAACGGCTGCTGGCATCGACGTTCCCGAGGTATTCGAGGTGATGGGCAGTGACGGTCTCGAGTGGACCGACCCTGTTGACGACACGACCTACTTGTTCACGCTGAACCTTGACGAGGGGTCTGGACTCACGCAGATCTTCAACCACGGCGACAAGTCCCAGAGGTCCGGCAACCGATCAGCAGCGGACCTCCTAGAGACCTGGAGATCGTGGACGAATCACTACCGCGCTCCTCGCCTCATTCGCTGCGACGCTGAGGGATGTCATCGAGCTGAACTCACCAAAAGCTGGCGCAGTGCGCGCGGGATCGAGATGTTCATCGCTCCTGGCGAAGCGCACTGGCTAATGGGCAAGGTTGAGCGCAGGATTCAGCTGTTCAAGCGGACTCTCACTAAGTTCAGGAAACAGAATCACGACTGCGACATCGACGAAGCCATCAGCCAGGTCACGCATGCGATCAACGATCTTGACAAGGTCGGGAACCATTCACCCTTCGTACACGCCTTTGGTACTGGAGGCCATGGGGGATCAGGCAACCCCTTTGCCATCGTGGACGACAGCAACGGAGAGTCCCGGGAGCAGAGGCGACTTCTGGCACGTCAGAGCTTCATCGAGGTGGAGTACTCAGAGCGACGCCGACATGCAGAACATGCCCGCAGCCGCGTGACTACTCGCTGGAACACCGGCGAACACTGCTACTACTGGCGGAAGGGCCGTGGGCCTGTCAAGGCACCCTGGTATGGTCCAGCGCGCGTCTTAGTTCAAGAACAACGTGTACTTGCTGGCTCTACCCGCCCAACTTCAGTCGTGCGAAACTCGCACGGCGATGTTCTACTTCGGTGTGCTCTTGAGCAACTGCGTCCAGCTACGGAGGCCGAACGAATGGTCGTGGAACTCAACAACATGGAGAGACGCGGGGCTACCATGTCCGATTTGATGGAGGTCGCCCGCCGCGGA
Organism: Prorocentrum cordatum; assembly: GCA_963575745.1. Lineage (NCBI taxonomy): Eukaryota > Dinophyceae > Prorocentrales > Prorocentraceae > Prorocentrum > Prorocentrum cordatum. The sequence continues at coordinate 501,242 of CAUYUJ010014804.1, read as the reverse complement.
ACGTTCGAGGACCTCACCAACGAGTGCCGACCGCGCATCCAGAATTTCGAACCGCAGGCGATCCAGCCGTCCGAACCACCTGAGGACCAAGACGATCGGATGGACGGAGAAGCTGCTGAACCTGATCACTTGGACGGACGTACGGAACCAGCCGGCGAGCCGACACCACCTGAATATCGCCCCCGCCTTCCCCTTCAAGTATCTCCTCCATCGAGCAGCCTGTCTCAAAGCAGTCTCGGTTAAGTTCACCGTCCAGAGCGGGCTCGGCCCCACCTGCGGAACTACCGCCTCGACGCTGGCGCATGGCCTCCAAGGGCGACGAGACCGCCCGCCGACAGTCACCTGCCGAACGACGACAGGACCGACCTGGGCCCTACTCTGAGGGCAAGCCAACAGTCGAGGACAACAACGAGGAGCTCTTCTCCCAGATCACCTTCGACGGGAACAGGGACGGCACCGACTTCGAGCTGATCGACCGACAACATGACGGCCTACTTCGAGATGGCCAAGTCCGGACTTGCGGACAGCCAGGGCGAACGTCGTCTCACTTCTCAGATTCTGGACTGCTTCGTCGCCAACCAGAAGCGGAAGGATAATATCGAGTTTCACTGGGGGGAAAGCTTTCCCCCTCCGAGAAGGCTGAGTTCCGCAAGGCCATGACGAAGGAGGTCGCCAACTGGAAGCAGTACAAAGGTCTCCGCCGTGCCCCCGCTTCCGAAGTAAAGGACCCTGCGGACGTGATCAGGTGCCACTGGGTACTGACGCGCAAGAGCGATGGGACCGCGAAGGCGCGCCTCGTCCTCCTCGGCTACCAGACTAAGGACATCGGACAGGAGCCGACTGCCTCACCAACGGCCTCACGCCGCGCTCGGAATCCACTCCTCACGGTCGCGGCCGCCAACTCCTGGACCATCGTCAAGGGCGACGTGACCAGTGCGTTCTTGCAGGCGAGCGACCTGAAGAAGGATCTCTTCGTGGAAGCCGACGATGCGCTATCTGCTGAGTTTGGTGTTCAACCTGGCCAAGTGCTACGCGTGGTGAAGCCAGGCTACGGCATCGGCGAGGCTCCTCGCAAATGGTGGCAGACGGCGAAGCAGGACTTCGCCAAGCTGGGACTGCAAGCGTGCGACCTTGAACCATGTCTGTGGAGTCTACGCTGCCCAGAGACCAAGGCGCTGCTGGGGCTCATCATGCGCCACGTGGATGACTTCATTCTCTGCGGTGACCGAGACCATCCTGCATGGCGGAAGGCGCTGAAGAGCATCAAGGGCCTCTACACGTGGGGCACCTGGGAGGATATGGACGACGGGATCGACTCCATCGAGCAGTGCGGCGTTACGATCGTGAGGAACGAGAAGGGTTTCTTCCAACACCGGCAGGGCTACATTGACAAGCTGAAGGAGATCTTCCCGAAGTGCCCGAAGGCCAAGACCGGTGACCGATTGACCGAGGCGGACCAGAGTACTCTGAGAACTTGGTGTGGAGCTCTTTCTTGGCTTGGTGTCAATGCACTTCTCTGGGTTTCAGCATGGGTTGCCGATGTTCAAAGCAAGATACCCAATGGTGACTACAAGCTCTTTTCGATAGCGAACAACATTACCAAGATGGTCAAAGCCAATCGGACTGACGGCATCCAGATCTTTCGCCACCAACTGCCAGGATGCGGACGAGGTGGTCCCGATTTTCGCATCTACACCTGGTGCGACGCTGCATGGGCCAGCCGACCAGATGGGCATTCCCAAGGAGGTCACGTCACAGCTCTCAGTTCGGCGGAAGGACCTTTTCAGGAGGCATGCGACTTTACCGTCTTGGACTGGGGATCTCGCAAGCTCAAGCGGGTTGCCAGGTCCAGCCTGTCCGCAGAGATCCAGGAGGCCAGCGACGCGGAGGGCGAGCAGATGATGGTGCGCCTGGTGCTCTACGAGGTACTCTTTGGTTCGGTCGATCTACATAACCGTGCTGCTGCTCTGCATCACATCCCAGGAGCTCTCGTGACGGACTGCAAGGCGTTCTACGACGGCGTGGTGAAGTCTGAGTCGGCCGGCTTGGGCCTCGATGAAAGGAGGACGGCCATAGAGGCGCTCGCCTTGCGCCGGGCCCTCGAGGAGGGCGAGACGATCGTGCGCTGGGTGCACAGCCATGCACAGCTGGCCGATGGCATGACCAAAGCCAGCCAGCAGGCCTTGCACGTGCTCCACTCTTTCCTGAAGAGCCAGCGCTGGAAGATCGTTCACGACGAGAGGTTCTTGTCGGCTCGCAAACGGTCATCCCTTTGTAAAGGGATCTTCGACGAGACGACCGAGACCGACCACAGCGAGGCCAAGAAGATCCTGGAAGGCAGGAGGCGGGCCCAGCCCCCTGCGAGCGACGTGGCCACGGCCGGCGCCACGCGCGACAAGCTCGAGCAGATCTCTTTTCCCCCTGTCTGGTTTCGAGGATGTTCATGATGGATATATCGTGAGGGGTCTGCTCGAGTCTCCCGCCCCTGCAGCCTGTTTGGCTCGGCAGTGGGCGGGTGGGTATTATATGGCAGGCGGTGCACCGCCACAGGACGGCGCGGGTTGGCGCGCCGCCGCTTCACACAGCGAAAAGGGTTCGCATCACATTCTTCATTCTCTTCAGAAACTTACGTCACGGACGACGGCGACGAGAAGGGCCCCTGGGTGCCCTGGTAGTCAGACCCGGGGGGGGGGGGGTCTGAGGGGTCCTGGGTCAGAAAAACGGTCCCCTCCTGCTCTTTTTCGGGCCCTCCTTCGGCCAATCAGGTCCAAGATGCCGCAAAAAAAAAACTCGAGAGGGCCCGTGTTCCAGGACGCCCAAGATGGCCTCTAGACGGCCCAAGGCGCCTCCAATACGCCCCAAGAGGCCTCCAAGAGCACCTCCACGACGCAACCTGAACTGAATCCCGCCAGCCCTCTGGGCGTCGGTGGTTTGGAAAGTTTCCTCTTCCACCCCTCCCTTTTCCCTTTCGGGGGGGGGGGGTCCCCCTCCCCTTCCCCCCTCCTCATGGACCTGGACACGGGGCCCCGCGAGGTGTCGGAGCGTCCAAAACGGCCTCGGTGAAGAAGCCCCAATCATTGGCTTTACTAAGGTTTGGGCCCCACTCTGGTTTCCTGAGGGGGGGGGGGCCCTAATTAAAGCCCCCCTATTGTTTGATCGATTTCCTCCAATATGGCCCCAAAAAACGCCCAAGAGGCTCGAATATTTCCCAATATGGCCCCAAGATGGCCCCAAGAGGCCCCCAGGAGGCCCCCAAGAGGCACCCAAGAGACCCCCAAGAGCCCCCAAGAGACCCCCAAGAGGCACCCAAGAGACTCCCAAGAGGCACCCAAGATGCTGCAAGAGGCCTCGGCGAGAATGCCAAATCATTGATTTCACCCAGGTTTTAGCCACATGTTGGCCTCTTGGGGGGGGCGGCACTGCTTAAGATGACTCCAAAAGCGCCTGGGAGAGCCCAGACATACCTCCAAGATGGCTCAAGATAAAATGTCTCATCATGGTTTCCTGTGCGTGCTGCCCGCTTCCCTGATCGAGGGAATTCCTCTGGGCATCGTTTCTGGATGGGCCGGTGGGGGTTCTTTTTGTCGCAACCGCAGGCGAAAACGCCAGCGGCGAGTCAGGTCCGAACGGGCCGCGCAAGAGCCGAGTTGCCTAACGCCGACGGGCCGGCGACCTCAGCAGCGCCTCGGCGGGCGGGCCGGCGTGAGGGGAGTGAACGCTGCAGCTGCCAGGGGCCAGGTCCAGGGGCGCGCGCGCGCAAAATTAGCCAACCAGGGTTGGGGCGCAGCCAAAATGGCGCGGGGTCATGCCAGGATGTGACCAGGGAGGCAACCAGCCAGTACACTGCGTCGACGGCCATGGGTGCTTATACTGGCCCAAACTGGCGCATCGGGTGGCGCCGCCAAAGTCGCGCGCCAAGTCACCTGAAGGGAGTGCTGATCCTGCGAACGACCATCCGCGGGATGGTCCCAAGGGCGGGCGAAGTAGCCATGGCAACGATGGATGTAGTCGACAGCGTCAAACGCCTGAACCACCGGTTCAGGCGCAGTCGCGCGCGCTCTCGAGCAGGAACCGCCGACTGAGAGCTGACCAAACCAGAGATCCACGTCTCAGGGCCGGGGCGAGTGAGCAAGAGGACGCCGTGGGCATCGCCGCCGGGGGCCGCGCGATCGCCCTGCAGTCAGGAGAGCACAGGCTGAACCGCGTGCGCTCGGGAGCCCCGGGCGCCCCGGGGCGGGGTTGAGCCGCTGGGGCAAGGGGGGCCGGGGGCCAGAGCTGACGGAGTCGCTGAGACGCCCGGCCGCCTGAGCGGGGGGCGGGGCCAGGAAGGGGCGGGGCAGGGCAGCCCAACCGCGGGGGGCGAGCCGTTCAACCACGGCAGGCACCTGTGGGCGCGGGGGGCGGGGCGCGCCGATCGCGGTGAAAACAGCCGCGGCAAGGCCAAAGGCAAACGAAGACAGGTGGACCACGGCCCCACCGGCAGTCCACGTGCCCGCATTGTCAGCAGGCCGCTGCCAGACCCCCCAGGGCGGGGGGCAGCGGGAGCTGGGCAGAAAGCGCTACCAGGGAGTGGCTGACGGCCACTGGTTTGCCGATTGCAGGGGGAACACCACGAAGTGCGGGGGCGCATGTCGCCTCGCCCGTCGCCGCAGTCAAAGGCCCCCGTGAGTCTTCTGTCAGCTGCTGGGCCCGTCCCCCGGGCAGGGAAGGCGCGGCGCCCCCGTGCCGAGTGGCCCGCTGCGGCCCACTGCATACCGGGGGGCCGGGAAGCAGCTGAAGGCTGCGCTTCTGCAAGGTGGCCGCAGCAAACATAGCCTAACTACAGCAAGGCCAAGGGCAAACGAAGACAGGTGGACCACGGCCCCAGCGGCAGTCCACGCGCCCGCATTGTCAGCAGGCAGCTGCCAGAACCCCCAGGGCGGGGGGCAGCAGGAGCTGGGCAGAAAGCGCTACCAGGGAGTGGCTGACGGCCACTGGCTTGCCGATTGCAGGGGAACACCACGAAGTGCGGGAGCGCACGTCGCCTCGCCCGTCGCCGCAGTGAAAGGCCCCCGTGAGTCTTCTGTCAGCTGCTGGGCCCGTCCTCCGGGCAGGGAAGGCGCGGCGCCCCCGTGCCGAAGTGCCCGCTGCGGCCCACTGCTGGTCGGCATACCAGGGGGCCAGGAAGCAGCGGAAGGCTGCGCTTCTGCAAGGTGACCACAGCAATCATGACGCCCTTGCGCGGCGGGCTGCGCCCACGGCGAAACAAGGGCGGGCAGGCCCGCAGTGCTGTGCAGGAAGTGCTTCCAGGGAATGGCTGACGGCCACTGGTTTGCCGAGTGCAGAGGGCGTCCCACCCTGCGTGGGAGCGCGGGTCGCGTGTCGTGTCACCGTCGTGAACGGCCCCTGCGAGCATCCTCTCTGCTGCTGGGCCTGTCCTCCGAGCAAAGAAGGCCTGGCGCCCCCGTGCCGAGTGGCCCGCTGTGGCCCACTGCTGGCCGCATACCAGGGTACCAGGGAGCAGCTGAAGGCGGCACCTACTGCAAAATAGCAACAGCGCCCTTCGCGCCCATGCGCGGCAGGCTGCGTCCAGTGTGAGACAGGGCGGGCGAGCCCGCAGCGCTGGGAGAGAGTGGGGGGCCCGGCAGGCGGCTGGAGGCCGCCGCAGGGGAGTTGCCGCGAGTGGAGGGGGAAGCAGCAGCGCTGCCAGGGAGTGGCTGTCGGCCACTGGTGGCCGCCGCCACGTGCGGGAGCGCTCGTCGCCTCTCCCGTCGCCACTGTAATCGCCGCCTCGCTTGCCCTCAGTTTGCCAGTCATTGCCGTCCCAGGCGTGCGACCAGGACCAGGTGTCCCAGTCCCAGGGTTGATGGGAACTTGTCGCTCGGCCCTTTGGCTGGAGGGCGCCTTCGCCCTGGGCCCCCGTCCATTCTGCGCGCCCCTGGCCCCGGTCGACCTGAAGGTCAAGCCGACGGTCCATCTCGTAGGCGTCGAACCCACAGCGCTTCCAGGCGTCCAGGAAGTCGCGGCAAGATGCCTCGGAGTTTCGCGCAGGGTCACTTTCCGTCTTGCCTCCGGGTCCCGCGGGGTACTTTCTGGCGCAGGCGTGCCAGGCGCCGCTGAAGACCCCTCCCAAGACTTTCTGAAGTCGCGTTATCTTGGCTGCTGGTGTCTAGCCGACCCTATCGAGTTCGACATTGCCCACCAGATCCTTGCGCACGCGGCCTCCGTCTACTGGGTCGACGAGGTCGAAGACCCGACTCGCGGCCCTGCTGTGCCTCCACGGGGGGGTCGTGTCACGCCTCGCTGGAGTTGCTGCTGGCGCACTGCTGCTGCCGGGCGCGCCTGCTGGGGCCGCTTGCCTGCACGGCGGGTCGCGGCTTGCCCTGCGCGGCGAGCCGACGCTGGCCTCGGCCCCTGCGCGGCCCTGCTCGGGCCTGCTTGCGCCGGCCGCGCCCCTGCCAAAGATGCTCGGGAGGTCGTCGGAGGGGCTGCCGCTGGTCGCGTCGCCTGCGGCGTCGAGCGAGGGCGGGGGCGAGCTGCTTTCCAGGTCGGGAGTAGCCTCTGCTGCTTCACCAAGCGGCGGCGAGACCGCCGGCCGGGCCTTGTCGGCGCCGGCCTCGCCGCCGTAGTCAGTCCCTTCCCCGTCGGCCTCCTCGGTGGGCGCTGGGCTCTTTGGAGAGCAGACTGCTTCTTTACCAAAGGGGATTTCTGCCGCCTCCTGCTCTGCCGCCTGACGGGCGTATTCTGCCTGCGGCGCGCGTGGCTCGGCCTCTTTGGGGGCCGCGCCGCTGGGCAGGGCACTGGAGGCCGAGGTTACCTCGTCCGCTGCCGCCGCTGCCCCCTCGGACTTTGGCGCAAGCCAGGTCCTCCCCCTTGGGGGCGCCGAGTGGGCTTCGTCCGCGCCCACCGCCGGGGGGTCTTGTCCAGCGAGGGCGGCGATGGAAGCAGCTGCGAGAGCTCCGGGGCCCAGGCCGGCGAGAAAACTGGCTAGGACGACGAGGTCAGGGCGGAAGGGGCTCGGGTCCTTGCTGAGGGCCAGGCCCAAGTAGTGAGCTACCCAAGCCTCCTTGTGCCTCGCGCTGCACTGTAGGTGCCCTGCGACCCTGGCTGCTGCCCATCTTGTGCCGTTCCAGGGGGCACCCTCCGGCTGAAATCTTTGCGCCGCATACCTTGGCCAGAAAGGGGGTCAGCTGGTGCGCGGGCCAGGGAGTTTCCTCATCTTTCGGTGCTGGGATCTCAGCGCCGACTGCCTTGACGAAATCCATCCAGCGCCCGTCCAGTGTGGGGTGGTAGTCCCGTAGGTAGGCCACCAGAGTGTGATGGGCCTCTTTCAATTTGTTGTAGCGGCTGCGTTTGGCGTCACTTGCCTCGTCTAAGGCTAGCGAGGAGACACTCCTGCAGCTTAGTCTTGGGGCCTCTGGTAGCGGTAGATCTGGGAGTAAACCCACGACCTCGGGGACTGTGCGGCTGAGCGGTTCGGGCTGGGGTCTGCTGCTACGGGTTCCGCCTCTGCTCGCCGCAGGGCCGGCTGAGGCCTTGCTGCGGGCGCAAGGGTCGGGCGCGTTTGCGTCTGCCGCAACGGGTGCGAGCTGGGTGGCCAGGTCGGGTTGCTGAAGCAACGTTCCAGATGTATACTAGGCATCTTCAACAACACCACGCGGCGTTCCAGTTCCGCTCAATCCAGAAGAGTGGCCACTGACCCCACTCGGGGAGACCTGTGCGCTCGTTCCCTACTGCCTCGGCCTCGGCCTTCCAGATGAAGCGGCCAAGCGCTGGCGCGTCGACCTTCCATACCAGGAGTGGCCCATCGGGCGGGCAGTTGTCGCACTTGGCGGAATAGGAGCCCGTGATTCGCCTCCGAACCTTCCATCCGGGACCCTGCTGGTGGGGATTCGCGAAGCGTCAACAATTCCCGTTTGATGTTGACAGATTTTAGCGTTTCTCCCTTTTCGGCTTCCCGAAGCTCCAAGACGGTCCAAAAGGCCCCAACGATTGCCCAAAGACGGCCCAAGAGGCCGTCAAGAGGGCGCCCAGACGGCCCTAAAGGCCCCCAAGACAGCCTAAGAGGCCTCCAATACGGCCCCACAAACGCCCGAAGGGGGGCCCCAGAAAGCAAACAGGACCCGACATTCCAAGCTCACCGCCCCAAGAAGCTCCCGAAAGTCCCAAGAGGCCCCCAAGAGACCCCAAAGAAGCCCCAAAGAGGCCCACAAAAGCCCAGGAATCCCCAAAACGCTCCCAAGAGGCTCCCAAGCGGCCTCCAACCTGCCTCCAGAGGATCCCGACAGCTTTCCGAAGAGATCCCAAGAGATACCCATTATCATTCTGACCCACTACCCAAGCACGGTGGCCGGATAGGCCGCACGCCACTAAATGATCCAAAAAGAGCCTGCACTCGCCCGAGCGCCCCGAGAGAGCCCCCAACGTGCCCCTACATAATTCGAAGCAAACTTTAACAGCACTCAGGGTTGATATGGGTCTATTGTTGTTTTTACCTTGCATCCCCTTACCTGCATCCCCTTACCCACGTCCCCTTACCTTACATCCGCCCACTTCTTCGCTGCGACTCTACGTTGCCCGCGATGGCCGCGCCGGCAGCGGGCCAAATCAACGTCGCCACGCTCGTCCCGACTCGAAAGGCCAAAACCCCTGTCCGCGAGATGGTGGAGAATCCTTGGGAGAGGATGCAGGGGGGGGGACAAGCAGGCGCGTCTTGATCATGACAAGCGGAGGAAAGGGGGCGAGAGAGCGTATGACAAGACACATGAAATTGGGGAGAAGAGGAGGTGGAAGATGGCGAGAGGCGAAGTTTTCTATTTAGGCCACGCCGCTCCATTGAGAACCTGTTTCTCGCCCCCTCCTCCTCCTCCTCCTCCTCCTCCTCCTCCTCCTTCTCCCCCTCCTCCTCCTCTTCCTCCTCCGCCCCTTGCATCCTTACAACAGCTGTCACTGGGACTATCTTCGGGCACTCTTTGAATCATCCTCTGGCCTCACATGGGTAGAGACAAGGCTGCGTGCGATGCTCCGAAAGAGAAGCACTGTCCCAAACCGACAGCGAGTTCGGGTTCAAATTCGGCAGGGGCTGCTGTCGGTCTTCCTCCTCGCTCCCTCCATACGGGGCTCGCTGTTCCTGAAGTCCTTCCATGGCTGTGTCTCCATCAGTCCTCGTGTATCCAGGCCCCTTTGGGGCCAAAAAGGGGCTTCGTTCCTTGTTTTGCGGTCCTTCTGGTAGCAGCTTGACTGCATCCGCCTCGATCGTCCCGGTTCAGGCCTCAGGCAAGGGCAGAAGCAGGGGCAGGGGCAGGGGCAGCGGCAGGAGGGGAGGAACAGGGGGTATCAGGAGGCAGGCCGCAGGAGGCAGCAGGAGGAGGGCGAGGGAAGAGGAGGAGGAGGCGGCGGCGGAGGAGGAGGAGGAGGACGACGACGACGACGAAGCAGACTAAGACGAAGACGACGGCCACGACGACGACGACGACGCTGACGCCGACGCCGACGCCGACGCCGACGCCGGCGGCGGCGCGCCTCTCGAGGCGCGCGTCGTCGCCGAGGTCGTCCGCCCAGCGCAAGTAGCCGCTGGCCAGGTTGTAGACGCCGAGCAGGACGAAGAATGGCGCCTCCAACAGGAGGAGAACCGAGAACCGAGGATCGAGGACCGTCGTCGTCGCCGTCGAGCATCGACGATCGAGAAAGGAGGATCATCGATCGGCGGCGCGCCGAGGGGGGGCAAGCCTTCTCAGAAGGCGGCGGGGCTTCGGAGAAAGGCGAGCTGTCGCTCCCGCCACGGTGCCGCGCTTATTTCTCCTGAGCGCTGAGGTCCCGCTTTCTGGGCGGTGCACACTTCCGCACGCAAACTCGTCGACGCGCGAGCGGACGAACAACTCGCCTCGGCACCGCGCAGACTTCTTGGAAAATTGCGTTCCCGCCTCGGCGCGGCGCACATTTGTCACCCGCCAAGTTTGGGGGGCCCGCGCGGGCGGGCGAATTATCGCCCTCGCCCGAGCTCTGCGCACATTTCTCTTGGAAGTGGCGTTCCCGCGTGAGCGCGGCCCGTGTTTTGCTCGCCGAGTCGCGTGACAGCGGCAGCGGCAGCGGGGCCGCGCAAAAGCGGGCGAAATGATATCCTCGCCAAATCGCCGCGCAGCTGGTGCGCAAAGTGGCAGTGCAACGTCTGTGCAGCGTATGCTTCATCTTCGCCGCGATCATCGGTTTTTTACCGCACGAAAGAAGGCTAAAGCGTGCTCCCGCCGCAGCACCGCGCAAGAATCCCACCAGCCCTCTGGACGTAGGTGGTCTAGGGCGGCTTCTCTTCCAACCTCCTTCTCTCCCTTCGGGCAGGGGTTTACGCCTTCCCCTTACCCCCTGCCCTGGACCTGAGCGGGGGTGGTCGTGAGGCGTTGGAGCGTCCAAGATAGCCCAAGACGGCTCCAAGAGCCAAGATGGTTCAAGATAGCACAAGATCGCTCAAGATGGCTTCCAAGATGCTCCAAAAGGCCCCAAGGCTGCCCCAAGATGGCTCCAAGTGGCCCGAGGGCTTCACAAGGAGACTCCCAAAGGCTAAACTCCGTCCAACACCCAAAGACATCACTGCTTTTCGCGTTCTCGCCGGTTCGCTTCCGATGGCCTTCCGAGGCCGTGAGACGGCTCCAAGATGGCCCAACAAGGCCCCAAGAGAGGTCCAAGAGAACCCTAAGGCGGCCCGAAGATCGTCCAAGAGCGCTCAAAGAGCGCCCCAAGAGGCGATGTTAGGCGATCTGAAGGGGCAGTGCTGATGAAAGCTCTCCTCCATTTTGATCGAGGTCCTCCAAGATGGCCCCGAGAAGCGCCCAGGGGGCAACCAAGAGGCCCCAATATGGCTCCAAGCGGCCCCCAAGGGACTCCCAAGAGACCCTCAAGAAGAACCCGAGCGGTCCCAAGAGGACCCCCCGAGGCACTCAAGACGCCCAAGAGCCCTCCTGGACCGCCAAGAGACCCAAGATGCCTCAAAAGGCCTCAGGATGGCTCCAAGGAGGCCCAAGAAGGCCCCAGCATGGGCCCAAGAGGCCTCCAAGACGGCCCCAAGAGCGCCCAAAAGCACTCCAAGAGCGCCCCAAGAGCGCCCCAACAGGCGATGTTTGGGGCTCCCGAAGGGTGACACTAATTGAAGCTCCCCTCTTTTCTGATCGATGTCTTCCAAGATGGCACCAAGAGCGCCCCTGAAGATCCCAATACCGCCCCAAGAGGGCCCTAAGAGGCGCCCAGACGGCCCCAAGAGGCGCCCAAGGGGCCTCCAAGAGGCTCCCACGAGACCCCAAAGAGGACTCCAGAGGATCCCCGAAGCAACCAAGACGCTCAAAGATGGCCCTGAGCTCGCCAAGATGCCCTCCGAGTCGCCCAAAGCGGCCTCTAAAAACCTTCCAAGAAACATCAGAAGAAACTCCGAGGTACATTCAAGAGTCTTCCGGTACTTTTGTTCGCCCTTTTTCTTCCTTGTTCTTCCTCCTTTTCCTGCTCCTGCTCCTGCTCCTGCTCCTGCTCCTGCTCCTGCTCCTGCTCCTGCTCCTCCTCCTCCTCCTCCTCCTCCTCCTCCTCCTCCTCCTCCTCCTCCTCCTCCTCCTCCCCTCCTCCTCCCTCCTCTCCTCCTCCTCCTCCTCCTCCTCCTCCTCCTCCTCCTCCTCCTCCTCCCTCCTCCTCCTCCTCCTTCCTCCTCCTCCACCTCCTCCCGGCCTCTAATCCTTCTGCTCGCCCTCCTCTTCTGTCTCTTCAATATCAATCTTACTACGACTATTATAATAACTATCCTCCTCCTCCTCCTCCTCCCCTCCTCCTCCTCCTCCTCCTTTCCCTCCTCCTCCTCCTCCTCCTCCTCCTCCTCCTCCTCCTCCCCTTCCCCTCCTCCTTTTCCTCCTCCTCCTCCTCCTCCTCCAAATCCTCCTCCTCCTCCTCCTCCTCCTCCTCCCTCCTCCCCCCTCCCCTCCTCCCCCCCCCCTCCTCCTCCTCCCTCCTCCTCCTCTCCTCCTCCTCCTCCTCCTCCCCCCCCCCTCCTCCTCCTCCTCCTCCTCCTCATCCTCCTCCTCCTCCTCCTCCTCCTCCTCCTCCTCCTCCTCCTCCTGCTCCTCCTCCTCCTTGTCCTGCTCCTCCGCCTCCGCCTCCGCCTCCACTTCCTCCTTCTCCTCCTCATCATCCACAAATTCATCATCATTCTCCCTTCTGCCTCCTCCCTCCTCCTGCCTCTTTCTCATCATCGTCCTCTTCCGTCTCATATCTCTATCAGTATGATCATCCTCCTCATCACCATCATCAACAACATCATCATCATCATCATCATCATCATCATCATCCTCATCATCATCATCATCATCATCATCATCATCATCATCATCATCATCATCCTCATCATCACCACCATCATCATCATCATCATCAGCAGCATCACCGTCATCATCACCATCATCATCAGCACCATCCGCATCAGCATTCGCATCATGATCATCACCAATAACCATCATCGTGCGCATCATCATCATCCTCTTCCTCCTCATCATCATCCTCATCCTCATTTTCCTCATCATTAGCATCACCATCCGCGAATTCATCATCCCTCTCCCTCCTCCCTCCTCCTGCCTCCTCCTCATACTGTCCGCCCAACTCGCCTAGGCATCGGTTTTGGATGGGTTGGTGGGATAGTTTTTAATCAACGGCCGCGGGCGAAGGCGCCAACGGCGTGTCAAGTCAGAGCGGGGCGCGCAAAGACTAATTGGCAAAGGAAACGCGGGAAAACCAAACAGAACGACGGGCGAGGCGACAGCTAAGCGCGGCTGAGGCCTCAGCTGGGGGGCTGCCAGGACTGAGCTGAGGAGGGCTGCCAGCGTGCACAGCTGCAAGTCAGTCGGAGGCGTCACGCGTCGGGAAGTCAACGACGGCCACCGACAACTCTGAGAGAGAAAACGGGATGCAACGCGCCGGAAGCAGCTGGCGGCCAGGGCGACCAGCGACTAGGGACTGCAGCAGACAAGGGAATTAGTTGCAAGGGCGCAAGCCCCTGCACTACTACGAAGGTACCAGGGTGGCCGCAGCCAACTGAAACGACTGTCGTAAGTCGAACTGGGTGCCCAGAGGGGGCGCGAGCATCGGCAAGCTACAAAGTACCAGGGTGGCCGGGGCCAGGAGGTCCAACAGCAGCGGAACGCACAAGTGCGAGGAGCAGCCGGAGCTGCAGCGCGGCCAAAATGGCGCGTGGGCATCACGGAAGAGGCCGTGGAAACAACTCGGGAGCCCAAGCTGCGACCCGAGGCCTGACGGGCGCAAGTGGTGGCGCCAGCGAAGTCGCGCACCAGAAGCCGTGAACCGGGAACGCGTGCCCACAATCGGCACGCCGGGGGCGGCGAAAGACGTGCACTGACACCGCGGGGGGAACTCCAGAACAGAAACCAGGATTGCAACCGCGGCGCGGCGGGGCCACAGAATGCCTAGGCTGAACCACAGACGTCCAAGGCCCCCACCAAGGGGGGGGAAATCGCAACATGGGCGGGAAAGCAGAGGGCCAGGGCCGGCGGGGGACGACGCCACCGAACTGGCTGGGAGACCGGGAGCCCAGCCGAGGAGGGGGGCACCCCGGCACGGCAGGGCGCCCGGGGGCGCGGGGGAGGGACGCGCCAAGGATGGAAACAACTACAGCAGGCCGAAGGCCGTCAGGGGACAGGTGGACCACGGCCCCTTCGGTAGTCCACGAGCCAGTAATGTCAGCATGCCGCTGCCCGCGTTCCCATGGGAGCGGCGGGGGCTGGGCAGGGAGAGGCGCCGGGGAAGGAGCGCTGCCTGCAAGTCCGGCGACGGCCACGGCAAGGACTGCAGCCATCGCGTCGAGGGTGGCGCAAACGGGGGCCGCCGACGATGGCCCCCGCCCCAGCCACCGACCGTTCGTGATGTCGGAGGTCCATATCAGGGGTGGCAAACGGCCACTGCATGCTATCTGCGAAACGAAACTGAGAAACCATTGGCCTAAAGGGCCATGTTTTCAGTGAGAAGAGCGATAATATCGAATCGCGTTCCTTCCTGGCCTAACGGGCCCTGTTCCACCTGGAGAATAAAAGGCGCAAGCGCGGCGAGCTCGGCAGGCCTGAAGAAACCTGCGCCACTCGGAGAGGACGGCTGAGGTCGGTTGCCCCCTGGGGTGCCAGGTGAGCGCCTGGTCTGATGCGTCGGGGCTCAGTTGGAGAGTCGGAGAGAGTCGGAGGCGCAACCACGGCGAACCCTGCTGTCCCGACGGATCCTGCACCACTTGGGAAGGTCTGCGGTCACCGAGGGGCGCCCGATGGGCGTCGGGGCCCACGCGTCGGGGGCACGTGTTCCAGTGCAGCCTGCGAGGGGCAGGGAGGGTACGCCCTGCAATCTGTCGTCACTGTGAGCTGCATTCGTAGCGGTGGAACCATTAACTTGACGATTTCCAGCCATACGTTCCTGCTGGGGCCACTGCGGGGGCTGCCGTTGGAGCCACCGATGGAGCAGCCGTCGGGGCCACCGTCGGGGCCACCGTCGGGGACTTTGTCGGGGAGGCTGTGGGCACCACGGTTGTAGAGGCCGTTGGTACTGCCGTCGGAGCTGATGATGGAGCGGCTGTCGGTGCTGCGGTGGGGACTGTCGTGGGGGCTGCTGTTGGAGCTGTCGTTGGAGCTGCTGTTGGCGCTGCCGTTGGGGCTGCAGCGGGCGCGGCCGTCGGAGCCGCCGTCGGGGCTGCTGTTGGCGCTACTGTAGGGGCCGCCGTCGGGGCTGCTGTTGGCGCCGCGTTGGAGCTGCTGTTGGCGCTGCCGTCGGGGCTGATGTTGGCGCTATGGCCGGAGCTGCTGTCGGCGCTGCCGTGGGGTCTGCAGTAGGGGCCGCCGTCGGGGCTCCTGTTGGCGCCACTGGTGGAACCGATGTCGGCAGTGCTGCGGGGGCCCACGTGGGGGCTACTGTGGGGGCGTCTGTCGGAGATGCCGTCGAAGCGGCACTCGGTGCCGTCAGCCCTCCGCCACCGCGCGAGCAGCACACGTCCGCCGTGGTGAAATCGTCGTCGCCGTAATAGGCACTGGAGTTGCTGCACATGGGCGGGTACGAAACGAACATCCCATACACTGCACCTCGTTTACATTCATGGCTCCTCCGCGCGCGTCGAAACAGGGCGGTGCCGGGGTCGGTGCTGCAGAGGGAGCTGGTGTCGGAGCCAATGTCGGCGCTGCAGCGGGCGCAGCCGTCGGAGCCACCGTCGGGGCTGCTGTTGGCGCTATCGTCGGAGCCGCTGTCAGCAGTGCAGCAGGGGCCCCCGTGGGAGCCTCTGTCGGAGATGCCGTCGGAGCGGCGCTCGCTGCTGCCGTCAGTCCTCGGCCGCCACGCGAGCAGCACATGTCCGCCGCGGTGAAATCGTCGTCGCCGTAGCGTTGGAGTGGCTGCACATGAGCGGGTGCGAATCGAACATCCCACACTGCACCACGTCTACATTCATGGCCCCTCCGTGCGCGTCGAAACACGGCGGTGCCGGGGTCGGTGCTGCAGAGAGGGCTGGTGTCGGAGCTGATGTCGGCGCTGCAGCGGGCGCAGCCGTCGGAGCCACCGTCGGGGCTGCCGTTGGCGCTATCGTCAGAGCCGTTGTCGGCAGTGCAGTAGGGGCCTCTGCGGGAGCCTCTGTCGAAGGTGCCGCCGGAGCGGCACTCGGTGCTGCCGTCAGCCCTCCTCCACCGCACGAGCAGCGCATGTCCGTCGTGGTGAGGTCGTCGTCGTCGTCGTCGTAATAAGCGCTGGAGTAGCTACGCATAAACGGGCACGAATTACGCCTGGGAGGGCGCCATTCCGCATCCTGCAGGCCCAACGGGCCCTGTTCCAAGCGCGGCCAGCTGGCCACCAGGGGTGCGCCCTTGGACGCCAGAGCGCGGAGGTCGGATGCCAAAGGTGCCTCGTTCGCCTGGGAGGGGAGGGGGAGAGCCTGTCACTCCGCTTGCTTCAGGCCGAACGGGCCCTGTTCCTCTTGAAGAGACAGATGAGGCGGTCGCCCCCCGTCCTCGAGACCCACAGGCTCGGCTTCGTCCTAACGGGCCCCATTTTACAGACAGCGAAAGCAGCGAAGCACGTTCCGTCGCGGCCTAACGGGCCCAATTTTAGCCGGAGACACGGGAGCTCAGCCCCGGTGCGGGCCAGGGACCAGCGCCACGGAGGAGGAAGGTGGGGGTCGGCTGTCCACAAAGGCGCCAGGTCGGCGTCGGGTCGGGAGCGGTGGGGAAGGCATGACAGCAGTCCATCCAAGGGTGGCTAACGGCCACTGACGTCGTCGTCAGGGGGGACCGCTTGGTCAGATGCATCGCCAGGGCCGGCTGCCGCTGCGCGCCCTTCTCGCATGTGAGGTTGGGCCCCAGCATCACCGCCATGTCGCTGGGCGGCGTCTTCTCGGACGCGAGCCTGACCTCCAACGTGGCCGCCAACATCGCGCTGGGCACCGTCGTGGCCAGCTGCCGCTGCCGGCCTTCTCGCACGCGTGGTTGATCATGGCGGGCTCCAGCTTCAACGCGAGCGCGTCGCTCAGCAACGTCGCGGCATGATGCCGCTGCCGAGGCCACCTCTTCTCGCAGGCGCTGTTCACAGTGCGGTAGGTGATGCTGGTAGGCCCCCGGCTTCACTCACAACTTCTCGCTGCGCCGAGCCAGCTATCTGCCCCTGCCCCTTCTCGCAGGCGCTGATCACAGACTGTAGCGGCTGATGTTGGGCTCCAGCTTCACGACTGCCATCTCGCCCAGCAGCGCCACAACCTGCTGCCCTGCCAACGGCTGCTCTTCTCGCACGTGCTGTTCACGACGCTGAGCATCGCCATGGCCAGCTGCCGCTGCCGGCCCTTTTCGCACGCGTGGTTGATCGTGGCGGGCTCCAGCTTCTACACGAGGATCTCGTTCAGTAGCGTCGCGGCCTGTTGCCACTGCTGAGGCCACCTCTTCTCGCAGGCGCTGTCCAAAGTGCCGTAGGTGATGATGGTGGGCTCCAGCTTCACTCCCAACTTCTCGCTGAGCCGAGCCAGAGCTGTCTGCCACTGCCCCTTCTCGCAGGCACTGATCGCAATGCTGTAGCGGCAGATGGCGGGCTCCAGCTTCACGCCTGCCGTCTCGCTCAGCGGCGCCACAACCTGCTGCCACTGCCAACGCCTGCTCTTCTAGCAGGTGCTGCTCACGATGCTCGCTGAGCAGCGCCATGGAAGGCTGCCACGGCCAGCCCTTCTCGGACGTGGCCTGACCTCCAACGTCGCCGCCAGCATCACGCTGGGCACCGTCGTGGCCAGCTGCCGCTGCCGGCCTTCTCGCACGCGTGGTTGATCATGGCGGGCTCCAGCTTCTACGCAAGCCCCTCGCTCAGCAGCGTCGCAGCCTGCTGCCGCTGCCGAGGCCACCTCTTCTCGCAAGCGCTGTTCACAGTGCCGTCGGTGATGATGGTAGGCTCCAGCTGCACTCCCGACTTCTTGCTGGGCCGAGCCAGAGCAGTCTGCCACTGCCCCTTCTCGCCGGCGCTGATCACGGTGCTGCAGCGGCAGATGTCGGGCTCCAGCTTCACGACTGCCGTCTCGCTCAGCCGCGCCACAACCGGCTGCCACTGCCAACGCCTGCTCTTCTCGCACGTGCTGTTCACGACGCCGTGGGTGATGATGTTGCGCCCCAGCTGCACGACCACGATTTCGCTCATCAGCGCCACTGCTGGCCGCCGCTGCCAACGCCTGCGCTTTGTCAAGCCAGGGAGAGCGGAAGACCCCGGCGAGCTGTGAGAGTGAGACACGGAACCAAGTGGCCTCACGGGCCCCTTTTGACAGACAGCGATAATAGCGAACCGCGTTCCAGCATGGCCTCACGGGCCCTATCTTTCCGAGAGTGTGGGGGGCCCGGCGAACCCCTTGGGCGTGGGGCCAACGCGTCGGCAGAGAAAGGTGGCGGCCGGCTGTCCACTGGGGCGTCAGGTTGGCGCCGCGTCGGGCGCGCCGGGGCAAGCTAGGACTGGTGTCAGAGGCCCTCGCCGAGCGCCTAACAGACACCGGTCGGAAGTCGAGCCAGGGAGGGTGAGAGATGACCACAGGGGCGGCAGGTCGGCGTCAGGCCGGGACTGGGGGGGAGGCACGGTTGGGGACAGGTCGGCGCCTGGCCAGGCGCGCAGGGGCAGGCGCGGGCGTCAGGCAGGAGAGGAGGGGGCGAGCGGCACGAGAGCCAAGGACGGGAAGCAGATGGCCGGGCAGGGCGGGGCACCAGGGCACGAGTCCCGCGTGCAAGTCGGTCGGCGGCCGCAGCTGGAAGCGCGGCGGACACGTCCAGGGCGAAACAACATGGGGGACAGGTGGACCACGGCCCCAGCGGAGGCCCACGAGTCGCGCGGTCAGCAGCCCGCAGTCCATGTCCGGGGGCTGGAACGACGGGGGCTGGGCAGGGAGTGGCCCCGGGGACAGGGAACTGCCTGCAAGTCGGATGTCGGCCACGGCGGATGCTGCGCGAGTCGCGTCCAGAGTGAAACAAGCGGGGGACGTCGTCGAAGGCCCTTGCCGGAGCCCAAAGACAAACGCAGGTCGGGGGCCGAAGGCGAGCTGTGAGAGTGAGGCGCCGAGACCTTTGGCCTAACGGGCCCTATTTTACGGATAGCGATAATAGCGCCACGGCGGATCGCAGGCTGCCCTCGCGCCGCGCCGTCGGTCGGTCGGAGGAGGTGGGCGACAGGGCCCGTTGTCGCTGCTGCGCTGTGGCTGACGGCTGTCTCTTCTGGTCCGTTCCTCGCGCCTCGCTGCAGGGGGGGTACCTGGCGCCCCTTGCCCGCGCCATCTCTGCGGCTCGGGAATCGCTGCTGCAACTGGGCCCAGCCAGTTGACGCCGAGGTTCAGCGCGTCGCCCATGGCCCTCGCGTCGGAGCTGTGGTTGCGGAAAGAGCGCAGGAAGCTGACGCAAGTTTGCTGGTCGCGTCGTCGCGGGTCGAGCGCGCCCTCGCCGTGCTGATTGGCGAACGCGTGACAGGCGCCTGTGAACATCGCACCCAGGGTGGCTTGGAGCCGCCCCATCGTCTCGCCAGGGGTCTCCCCGGGGAGACTACACTGGATGCAGCTGATCTTGGTTCTATACAACTGCTGTCCCGCGTCGGGGCCCAAGGGTTCAGGCCCTTGGCGCGCGGCGGGCCTTGCTGCGCGAGGCGGGGTAGTCGGCGGCAGGGCCTTGGAGCGGCGGCTGCTGCTGCTGCTTCTTCTGCTTATGCTGCTGCTGCTGCTGCGTCCGCCGCCTGTCGCTTGCCGCGCGCCGGGCCCGCCGGCGGCGCCAGGGGCTGGGTTTCGACTCAGGGGCGGCAGGGAAACTGGGAAGCCGCCAGTCGCCAGGGCCAGGCCGGGCCTCCACCCGTTGCCAGGCGAACGCCCTGGGGGGCCGTTGCGGCCTGGCCGTCGCCGTTCTTCGGTGCTCGAACCCGCGCCGCTGCCAGGGAGTGAAGGGCCAGGGCGCTGAGAGCCGGCCGTGTGAGTGCGGCAGCGGGCGGTTGCAAGTTCGTGCCCGTGCTCCGATTCACGCGCTGGCGCCGCTTCCGCGCCCTCCCCGCGGGCGGCCGCCGCCTCCTTATCGTGGGGCTCATCAGGCTCCTGCTCCCCATGCTGCCTTCGCTTGCTACTCTGCGGCAGCCCCGCCTGGCTGGGCCCGCCGCCAGAGTCGCCCGTGGCTTCGCGCGGCACGGCGGCTGCTCGGCCGGGAACGCGTGGCGAAGCCATGCGCGTCGGAGCAGGCCGCGCGGTTGGCCTCTGGGCAGGGGCCAGATCGCCTCCGGCGGCTGGGGCAGAGGGAGCGCTGCCCTGCGGCGTGCGGGGGCAGGCCCCTCTCGATGGCGTTCGCCAACGGACCTGTGCCTGTGCTCGCTCGTGGGCGCGCCCCCACCTGCAACCGCGAGGCGGTGGCCAGATGTGGGGATGCTGCGGGTCGCTCCGGGCGCAGGCGCGTTATCGGGCCCCGGTCATTTCGCGGCGTCCGTCGCCATCACCGACGAGGCCCCGGCTTCGAGAGGGAGTGGCTGCGGCTCGCTATATCCGCTCTGGCAGACTCGCTGCCAAGGGAGGGAGAGCGAATGGGCGCGAAAGGGTTTCTATCGTCAAGCTGGCGGATGGCCTCGTTGCCCCGCCTCTGCAAGGCTGGTCCGTTGCCCCCAACGGGCCCAATTTCTCTAGAAGGTCTGCTGGCTCGGGCGATGGGATGCGGCGGCAGACGGCCGTGGAACAGCTTGCGTGGCCAGGGCGAGGCCCGGGTCGTCGTCACTGGGCGTTGTCACTGGGCGTCGAGGTGGTCCTTGCTCAAGGCGGTCGTCGGGGAAAGGGTTGGGGTTCGAGACATCGCGATTTGCATCTGACCTAACGGGCCCCATTTCACTTTGGAAATTCGATAATGTCGAAACCGCGTTCACTTCCGGCCTAACGGGCCCGACTTCAGCCGTGGCAGGATCCTCGAGATGGTCGTCTGTCGTCGCCGCGGGGCGCCGAGGTGGTCCGCGCTCCAGGCGGTCGTTGGGAAAAGGGCAGGGGCTCGAGACACCACGATTTGCATCTGGCCTAACGGGCCCCATTTCACCTTGGAAATTCAGTAACATCGAAACCGCGTTCAGGCCTAACGGCCCCGAATTCACCGTTGGCAGGATCCCCCCGATGGTCGTCTGTCGTCGTCGCGGGGAGTCGAGGTGGCCCGTGCTCCAGGCGGTCGTCGGGGAAGGGGCCTGGGCTCGAAGCGCCACGATTTGCATCTGGCCCAACGGGCCCCATTTCACCTTGGAGATTCGATAATATCGAAACCGCGTTCCCTTCTGGCCCAGCGGGCCCCATTTCGCCGTTGGCGGGATCCTCCGGGTGGTCGTCTGTCGCCGCCGCGGGGCGAGGTGGTCCGCGCTCGAGGCGGTCGTCGAGGAAGGCGCTGGAGCTCGAGACGCCGCGATTTGCATCTGGCCTCACGGGCCCCATTTCACCATGGAGACTCGATAATATCGAAGCCGAGTTCCCCTTTGGCCAAAGGATGCCTTGTTCGCCAAAGGGCGCAGGGAGGCAAGGGTCCAAAGGCGCCTCTTCGTCGGAGTCGCGAGGAGCCACCGCTGGCCAGACGGGCCCTGCTGGTCTAACGGGTCCTGCTTCGCTGGGAATGGCCCGCCGGCCGCCAGGGTTGCTCGGCGGGGCATCGGGGCTCGGGCATCGGGGGGCGCGAAGGTCAGGGTTGCCAGCGAGATGGCGCGGATGCTTTTTAGTCATGTCAGAATTGAGAGGATGCTGCTGCTGACGACGGGGGGCTGTCACCACGTCGTTGTCGTAGTCCTCGTCCTCCAACACCTCCACCGCCGATTCCTGACTGTCAGAACCGAGAGGGGCGTCTCCGTTCCCCTCTGGCCTAACGGGCCCTGCTTCTCGCTGCGAGCCCGGGTGGTCGTCTGTCGTCGTCGCGGGCCGTCGAGGGGGTCCGCGCTCGAGGCGGTCGTCTGGGCAGGGGCTGGGGCTCGAGACGCCACGATTTGCATCTGGCCTAACGGGCCCCATTTCACCAGGGAGATTCGATAATATCGAAACCGCGTTCCCTTCAAACCTAACGGGCCCCATTTCAACGGTGGCAGGATTCTTCGGGCGGCCGTCTGTCGTCGCCGCGGGGCGTTGAGGAGGTCCGCGCCCAGGGCGGTCGTCGAAGAAAAGGCTGGGGCTCGAGACATCGCGATTTGCATCTGGCCTAACGGGCCCCATTTCACTTGGGGGATGGGAAAATGTCGAAACCGCGCCCCCTTCTGGCCCAGCGGGCCCCATTTCAACATTGGCAGGATCCTCCGGATGGCCGTCTGTCGCCGCCGCGGGGCGCCGAGGCGGCCCGTGCTCGAGGCGGTCGCCGGGGAAGGGGATGGAGCTCGAGACGCCGCGATTTGCATCTGGCCTCGCGGGCTCCATTTCACCATGGAGATTCGATGATATCGAAACCGCGTTCCCCTTCTGGCCTAAGGACGCCTTGTTCGCCAAAGGGCGCGGGGAGGCAAGGGTGCAAGGGCGCCTCTTCGTCGGAGTCGTGAGGGGCCACCGCTGGCCAGACGGGCCGCCCGCTGGTCTAACGGGTCCTGCTTCGCTGGGAAAGGCCCGCCGGCCGCCAGGGTTGCGCGGCGGGGCATCGGGGCTCGGGCATCGGGGGGCGCGAAGGTCAAGGTTGCCAGCGAGATGGCGCGGATGCTTTTTAGTCATGTCAGAATTGAGAGGATGCTGCTGCTGACAACGGGGGGCTGTCACCACGTCGTTGTCGTAGTCCTCGTCCTCCAACACCTCCGCCGCCGATTCCTGACTGTCAGAACCGAGAGGGGCGTCTCCGTTCCCCTCTGGCCTAACGGGCCCTGCTTCTCGCCGTGAGTCCGGATGGTCCTCTGTCGTCGTCGCGGGGCCGGGGCAGAGAAGAGGGGCGCTGCCCTGCGGCGCGCGGGGGCAGGCCCCTCTCGATGGCGTTCGCAAACGGATCCGCGCCTGTGCTCGCTCGCGGGCGCGCCCCCATCTGCAACCGCGAGGCGGTGGCCAGATGCGGGGGCGCTGCGGGTCGCTCCGGGCGCAGGCGCGTTATCGGGCCCCGGTCCTTCCGGGGCGTCCGTCGCCATCCCCGACGAGGCCCTGGCTTCGAGAGGGAGTGGCTGCGGCTCGCTATCCGATCTGGCAGACTCGCTGCCAGGGGAGGGGGGGCGAACGGGCGCGATAAGGGTTCTGCCGACAAGCAGGCGGATGGCCTCGTTGCCCCGCCTCTGCAAGGTCCGCTATTCCTAACGGGCCCAGTTTCTCTAGAAGGTCTGCTGGCTCGGGCGCTGGGATGCGGCGGCAGACGGCCGCGGAACAGCTTGCGTGGCCATGGCGAGGCCCCGGTCGTCGTCACTGGGAATTGTCACTGGGCGTTGAAGTGGTCCGTGCTCAAGGCGGCCGTCGGGGAAGGGGTTGGGCCTCGAGACACCGCGATTCGCACTTGGCCGAACGGGCCCCATTGCACCTTGGAAATTCGATCATATCGAAACTACATTCCCTCTGGCCTAACGGGCCCCATTTCACTATCCGCTCGGGCAGACTCGCTACCGGGGGGGGGGGGGGGGCGAACGGGCGCGATAGGGTTTCTGCCGACAAACAGGCGGACGGCCTCGTTGCCCCGCCTCTGCAAGGCTGGTCCGTTGCTCCTAACGGGCCCAGATTCTCCAGGAGAGGTCTGCTGGCTCGGGCGATGGGATGCAAGGGTGCCTTGCTCGCCAAAGGACTCAGGGAGGCAAGGGTGCAAGGGTGCCTCTTCGTCAGAATCGTGAGGAACTTGCTCGCCAACCTCTTCTTGACTGTCGACCCAGGGCGCGAGCTTCCCAAGGGGGCGGAGGCTCCATCGGGCGCCCGCTCCAGGGCGTGAGCTGCCCGCTCCAGGGCGCGAGCTTCCGAGGGCAGCGGGGGCCCCATCGGGGGGGATTGCGCCTTCCCGCCGCGGCGCCCTCCAATCGGCGCTCGGACCCCTCGCGGGCCCCCGGGGCGCCCCCTTCCCGAGCTGCGCCCCGCCGTGGAGTCGACGAGGGGGGCCCCCCGAAGGCCGGGCACCGACGCCCCCTGGGCAGTCGCGGGTCACTGCCATCGGGCGCCGCTGTGACACGCGCTCTAACCGGCTGCCAGGGAGAAGGCGGGGGCTCGAGACATCGCGACTTCCTTCTGCCCAAACGGGGCCCGTTTTAACATGGAGCACCCTGTCAGACTTTTGAAGATGCAGCTGCTGGCGCCAGGGGGCTGTCACCGCGTCGCCCTCGTAGTCGCCATGCTGCTGCCCCTGCTGCTGCTGCGCCCGCTGCAGCGGCGCCGCCCCGCCTTCCAAATTCATGAGGAGCATGCCGATGACCGCCATGATGGCCAGGCGAACGTCGGCGATCTCAGCCGCCAGCTTCGACCGCCTCACTGCGGCGTCGCTGGGCGCCAGCACCTTCCAGTCGAAGTCGCCCGCCGAGGCGTCGGCGCCAGCAGACTGGTCCTGGAACAGCTCGCAGAGCGTGCAGTAGGCCACGATTCGCCCCGAGCCTGCCGCGGGGACTTCGGAGATGGCGCTGAGGTCGTTCAGGATGTCCTTGAAGGCGAGACCCTTGGACGGTGACAGGAACCCCGGCAGCTTGCCAGTGATCTCCGGGGTGATGGAGCCCATCGTCGCCACCGTCCGCACGAGGCCGTGCTTCAGCTCTGTCGGGGGCCGGCGGGCGAAATTGCCTATGCAGCCATCCGCTGCGAACCCAGCGGGATCCCAGAAATCCGCTGGGCCCTGCGCGCACAGCATGCTCTTGACCGTCTCCTGAGCGAACATGCCGATGATCGCAATCATGGCCGAGGGGATGATGGCGATCTCAGCCTCCAACTTCGACCGCTTGGCTGCGGCGTCGCTGGACGTCAGCACCCGCCAGCCGAAGTCGCCCGCCGTGGCGTCGGCGCCACCAGCAGACTGGTCCCGGAACAGCTCGCAGAACGCGCAGTAAACCACGATTTGCTCCCAGCCCGTCGCGGGAATCTCGGAGAGGGCGCCGTGGCCGTTCGGGGCGTCCTAGACCACGAGGCCCTTGGACGGCGACGGGAACCCTGGCAGCTCGCCAGTGATCCCAGGGGTGATGTAGTAGCCCATAGTCGCCAGCATGCTCACAAGGCCGTGCTTCGGTTCCATGCGGCGTCGGCGGGCGAAATCCTTCGTGCTGCCATCCGCTGCGAAACCAACGGGATCCCAGGAACCCACAAGGTCTTGCGCGCCCAACTCGCTCTCGACCGCCCCCCTCGCGCCGTCCTCGTCCTGGAAGAACTTGCCGACGATCGCAACTATGGCCAGAGGAACGATGGCGCTCTCAGCCGCCAACTTCGACCGCTTCGGTGCGGCGTCGCTGGACGTCAACACATTGCAGCCACAGTCGCCCATCACGGTGTCGGCGCCAGCGGACTGGTCCTGGAACAGCTCGCAAAACGCGCAATAGGCCACGATCTGCCCCCAGCACGCCGCCGGAATCTTGGAGGTGGTGCCGAGGCCGTCCAGGATGTCCTCAGAGGCGAGGCCCTTGGACGGCAGCTTGCCCGTGATCCCCGGGGCGAAGTAGCCCATAATCGCCAGCGTACCCACGAAGCCGTGCTTCAACGTACTCTGGGCGGCGTCGGCGGGCGACGATCTGCTCCATGTCGCCATTCGCGGTGAGCCCGGCGGGATCCCAGAAGCCCGCAGGGCCAGCCTAGCCCAGCAAGCAGGCCGCCGGAGGTCCAGGCGCGGCCGGCGCCGCAGTCGCCGCGCGGCCGGCCGCGGCAGGCGCCGCCGCGGCCGCGGCGCCGCTGCCAGCAGCCCCGGCGGCGAGGCCGGCGGCGCGGGCCAGGGCCGCCACTGCCACCCAGAGGCCCGCGGCGGCCGCGGCCTCGCCGGCGGCGGCGGCGCGACGCAGGCGGCCGCCGCGGCGGCCCGAGGGGCAGCGCGGCCGCGGCCGGGGGCGCCCCGGCAGCGGCGGCCGCCGCCGCGGCGGCGCTGGCCGCCGCCAGCAGCATCGCCAGCAGCAGCAGCAGCGCCGCCCGCGCCAGGCGCGCCGGCGGCCGCCGCGGCAGCCCGCGGCGCCAGCCCCGGGGGCGGCGCCGCGCGGCGACAGGCGGCCGCGCGCCGCTGGCGGCGGCGGCGGGCAGGGGCGCCCGGGGGCAAGGCCTGGCGGGCGGGGGGGAGGAGGGAGGGCCGACCTCCGTCCCCACCCCCGCTGGCGGGGAGGCCAGAGGCCAGGGGCAGGCCCCCAGCCGCGGCCGCGCAAGCTGGCTCGGCCATCTGGAGCCAGAGCGGCTGGAGCCAGAAAGCTCCGGGCTGGTGGGGATATTTGTTTTTGTCGCGGCCGCCTGCGAAAGCGCATGGGGCGTCGAAAGGTCGAGCGGGCTACGCGCGAGCCTAATTACAAGCTGGTGGGGAGACGCGAAGCGTCAAAAGTCTCCTGAAATTCCGCTCCGGCCTCTGTTTGGTCCGCGTTGCTGTCCCTTCGCCAAGCCGTCGGAAGCGGAACTGCACGCCAGCGGCTTCCGCTCGCTAGGTGGGAACGCGTTCCAAACCAATATCACGTCGTACTACAAATCATTCTTCTTGTGTTTTGAAAAAGATTGTGGGAATGGGCGCGGCCTGCTGACTCGGTCGACCTGGCAAACCTGATCCCCTGTCATCCTCCCCCTCCTCCTCCTCCACGCACGGGCGCCTCCTCCGCGCCCTTGACAATGCTACGCACCGCTAAAAAGGTCGAGACCGCTGGAACGATGGAATATCCGCCAGCCCCGAGAGGCTCGAAAATGTCCGCAGAGGACCCGAGGCAGCTCCACCATTGCCCGATACTGCACAGGAGGGCCAGAAAAAGAAGAAAAAACTTCATAGACATGAATTTTCGGAAGTCCGCGCGGATCTCTTGGATCTTTACTGGGTCCTCTTCCCTGGCGCGCCGAGCGAGCCAGGGGTGGCGCCAGATGCGCCGCCAGGGGGGACCAGCGCAGACCCACGACAGCTGGGCGGGGCTCTATAAGTTCATGTTATGTTTATGCAGTCTGTCCCTCTTTGACGAAGGTGTCCCCCGGAGGCCCCAAGAGGCCTCCGTGGCCCCAAGAGGCCACACCACAGTTTCCACAGCTGCCCAGTGGCTGGCCCCCACTGGCTGGCCCCCGCCGGCCCTGCCATGCTGCAAGAGAGAAAGCCCCACGACAGCTCCGCACGCGGTCGGCGGCGTGCACCAAGGCTACGCCTTCGACCATGGACCCCTTACCGCCCATGGGCCTTCGGCGGTTCTCGGCGGTCTTCGGCGATCTCCGGCGGTCTTTGGTAGTCTTCTGCGCGAGATCTGGGCAGCTGCGGTTAACGAGCGGCCCATTATCGAACACCTGGTCAAGGGGGTGGGGCGAGCGGGCGGCGTTCTTCTCAGGAGGACTCGGAGGCTGGAAGGCGTCCTGGAAGGCGGGAGATGCTCCAAGAAGCCCCCTCGCCTGCTCAGAAAAACCGCTCCCGCACCCCTCGCGCCTCCCCCCACCACTCGTGTCGGACGAGAGGGGATGTTATCAAAGGGGGAGATAACGAATCAGCTCCTGTAATAAGCTGGCTCCCTCCTGGCGCCAGAGGCGCCAATGTAATGTATCGACGAAGGTGTCCGGCGGCGGGGCCGGCGGGTCGCACCGCCCGTTTCCCTATCCCCCCCTTCGTCCGACCCGAACATCTTCACCCAAAGACAATCTCCCGACCTCTCCAGAGGCCCACCCGGGCCACTTTTTCGAGCTGCCGCGTCCAGCCTCGGCGGGAAGTGGCGCCTCCCAAGGGTAGACAGCCACAGGACAACGAGGGAAAGGAAGATATGAGGCCGCCTGGCCAACAGCGGCCGCTGTAAGTTTTGGGAAACATTTGCTGCTGGGCATCGTGCCCATGTTTTCCGTGCCCCTTCCGGGCGCGCGAGGACTGGCGGCAACGGGCGCAGCCATTCAGATATCACAAAGATCAGCGTGGCTGGCACGTTCATGAAGGTGTCCTACGAGGACGCCAACGATCCACCTGCTCCGACCGACCCTCGGCAGACCTTGGAGGGGTACTTCCCGGGCCGTTGGCGCCTTTGTTACTCAATGCGGGGACCCAGGGAGCAGTAGAGGGAGGAGGAGCATGTGCAGAGGGAGGAGTCGAAAGAGGGGCGGCAATAAGAGGAGGAGGAAACGGGGGAGGAGGAGGAGGAGGAAGAGGAGTAGGAGGAGGAGAAGCAAGAGGAGCAGGACCATCGAAGATCGATGATCGATTGGGCTTCTGGGCTGCTGGACAACTCTGGGGACATTCGCGGACTTCCTTCAAAGGTATCTGGCCACGGGGGGGCCCTGGAATTCTCGACCCCTCCCACGGAGCTGGCTTTCATCTCGAGTCGTTTTGATTGTCCCGACAAGCTTTCATCTCGAGTCGTTTTGGTTGTCCCGACAGGCAAGAAAAATTATCCCGGAAAAGCAACCTAACAGCGATGTGTAGAAGCATATCTGGAAGCATTCCCCTTAAGATTCGGATGAGAATCCAGTTGTAGAATTCTGCTGTTCTCGCAGTCGTAGTCGCATTCGCGATGACAGTCGCAGTGGCAACGGCAGTCGCAGTCACAGCCTCAGCCTCAGCCTGCCTCAGCCTCAGCCTCAGCCTGCCTCAGCCTCAGCCTGCCTCAGCCTCAGCCTCAGCCTGCTTCAGCCTCAGCCTCAGTCTGCCTTCAGCCTCGGCCTCAGCCTCAGCCTGCCTCAGCCTCAGCCTGCATCAGCCTCAGCCTCAGCCTCAGCCTGCCTCAGCATCAGCCTGCCTCAGCCTCAGCCTCAGCCTGCCTCTGCCTCAGCCTCAGCCTGCTTCAGCCTCAGCCTCAGTCTGCCGTCGGCCTCGGCCTCAGCCTCAGCCTGCCTCAGCCTCAGCCTGCATCAGCCTCAGCCTCAGCCTCAGCCTGCCTCAGCATCAGCCTGCCTCAGCCTCAGCCAGCCTGCAGCCTGCCAGCCTCAGCCTCAGCTGCAGCCTCAGCCTCAGCCTGCAGCCTCAGCCTCAGCCTCAGCCTCAGCCTGCCTCAGCCTCAGCCTGCCTCAGCCTCAGCCTCAGCCTGCTTCAGCCTCAGCCTCAGTCTGCCTTCAGCCTCGGCCTCAGCCTCAGCCTGCCTCAGCCTCAGCCTGCAGCCTCAGCCTCAGCCTCAGCCTCAGCCTGCCTCAGCCTCAGCCTCAGCCTGCTTCAGCCTCAGCCTCAGTCTGCCTTCAGCCTCGGCCTCAGCCTCAGCCTGCCTCAGCCTCAGCCTGCATCAGCCTCAGCCTCAGCCTCAGCCTCAGCCTGCAGCATCAGCCTGCCTCAGCCTCAGCCTCAGCCTGCCTCAGCCTCAGCCTCAGCCTGCTTCAGCCTCAGCCTCAGTCTGCCTTCAGCCTCGGCCTCAGCCTCAGCCTGCCTCAGCCTCAGCCTGCATCAGCCTCAGCCTCAGCCTCAGCCTGCCTCAGCATCAGCCTGCCTCAGCCTCAGCCTCAGCCTGCCTCAGCCTCAGCCTCAGCCTGCTTCAGCCTCAGCCTCAGTCTGCCTTCAGCCTCGGCCTCAGCCTCAGCTGCCTCAGCCTCAGCCTGCATCAGCCTCAGCCTCAGCCTCAGCCTGCCTCAGCATCAGCCTGCCTCAGCCTCAGCCAGCCTCAGCCTGCAGCCTCAGCCTCAGTCTGCCTCAGCCTCAGCCTCGGCCTCAGCCTCAGCCTCAGCCTCAGCCTGCAGCCTCAGCCTCAGCCTCAGCCTCAGCCTCAGCCTCAGCCTCAGCCTCAGCCTCAGCCTCAGCCTCAGCCTCAGCCTCAGCCTCAGCCTCAGCCTGCATCAGCCTCAGCCTCAGCCTCAGCCTGCCTCAGCCTGCCTCAGCCTCAGCCTCAGCCTGCCTCAGCCTCAGCCTGCCAGCCTCAGCCTCAGTCTGCCTTCAGCCTCGGCCTCAGCCTCAGCCTGCCTCAGCCTCAGCCTGCCTCAGCCTCAGCCTGCCTCAGCATTCAAAATGTGGCCCGGGAATGGAGTTCTGGGAACTCGAAGAACACGAAGTGGCCTACAGTTGGCTCCGGGCATTCAAAATCATGCCCAGGAATGGAGTTCTGGGAACTCGAAGACCACGAAGTGGCCTACAGTTGGCTCCGGGCATTCAAAATGTGGCCCGGGAATGGAGTTCTGGGAACTCGAAGAGCACGAAGTGGCCTACAGTTGGCTCCGGGCATCCAAAATGTGGCCCGGGAATGGAGTTCTGGGAACTCGAAGAGCACGAAGTGGCCTACAGTTGGCTCCGGGCATCCAAAATGTGGCCCGGGAATGGAGTTCTGGGAAGTCGAAGAGCACGAAGTGGCCTACAGTTGGCTCCGGGCATTCAAAATGTGGCCCGGGAATGGAGTTCTGGGAGGTCGAAGAGCACGAAGTGTGTGACTGTTTGCTTAAAACGAGCCCGGCCCTCGCCTGTCCGGCTCCCGCCCAGACCCCCCTGGGGAGTCATCAGATGCTCTCTTTTGACCCCATTAGAAACCTATCAGTCTTCGCTGTTAGGTAAAAACGCTGGGATTGCACAAGTTCGCCAAAGTGGACTCAGCCAGTAGGTGATTGCACTCTCGATGAGCGGTCTATGTGGTACAAGATGCTTCGTGTAAGCTATGTGGCTATGTGTAGTCTATGTGGTGCAACATGTGGTGCAAGTTATGTGGCGTAAACCAGTTGGGATAGGGTATGTGGTTCATCATGTGGGGTGCAATTCATGTTCACTGCATCCGCGCGTGACCACCTCAAGTGCTCGTCTAAGTAGTCCAGTCACCCACTCACAACGTGCTGGCAAAAGTCAATTGGGCGGCGACAGCGTCCATGAGGATGCTGAAGATGATGTTCGTGACGACGGTGGGGGCCGTGGCAACAACGACGATGGTGATAGTGATGAAATTGATGTGAGGAAGCTTGCGATGATGGCAATGGTGCTGGTGAGGATGCTGCGGAAGTGCGCGCGAGCACAAACATGACGACGTCGTCATCATGGGCCCGCAGAAACTCAGAGTTCCTGGCATACTCATGTTGAAAACCAATTGGTTGTTCGCACGTGCTTGAACACCTATGTGTTTAAGGGGCAAACAAACCTACCTCGCTTTTGACCACCCTCGCTTCCAAGAGATACCAAGCGATGCCAAACTACGGCCTGTACTAGTCAGGCCGCTTGACAAGGAGGCGCGTGGTATGACTTGGTTTTGCCTGGAAGCGAAAGCGGGGTAGATAATTCACGCTCTGAGTGTTGACATATTCAGAAAATATGGAGCTGGAAAGATTTCGACATGCGCGCGCACGGAGACGCGCGGGTGGCCAGCAGGACATTGATTGACAGAGTTGGCGGGGCTCGTGATGGTTGTTCATCATTTTCGACACGCGCGTGAGTGCCCCTGCCCGCGAGATGTCGTTTGACAGAATTGCTGGACACCTGTTTCTAATGGTGTCACCGAGTGTGGGCGCAGAGTTCTTCAATGATTTGTTGAAGAACCATGGCTTCTTGATCGTTTGTGAGTGAACATGTCTTGCTACAGTATGAAGCGTTAACACACACACAGTTGTTGAACGATTGTGTGTCACGCGCGCCCGGCGGCGCGCGCATGTGCGCCACATCGTATAGACTGCAAAGGGGGTATGTTCGACGGAAACGCTTTATGTATACGCGAATGTGTGCCGCATAGATTTGCGCAGGAGATGGGGGGTCTATACACATCTGCCCAGGATGGTATTATTTGATAGTTATGTTGGATGCTCGTGTGTAATACATCGGGTAAACAGAAGAAGCGAAAAGGCGCGCGAGGAGAAGGGATGTATGATGTATGCAAAACGGCGGCGACGGACGCCCACCAGGTGCACCCCGGACGGACCCAGCCAGCGCACGGAGCGTCCACGAGGTAACCTCAGGCGCCCACAAGGCAAAACCCCGACGGACCCAGCCCGCGCACGGGGCATTTACGAGGTGCTCGTGGGCGCCCACCAGGCGAAACCCCGACGAATTGATCGAACTACAGTCGAGGTTGCTTGGACAGGACACGCGAGAGGACAAAAGGCCCTGCCGAGGGGTACATTACCATGGGAATGTGAAGGCAGGGGTCGCGAAACGCAGGACACCAGGGTACTCCAGATTTCGTAATAAAAGGGAGGGGGTCACAACCCTCCCAGACAAGAAGTTTTAGACCCCCCCAGACCATCCATCAAAGGGCGGCCCTTTGCCCAGACCCCCCCGAACCCTCCGAGACAGCTCAAATCAGACCCCCCCCCAAATGTGACCCCCCCACTTTATTATGGAATCTGGAGTACCCTTGCTTTGGCAGGGTCGACCTACGAATCAACCTCGACTGGATTTAGGAACAGGAGCGGCAACCCCCAAGTGCAAGCACTGCCTCGAGAAAGTCGCGACGTCGGAGGCCCGGGCCCCTGCCGAAAAGGGGCACCGAGTGCGACCGGCTGCCGGCGGATGCCCGCAGGGGTGGGCACAGATTGGTGCAGGAGCGCGCCAGCCACGCTCACCCCGGGGGGCAGAGGTGGGGTTGGGAGGAACTTCGCTCGAAACGGCTCCTGGAAAAGGGAGATGTGAGCATCCAGCTCTGGGTTCGTCCCCTAACCCCACCTTGCCCTGGTCTGCCCCAAGAGCGCTGAAGCGCCTGGGCTCGCCCCGCTTGGGCGTGGCTCAACAGTGATAGAGGAGCGTTAAAGACGGAGGGGGCGAAGAAACGTGCACGTTTTGAGCACCCGGGGGCCCCTTCAGGGCCCCTTTGGGGCGCAAAAGGTGCACCGTGTATCGCCCCCCACCAATTACGCAACGCCCGAACCACACCCACCGCGGGTCGCCCAGGATCCCGGCCCTGGGGCTGGTGCGGACACGTATCCCTCGACCGCTCTGGCAGGGACAGCGTGCACGCCCCCTCGTGCGCCGGTCCCAGGACCAGCCTGGCCAGAAGCGGCGCAGCCGGACCTCCGACGGTGGAGGTTTCTTCCGCCCCGGCGGCTGCCCAAGAAGCAAAAACAACCCGACCAACGGCAACGTCGTGGATCCGCCTTCCGGGAACGGCTTCATGGCTCCCGGGTTGTCTGCACACGCGTGGGCGCCCTCGCGCACGCATCGCCGCTTGGCCTGGCAGATGTTTGCACTCACGCAGAGAGCTGTTCTGGCCAATTTGTGCTCTCGCGTGAACGTACCAGCCGTTTGCGCGCACCAGAAAGCGGGCCCGTGGGGAAGAGGTCGAGAGCTCCGTCACAAAACAGTCGGGGCCAGAAAGCGGGCCCGTGGGGAAGAGGTCGAGAGCTCCGTCGGCCACGCATTGCATAGACATCACGACGTCGGAGGCCTGAATAACAGGACATATTTCGACCCGACTTGTTCAAGCCGCTGGCCCTGGGAACACCAAATCCCCTTCCCTGGGGCTTCCAAATTCTTTTGCAGGGCGTGGAAACGGCCACCAGCTGCCAACAGCGATGAAACATCTGTCGCGATTTCATCGTGTCGCCAGACGTCTGAACCTTCTTCCCCAAAAGCGGCCCCGACCTGTCCTGGGGCACGTTCTGGCTCGAATTCCCTGTGCGATCCAGCCCTGTCGAAAAGGACGCTAAATAGTCGGACTCCTGAAAGGCGAATCCTCTCCCGAAGTCTGGGATCAGGGGTACGCGGCTACGTGATCCCTTCCCCCTGCCACAAAAATGCCGCCACACAAAAAACTTCCACCACCCCACCAGCAAATGCAGCTCCTCTTTACCCTTTCCCCCGGAGTTGGCTTTCGTCCCCGACGGTTTTTTGGACGGCCTCCGGGGACCGACTCTGGGACCAAAAGAAATTACGACGTGGGAGATCCGGGGCCCAGCCAGGATCGGCGCAGGCGTGCGAGTTGGCCAAAGCAATCCCCGGCGACACCATAACAGAAAAGGCACGACCGAACCGACAACGACACGGAAACAGGCAGCAACCCAAAAAGGCGCGGCGACGCGGCAGCGACGTCACGTCCGACCGAACCGAACCGGACCGAACACAACCGACCGCTACGCAGCAAAACCGCCCGACCACCGACCTGCCATTTGCTGACGTCCCCAAGTGTCCAGGTTCTGGTGCACCCAGATGGCCGCCCACACGACGGCAGCCTCCGCTGGGGAGGGAGCCCCCAAGAGAGAGAGAGAGAGAGAGAGAACAAAAAAAAACAAAGAGAGAGATTGAGAGAGAGAGAGAGAAACAAACAAAAAAAAAAGAGCGAGAGGGGATCGGCCGAATGGCCCCCCGCACCCCAAAAAGGCATGATGAAAAGACGAGTACGGATGACGATGGACGGGGAATCCCTAAGAACTGGCGGCTCTGGGTGGCGTTATCGGGCGCCGCGGCCGTTCCCACAGCGTCCCATAACTCTCTCGGTGCGTCCCGGAGGAATCTGGAGCGATGCATCCTCATCCTTGGCCTGCCTGATCAAAAGGAGACAAAGAGAGAGGGGAGTAGCTTGGCGCGCTCAGACCGCATCTGATAACCCACCCCTCTCACCCATCCCTTCTGTGGAATGCACTATGGTAGCTGCATGGAATACACAGAGACACGAGGCGCAAGTAGAGGAGCCCACGCGTAAAAAGACCACAGTCTCCTTTTCTTTTACGGACGCTCGCGCGCGCTCGCAGACGGCGCGCTACACAGCTCAAGGGCCCTGCGATCCGAAACGGCCGCGGGGCGAGGAGGTGAGATACAGGCGCAGGAGGAAGGCTGAAATATACCTGACAACCACAACTCCTACCTTTTTATATTCGGCCGAACGCTCAGCCGAAGCCGCAGCTCACCTCGAACTTCATATGCATGACGGTCGCCTTTGACCCTGATACCCTCATGTCGAAGGCCGTCCTCAAATAATCCGCGACGCGCGGCCGCTTCAGCCGCGCGAGCTCAAACCTACGGAAAAGGCACTTTAGGAAAGGACTGACGCTCATCTTGCCATGGTCCAGTCCAGACCCGCCCGCAGACTCGCCAATTTCATCCATCAAGCTCGGCGGCCTGGAGTTGGACGGCCAATACTGAGTACCAGTGCGCTCAAGGTAAAGAGCAGCTGCACTAAGCTCCGCAGTCCACTGCGGAATCCACCGGCGCGGCCTCGGCAAGAGTGGGCGCGGGCCCAGAGGAGCCGATGGTAAGCAGGTCCAGGTCATGATCATCGATCGCGTCGTCCGAATACGCGTGCGCACCCGGAAGAGGCATCTGGGTGGACCATTGCTGCGAGGTGCATCCTGACAGTCCGATTCCAAAGCTTAAACCATCCGAAAGCAGGATCATGGCTCCAGACCCGGTCATGGAGCTCCCTCGTCGTCGTAGTGTGGGTCAAGAGCTTGATGACGTGGGCGCTTCCTTCAATCTCGGCACCACCATTGCTCGTGGGCGCGCAACTTAGGATAGCATGCGCGGCGCCCCCGTCCGACCTGCATCTCGAAAGCAGGAGCCGAGGCTCGTCTCATGGCCGACGTCGGAGGCCGCGTGAACCATGCAATGAGCACAGCAGCCGCGGCGACGCTCGCCCTCACGGAAGACTCCAAACACACTCTCGGTACTATATGGTTCTGGCTTTCAGAAATTCATGCCCCGGCTGCTCCCAATTCAAACAATAGCTGCCACTTGGCGTCGTGGTAAGCCGTCTTGAAGTCAGGCTTATTGTCAGCGAGGGTTTGGTCACGCATCTCCCTGACGCCAATAATTTCTGAACATATGGACCACCGCTGTCCTGTGGGCGAGCGATCGGACCAGGTTCAAAGGGCCCCACAATCCTGCCGGACAAACGTTGCAGGGTAAACCTTGATCCGTCCTCCAGTTTCGCACCCCAAATCGAATCGCCCGATAAACGGCGCCCGGGCCATTCGCGGCGACGCTGGAAAATGACCGCGCACTTCGTCCTGGCGGGAGCCTTGCCGACAATCATACAAGAATTGCTCATCATCTTATCACAAGCAGAGTTCTGTTTCTTGACCAGCTCGAAGCTTTTCTTCCAGTGTTCACTGATACACTATTCTGGACGTCCGAGAACAATCACCTCTTTCAGCCGGGGGCTCTTCGACCTACTCTGGGATGGAGAGGTACTTCTCGTGGTTCGCGAAGGCTGTCAGCGCCACCTTGATCTCCTTGGGGCCGATGCCAACGCGCTCTCAAGCACTTCCACAGCTGCGGAGACCTCCAGAGCGCTGACGAAGAGGCGCTTCGCCTCCTCGCGCCTGCCCTGCCTGTCCAGCTCGGAATGGCGATCCAGGAAATAATTCGCGACCGACTCGCCCCCCGTGACTAGCTACTTCCAGCCCTTGTTGACCACCGCGTCGAGGCTTGCCTCCCTGTGCACGCGCCAGAGATGCACCCAGATCCACGGGAAGTCCTCGAGCTCCGCCCGATCGACGAACTCTAACACTTCCTGAATGCGCACTGAAGGGCTACGGAGAGTGTCGGGGCGATCGGAAGGACGGTGCATTGCCAGACCTTCCCAGTCGCAGAGCGGGTCGTTCATTGGCCCCCTCATCCGCCTGCTCCGCGCGCGCGACGAAGAACGCGAGGAGCGGGGAATAGTCGACCTCGTTGGCGCGTTCCTGGAGGGAGCTGCTGACGATCTCGCCGTCAAAAGTGTTGCGCGTCTGGGCCATCCTCGAGGCGTCGTCTACTGAGAGCGATTTCAGGAAACTTGCCCACACGTGGTGCGCGCTGCACCCCGCGCGCACGTGCCGAACCGCCACGTGCCCTGCCAACTGCGCGCCCACGGCCGCAACATCCCTGTCGTGGGCCAGCAGAAGCCCGCGCTCCCTCTCGCCCAGCCTCTGCTACACTCGGTTCTGCAGCACCAAGCGGTGGACCATGTCGTCTGTCGGCCAGCAGCGGTCTTACCTTGGCCCAGCAGGAGGCGGATCCTGCTATTGCTGTTCTCGGAGCATGCGCATGCTCTCGCGCTGCGCCCGACGGGCCTCGAGCTCCGCCCAGCCCCGCTGCATCTTCTGGACGCGAGGCTTCGCGTCGCCACGGATGCGCGCCAACGGCGGGCGACGCCATTGACGCGCATCATGGAAGTAGGAGATGTCCTCGATGCCCGCCCGGGCGCGGCAGCCATTTCTCGCTGGAGTCCGGAGCTCCCTCGACGTCCACGCAGCCCTTCCAGATCACTTCGCCTGTGACCCAGGAGCTGCGGGGTGCTCCGGGTGGAAGACCCCGAAGTTCAAGGGGTTGGGCTCGGTCTGGTCGGCGAGAGCTGGTGGCTCCACCAAGGCGCCCAGGTGCGCATCCAGTCGGGACTTGTCCACCAGCTCCCTGCAGGCTGCGAGCCGGGAAGCGCTGTCGAAGGAGCGTCGCGCTTCTCGGCAACGCCCGCATCTCCCCCGTCGATCATTCCGCCCGGCGCGGCGATCTGAAAGGATGACCCAACCTTCTTGCTCCGACGGCGGACCGGGGCAGACGCGCCCCCTTCGCTGCTCGCAACCACGACGTAGACCCCAGCGCATCCGATGCACCTCGGCCTGAGGAGGTTCTGCCCGTCGTCGATCTGCTCGGCCCGCGCGGCAAGGTCTCGAATCGCATCTCGCTCAACGGCCTCTGGCGCGGCCGACGAAATAGTGGGGGGCGTTGCGGCGTGCTCCTTGGCCCGAGGCCTGGCCTCCGCTTTGGCGTCGGGCTTCGGCTCGAACACCTTCGGGGCCTTGAGCTGCTGCTGCGGACCACCAGCTGCGCGGTCATCGGGCGCTCCACCCGGCTGTCCGCCGACGGGATGCTTCTCGCGATCTCCGTCGTCTCCGCTTGAGTCGATCTCCATCACAGCGTCGCCCTTGTCGGACTTGCCATTATTCGTTGTAGTTCGGGCCAGACGGCGTCTCTTGACCATGCCCGCCTTCGCCTTGACTACATCCTTGGTCAGAGGTCGCTGGCGTTTACTGAAGAGAACTCGGCCAGGATTTTTCCTGGTCGGCCCCCGGGGCCCCGCAGATCCCCCCGCGACGCCAGCGAGGTCGGCGAGCGCGCAGAAGTTGGACCTCCGATCCTTGATGGCGCCCTTGAGACGACGGATCCCAACGCGCAACCACCTCGAAGTGACGATTCCAATTATTCCTGCGCGCGACCCGCATGTCGACTGCGAACCTTGGTTCGCCCTGGATCTCTGGATCCGCTGCATCTCGGATCTCGCAACGAAACGATGAGAGCATGTCTGGAATCTACGAGCGCAACCCTCTCGGGCACCCTCAGCCACTACTGGAACCGCTATCTCCGCGAAATTGGTCTCAAGCGCTTCAAAATGCTCCCTAGCGCGCACGAGGCCCATCTGTG
The DNA here is from genome assembly GCA_963575745.1 of Prorocentrum cordatum. NCBI lineage: Eukaryota > Dinophyceae > Prorocentrales > Prorocentraceae > Prorocentrum > Prorocentrum cordatum. Next base: position 463,509 of record CAUYUJ010014804.1, on the reverse strand, counting down.
CTTCGCGGCGCTGCTGAATGTGAGCGACCCTGCTCTGCCTCATCTCCAGGTTGCGGTCGAGCGCGACCCGCTGGCCCTCGGCGCGGGACTCCTTTCCACCTTTGTGCGAGCCAGCGATCGCCTGCCTCCGTGCGGGAGGTCCTCCTTCAGCGCGGTCCGTAGCGTCGATGGCCACCACCAGTCGGCAAATCTCGATCTCTAGATTCTGACGGGTAGCCATCATCAGAGTCACGCGGCCTCGGAGATGATCGACGTTCGGAACAGGCTTCGCAGGCACCCACTCAGCAGGGATTGACGGACAAAGAACTTGATCACCCACCAATTCTCCAAGGAACCCACTGCACTCCTCGATCCTGTGGGCTCGATTCTCGTCCCCGGCCCGACGCGCAATGAACTTCGCAGCCGCGGTGCCCGCCAAACTCTCTCCGTCTCGACCGAGGTAGCGCCAGAACCAACATCTTACATCGGCAAGTAGTCCGCAGCGTCGTTCTCGGATCCTTCACGGGCGATCACACCGGCCACTCAACCTTCCGAAACAAAACTGAACGCGGAGATCGCGCATGGCTGTAGAGTCGCGCTGCAAGCCGCGCACCTCATGCTCGACCTCTGCAGTGCCCCGTGCGCCCTGACCAACTGGAGCAGCGCGGTCATCCCCTGGGCGCGTCTGCCCCAGAGCCTTCCGACGAAGCTCCTGGCGAGTCTTCTGCTGACGAGTGGCTCGTCAGCTCGAAACTGCCGACTGGGGCCGGCTGGAGCTGGGCCCGCGGCGGATGGCGAGGCGGGGGCCTGCCCTGTAGAAATTTGGGGCCCAGCGCGGGGGTCATCGGCCACTCCGGCCGGCTGCCCGCCCGAGCCGGCCACCTTTCCGTCCTCCAGGTACAAGAACTCCTGGTCTTCCTCCGCGTCGCGAAAGACGTCGCCGCCGTCGAAGTCGACCTTTGCCTCCTCGGAGCTGGCAGGGGTCCTCGGCAGGTCGTGGATCGGCCCTTCTTCTGTCGGCGCCATGGCTCCGCGGACGGGAGGGGCCTCGGCAGCGAAGCCGCACTCGCGGGCTGTGGGCGGCGAGGCGAAACAGCACGACGACGCGACCCCGGCAACAGCAGCCCGAGGAGGACAAAAGAGAAAGTCACACGTAGAAAGAGCCGACGCGGTGGTAGGCAGAGATGAGAAAGTGGAACGTCAAGGAGCCCCGAATAATGGCACTTCCTCAAACTGCTCTTTTTCCGTAGAAGCGAACTTTTCCCGATTGAGACAGTCGCACAGCGAATTGGCATCGGTCGCGGCGATGATGTCCACATCGGGGCGCTGCTCCATGATCGTCGCCACTCGCGCCTCCTGGCCCATAGCGCGGCGGCCCAGGGGCTCGCGCCGGCAATCTATCACCGCGGAAATCCAGGCAGCAACCCATTCTGCTCTAGCCGATCCTTCCGACACGGCGCTGGCTTCCACCAGGGCAGAACTCCCGGGGCGTGTATATATATATGTATATATACATATTATATATATGTGTATAGATATATAAGAATGCCAAATGAGAACGCCGACGTCCGCTTCTTTGCCAGCCAGAGGGCCCTGATCTGCGGCGCAAGCCACGCCGCCTGTCCAGGGGCGCCCCTGCTCCGCGCTCGCGATGTCCATCCAATCCAGAGTCGCACTGGGCGACCAGACGGAGTCGAGACAGGAGCATGGATTTGATAGTGATGGTGGCGCTGGCATCCTTGAGGCGTCGCAGAGCGGCCTCGGCTTCAATCCGGCCCTTCACATTGGAATTAAATCAAGTACCGCGCAAGAGAGACGCGTCTCCAGAGCCGCCGGGCATTCCCACCTGGCACGTCCCGTTGAGCTTTCCGCGCTGTGCACGCATAGAGATAATTTCTTTTCGGCGTGGCCCTTGTTCTATGTATTCGCAGCGTTCGCGCGGCAAATGGGCAGGTCGCGCATGTTCCGCTTAATGCCGCACTATGGACATCGCGAATTCAAATGTCACGCTGCCGCAAGGTACGTCCGCCGCGCGCAATGGCATCGGCATCATCCATGGGCCCTGTCCGCTTTCCGAACTCGAAGAGCTTGCGGAGACGCGAAATGGCATCAAAACATTTACCGCCAATGCCGCCCCCCGACAAATCCGCCGGCCCCCTTGTGGGGCCACCAGGCTGTAGGCACGTGATTCGCAGTTTCCTGTACCAGTTGTAGTTTGTAGTTTCCAGTGTTACAGTTCTGCTTCTTGCTGGTTACTGTAACTAGTTGATTGACCGCGCGAGGGGGGGGGGGGGCCCAAACAGAATTTTTTAGCACCCCCTGGGCGCGTTGTCTGAATTGCTGGGGGCGCTCGAAATCGACACCCCTCACGCAGATCCGCGGGGTCAGGGTCCAAAAACACATGGGATTTGCCACATTTCTGAAATTCGGTGCCACCCCTCACGCAGATCCGCGGGGTCAGGGTCCAAAAACACATGGGATTTGCCACATTTCTGAAATTCGGTGCCACCCCTCACGCAGATCCGCGGGGTCAGGGTCCAAAAACACATGGGATTTGCCACATTTCTGAAATTCGGTGCCACCCCTCACGCAGATCCGCGGGGTCAGGGTCCAAAAACACATGGGATTTGCCACATTTCTGAAATTCGGTGCCACCCCTCACGCAGATCCGCGGGGTCAGGGTCCAAAAACACAAGGGATTTGCCACATTTCTGAAATTCGGTGCCACCCCTCACGCAGATCCGCGGGGTCAGGGTCCAAAAACACAAGGGATTTGCCACATTTCTGAAATTCGGTGCCACCCCTCACGCAGATCCGCGGGGTCAGGGTCCAAAAACACATGGGATTTGCCACATTTCTGAAATTCGGTGCCACCCCTCACGCAGATCCGCGGGGTCAGGGTCCAAAAACACAGGGGATTTGCCACATTTCTGAAATTCGGTGCCACCCCTCACGCAGATCCGCGGGGTCAGGGTCCAAAAACACATGGGATTTGCCACATTTCTGAAATTCGGTGCCACCCCTCACGCAGATCCGCGGGGTCAGGGTCCAAAAACACAGGGGATTTGCCACATTTCTGAAATTCGGTGCCACCCCTCACGCAGATCCGCGGGGTCAGGGTCCAAAAACACATGGGATTTGCCACATTTCTGAAATTCGGTGCCACCCCTCACGCAGATCCGCGGGGTCAGGGTCCAAAAACACAGGGATTTGCCACATTTCTGAAATTCGGTGCCACCCCTCACGCACATCCATCGCAAGGCGTGGTAACCCAAACTGCGAGTACTCCCTCGGCCCTTTAATCCCAAGGTGTGGTAACCAAGCTCGTAAACCATACACGTCTTACCAATCGCCCTGTGTGGTAACCCCTCTTGTGATCAATTGGTTTTGCCGATTGCGAATCGGCCTCGCATGAAGTTCCGATACTGCTGCACGACAGCGCCAAAGCCTCATGACTTAGCTCTTCCATGGCCCATTCTCCGAGAGAGGGGGCCGGCGGCAGGGGGCGAAGCCCTTACGGATCATCTGTTTGGTTGACAACAAATCCAGACAATTACCCCACGCGGCTGGCAACAGTTTCGCGCGTAAGCACAGCGCGGTGCAATCGGGTTTCGAATGATACTGTATTCTTTGATGGCCATCAGAATGTCTGCGCCTGCCCGGAGGGCCGGCAACCAAACCGCGATCTTCAGTTTGCAACTCGACAACGATCCACCCGTTCGGGTCTCCTCCAAGGATGCCACCAGCAGGGGCTGATTGTCCTTCCCGCTGATGGCGCAAAAACTGTGTAACAGCGGACTTTACGTAGCCGACCCATGTTTTGGACATGATAGAGGCCAAACATTGCAGAGAAAGAGGAACGTCTGACGTCGAAGGGGTAGGCGCGGTACGATTGATACAGCGATGTCGGGGTCATGAAATCCGAAAGAGCGTGTTCTACCGCTGCTGGCGGAAAACCGGGGGGGGTCACTACCGGTTCGAACCCCTCCCCCCCTGTCAGTCTCGTACGAAGTTCGATACTTTGAGGAGGAAGAGACAACCCCCTGTGAGTATGGGAGCCCAGGGAGCCCCAGTGAGAGCCCTGTGCAGCCCTGTCTAGGCCGCCTGTCCGCAGCCATTCTGGCGCGAAGCCAGACTGGAGCCAGTCTGGTGAGTTTCAAGAAACTCGGTCCGGAGCTCAGGGGGACCGCACACGTACGCCTGGATTCGTTGTAATAAGATTGTTTCTCGCTGTCTCTCGTTTTTGCCATCAAGTGATTGGAGTTGGAATATAGGAGCTCTATCGAGCAGGACACCCGCCGTATATCAAGATATACATCGTCAGATATTGTGAGGACATCTCGAAGCGAAAGGCTGAGATCCGTGGACAACACGCTCCACTGACATTGGTAGCGAGACGAAGTGGCAGCCCACTTCGAGGTGAATAACTCGATCTCCAGTGACATCAAGAATAATGGAGTCAGGCCAAGGGGGAGTCAAGATTCCAGTATGGAATGGCGAGGCTTCGACACTCGAGAGTTTCGAGGAGAAGGTGAAGCTGTGGGTCCTCGACACTAAGAAGGAGGACAGAGTATACCTAGGCCCTAGGCTGGTGCAGGCGATGGACGAGGACTCCCAGCAGTGGCACGAGGCCAAGAAGGTCACGTTAGACGACTTGGTCAAGGAAGATGGCGCCGAGAGAGTCGTGAATGCGCTGAAGGGCGTTCGAGGTACTGTGACGATGCAGGAGGCAGTGTCGAAGTGGAGAGAGTTCATGAGAGGCATCTACAGGAACCCGGGTGAGGGACCAAAGAAGTGGGTCTCGAGGTTCGACATACACCTCAGCAAGATTGGCAAAGCCCTACACGCGGTGTGCAATGACATTCCAGCGACGGGCTTCATGCACGAATTCATCCTGGGGCTGATCTTGCTAGACGGTACGGGCCTGGATCCATCCGAGCAAGCAGCAGTGCTGGCGACATCGGGGCCTAAGGGCAACTCGTACATGTACCAGGATGTGAAGAAGGCGCTGGCAGAGCATTGGTCTGAAGAACAGCTGGCCGCCAGAGATAAGCAGAAGGGCTACAAGTCCAGAAAAGGGGTGCATGCGATCTTCGAGGACCCGGAGCAGATAGGCGAGCTGACCGCGTACGCGGAGGAGATCTACGACGAGGCCTACCAGGACGGCTTCGGAGAGGCCACCGACCTGACGGAGACAGCGATGGCGGCCGCCGAGGAGCTCGTGACAGCGACGATCGGTGACCACTCGGTCGCAGAGGAGAATCTTGGACAGGACGAAAGTCTAGCTGCGGCAGTACTTCCTGGAGACGAACGAGCTGACGAGTGGACGGAGACGGCGTTCGCTGCCTCTCGCACGTTCCTGGAGGCGCGGAAGCTCATCAACGAGGTGAAGAACGCGAGGGGCTACTTCCCAGTGGTCGGACTGGGAGCATATGATGCCCTGCCTACTCAACCAGGTCAAGGAGCTGGACGAGGTCGTGCAGCAAGCAGAGGTGGACCACCCTCGAAAGGCAAGGGCAAGGGCAAGAACAAAGGAAAAGGCCGCGGCACACCATCAACTACAAGGCAGAACACATCATCAGGTACAGCGCCGAAGAAAGTGGACAAGGATACTTGTCTGCTGTGTGGAGAGCAAGGTCGTCGTGCTCGGGAGTGTCCCAATCGGGGCAATGGTGGAACGACGGCTGATCGGAGAAGGGCGTTCAGCAGCTTCGTGGGCGCTCTGGGGCACATCATGGAGTTCGACAATTTGGTGGGCACGTGCACCGAGGAGCAGATCCTGGCGGAGGACGACGGCAACTTCGAGGACGGCACGTTCATCGGCTTCAGCCTTGACGAGTGCAAGGGCTACGCGCTTCTGGACGGTGGCGCGTCCAGGTCCGTAGGCGGAGTCGAGCAGCTGGAGTACCTGAACGAGCACTTGCAGCATCCGATGGAGGTGAACCCGGGGGCGGGCCTGGGCTTCTCGTTCGCTGGTGGCGATCGGGCTGACGCTCCCTCGAAGGTCTCGTTCCAGGTCCACAACCTCGACGACCAGACAGTCGAGATCTACGTGCTGGACCGCCCGTCCCCCATCCTACTGGGAGTCGACATGCTGAAGAAGTTTGGGCTGGTGATCGACTACGAGCGGAACACAGTGTACTCTAGGAGGCTCACGAAGGAGATTCCCACGAAGGTGCTGGCGTCTGGCCACCTTGCCTTGGACTTGACGGCGCTGAGCAACGCTGGCTCGGCCTCTTGTTGCGAATAGAGACAGCACCCTGGTCGCGACACGACGACTGTGGAAAAGACGTCATCCATCGTTGTCGCTACCAGGGGCCCAAAGGACGCTGAAGACCTTCCCAGAGAGCTCCAACAGCTACTCGAAATAAGCATCCGAATAAGATCAAAGTTCCTGAACTTGAGCACCCAGATGATGAAACCGATTCTAGAACACCTCCTGAAGTACGCGAACTGGGTCGAGGGAGACAAGGTTAAGAAAGATACTTGGATTGGAACTCCAGTGGCCCTATGTAGAGTTCATCGTCGGGTTCGTTTTCAAAGATGCGATCCGCGTGATTTTGACGATCGGGAAATGTCGGCACTCCTCGGGGAACGGATCACATATATGATGAGAGAAAGTGGCGAAGGAATCACAGTTCGGGACAGTTTCATAGATCACAAACACGCTCGTCAAGTCGAACAGTTTCGGTGGATTGGAATCTCTGTGTTTCCCAGAACTGTTTTGGCTCAGAGCTGCTACTCTCAATCAGACAACACGAATCTCTTCATCGGGGCAGTCAATGGTCAGATCATGTGCGCACCGGAACCAGACACGTCAGGGGACGAACGCACACGTGGATCAGATCAAGTGCAGGGACTGCGGAGAGATCCTATTCAAGTACATCTTCGCGAAGCCGCAGGACGAGCAGCTCAGCCTATGCTTCAAGTCGCGCGAGCACTTCCAGCGGTTGGAGGCGACGGGGCACGCTCAACCACGAGTTCGTCCCTCCTGCAACCCGGACATGAACTACACGGACAGCACCTCAGAGAGCGAGCCGACTACCACGCGAAGCGCACCACAGCCGACGTCAAGCCGCCCGCTGCCGAGCAGACTATCGTCGGAGGTCATCAGGACGCTCTCGGACACAGAGGTGCAGTTGATCATCGAGAACGACAGGAACGCGATTCGACAGGAGAAGCAGACGCGCCTGGCCAAGGAGATCATCGAGAAGGGTCTCATCCAGACTCCAGCCTCGTCAAGTCCGGACGTCAAGATCAAGGTAGAGGAGATGATCGATCTGCCGAGGGCAATGAAGCGGCAGGGCGTTCCAGAACCGATGGTCAGCAAGAGTGCTTACGGAATTCCAGTGCCCGAGGATCTTCCAACGCCCTTAGGCATGCCGAGGCCAGCGGGAGACTTCCACCTCGTTTGAAGAACTCGATGGTCAACACGCTTCTGATCGCGGCCACCGCGTTGGGAGCTCTACCTCGTGAAGCATGGGAAGCTGCCGAACGATATGGACGTCTGGATCTGGCGGAAGTGGCATGCGTCGCAGACTCGAGATTGACGAAGGCCGTACAAGAGGCAGGAGGACGAGCTGAACGATTCAGCAACTGGAACGGCTACGACTTCACGACGAGAGGGGGAGCTATGAAGCTGGTCCAGGTGCTGATGGAGAAGAGGCCACGGAAGGTCTGGTTCTCACCTCCTTGCGGAGCAGAGAGCCCTCTGCATAACCTGAACCCCATGACCGAAGAATCGCAGAAGAAGCTGATCAAAACTCGAAAGATCCAGCGCAACATGGTGTGGGCGATCGCAAAACTTCGAGAGGCTGGATTCTGTGACGTCTACCTGGAGCAGACAGGGAGATGCAGATCATGGACAGGTAACTTCAAGAGCCTCAAGCAGGAGCTGCATGGATGTACTATCCACGGGTGCATGTACGATATGCGCGATGAGAAGGAAGACGTGCTGCTGAGGAAGGAGTGGTACATAGCGACGACCGATGAGACGTTCGAGAAGGAGGTTGGACGTCGATGTCAAGACCTACATGTTCATCTACCAATCGAAGGAGGGACTCGTGTGGCTCGAACGGCGAACTATCCCGTGAACATGTGCAAGAAGATAGCGAAGCACTTCATGAAGAAGATAACGTCAGACGAAGCCCTCTCGTATCTGGTCAAGGAAATCAATGCGAAGGACGATGGGGTCTTTACGGTTCGGGAGCATCTACGACGTCGGATCCGAGGTAAACGGTCTCCTGAAGATGAAGGGCAGCAGGGACAACCCAAACGACCTACTCTCGAACCAGCTGCAGCACCCACAGAAGGGGAAGGAGTACCTGGACCTCAGGAACCAGCAGCGAGTGACGGACTACATGAAGATCAACGTTGGCTGGGTAACCTACGTCTACCCCTTCCCAAGAGCGCAGAGGGATGCACGAAGAAGGAGCTCAAGGACATGGAGGTCATCATCGCGCACCTGCACCGCAACTTCGGGCACTGCAGCTTGACGACAGTGGAGGCCGCTCTCAAGACTCGGCAGGCCGACAAGAAGTTGGTCGATCTGTGCAAGCACTACGAGTGTCCATCGTGCAAGGCCGCTCAGCGTTTTCAACTTCGTCCAATCGCGAGCTCAGAGCCCTCAGTTCCGACGCCCGGGAAAGAACTAGGATGCGACAACTTCTACTGGACGCATCCCCGGAAGGCGTATCATATAAGAGGCACCCTGTGTGCAGACTACGGAAGTCGCTTCACTACGTGCCACGTTCTCAACAAGGATGAAATGGACAAGAACTGCGGCAACACCACAGCTAAGGAGATGAAGGAGACGGTCTTGAAGAGCTGGATCCAGCACTACGGCAAACCTGAAGTTCTGAGATCGGATCCCGAAGGTTGTTTTCGACAAGCTGAACACCGCGCGTGGCTATCAGGTCATGGAATTGAATGGCGACCAGAACCGGGAGAAGCTCATTGGCGCATGGGCGTGGTCGAGAGGTGCATAGAGGCGATCAAGGAGATTGCGACTCGGATGGCCTGGGAAGTTCCAGACGACATCGAGCCGCAGGAGATCTTCACGTGGGCGCGCGCTGCGAACAACGACCTGATGAGGCACAACGGCTACAGTCCACTTATGCTCCTCATGGGTCGCACTCCTGCGGGACATGGTCTCCAAGACGAGGAGAATCCCTCCACTCTCAGCGCCGAGGTGAAGGAGGATCAATTTCAGAAGCTCGTGCTGAACAAGCGGACGGCGTACAAGGCCTGTGTAGACCACTACCTGTCCGAGAAGACGAAGAGAGCGCTGCTAGCCAAGACGCGACCTTTCAAGGTTTGGGAGTCTGGCGAAAAGGCACACTACTGGAGGAGCGCCAAGTGCAACAGCCACAAGACGAAGCAGGGCATGTCTGGACGCTTCCATGGTCCAGCTACGGTGTTGGTGCAAGAGCGCGAGGTCAAGAACGGAGTAGCAGAACGTCGCGGAGTTGTCTGGCTAGTGGATGGTGATCGACTGGCACGAGCAGCCGCAGCACACCTGCGCACCGTCACGAAGGCGGAGCAGATGCTGGAGAGTATTTCGGCAGGCAGCTCAGACCAGTTCCAGAAGCTAGTGCGGGACCTTGCGAAGGGCTCGTTCGATGACCTAGCAGACCAACCGGGACCAGATGAATGGCACGACGTTCCTGAAGGTGAAGATGGACCGGGGGGAGATCAACACCGTGAACCACCTCGGGATCACGGAGATCACCTCTTCTCTGAGGCAGGCGACGAACATGGACCTGATCACGAAGAAGAAGATCTACAAGGATAACCAGCAGAAGTTCCCGAAGAGTCAGGAGGAGTACCTGACCAACCTGCTGACATACACATACCTCAAGCAGAAGTTCCCTGGGACAGCGAGCCACCTCCAGAGGGTATCAACAAGCGGGAGGCGAGTGTTGAACCTTCAGATGATAGAGACCTGAAGAGACATCGCGCCGACTTCGTGACCTACATGGAAACGTTGAAGGTGAAGGCGCCTGACGTCTACATGGCCGATCTGGGACGCACAGATCCTGAAGAAGAAGTCTCTCCGGAGTGGAGGTCACCCTGGGAGTACTCGCGGAAGGCGAAGCAGGAAGACCTCGTCGGATATTCCACCGAGGACAAAGCAGGGCTCGCAGTACTAGTGGGCTTCACGATAGACGAGAAGGACCTGGGCCAGCTGGAGAAGAATCCAGAGAGAATGCTGGCAGCCTTGGTGAAGCAGAACAAGGTGGAGGTCAAGCTGAAGGATCTCACACCGGAGGAGAAGAAGCAGCTGCCGTTCGCCAAAGAGAACGAGATCAAGTCGTTCTTGAAGTATCGCGTATGTGAAGCGGCCAGTCGTGCTGGTGTACATCCCGGAGCGTCAATGAAGATGCGCTGGGTCATTACCAAGAAGGAGACGGGCGACCTCAAGGCACGTCTGGTGGTTCTTGGTTATACTGATCCGAGCTTGGGACAGATCAAGACGGCATCCCCTAAGTGCAGCCGCAGAGCGCGACATATGTTCTTGGGGGTCTCAGCGTCGATGGGATTCCAGGTGTTCAAGGGCGATGTGAAGGCTGCCTTTCTTCAAGGAGATCTGGGAGAAGAAGATCGGAACGTTCTAGCGGAACCCGTCAAAGAACTTCGAGAAGCCTTGCGACTGGAACATCATCAATGCATCAAGCTGGAGAAGGCGGTATATGGCCTGGTCAACGCTCCGAGAAGGTGGTGGACCATAGTGCGCAAGGACATGGAGAAGCTCGGTTGGGTCGAGTCGGTGACGGAGCCGTGCCTATGGTGCCTAAGAGATTCCGAAGGCCGTCTCGTCGGCATTGCGGTAGCGCACGTGGACGACTTCATGATCGCGATCAGCAATGCTTCTCATGCCGCAATAGATGCACTTCAAGAACTACATGGCGCCTACGAGTGGGGCAGCTGGGAGACGCAAGACTTCGTTCAGTGCGGGGCTCGCCTTCGACAAGAATACGATGGACGTACAAAGAGCGGGGGTCGCATCCATCTGAACACGGTCGACTACGCGCAGGAGTTGAAGGGGATCGACATACCCACTCAACGTCGGAAGGATCCAGAAGCTGGAGTGACACCGGGAGAGGCTTCTCATCTACGAGCAGTTCTTGGACAACTGATGTGGCTATCCACTCAAGGTGTTCCCCTCATCAGCGCGGAGCTGTCGCTGCTACTAGCCTACACGAACACGGCGACGATCAACACCCTGATGCAGGCGAACAAGCTGGTCAGGAGAGCGCGGGTAGAATCAGTCAAGGAGCTGATCATGGAGAAGAACATCAATCCGTGTCTGGTGGGCTACTCGGACGCAGCGTGGAATGTACGCCGAGATGGATCATCGCAAGGAGGTTTCTTGATCTTTATGACGGACCAGGCGCTGCTGCAGAATAAGGAGGCGCAGATTTCTCTGGTCTCATGGGCATCAGCAAAGTTGCCCAGGGTATGTCGAAGCTCAAGCGCAGCTGAAGTTCAAGCAGCCAGCGAAGCCCAAGAAGAGTTGGAGTTCTGCCGCCTCTTGCTGAGCGAGATTCTCATTGGTCCAGTTCCTCTGAAGCAGTGGGCGCAAGGATGTGCTCGCATTCCAGGAGCACTGGTCCTAGACTGCCGTGGAGTTTTTCGACGCGCTGGGCAGGTCTGAGAGCAGCGCGCTGGGCATGAAGGACAAGAGGAGCGCACTGGAGGCCTTGGCACTGAAGAGAGGTATGGCGGCTACGGCGACATCACTACGTTGGTGTCACAGTGGCGCCCAGCTCAGCGACTGCATGACGAAGAATGCGGAGAAGGCCCGGGCGAGCTACAACATCTGGCAGCAACGAGGTTCCTGGAAGCTGATCTACGATCCCAACTTCATCTCAGAGAAGCATCGGAAACAGAAGGGTCTGGACACGCTCGAGACGGGCTTCGCAGTGGATGCAGATGACGCGCGGCAGCTCTTCCCTGACTACATGGAGATCGAGGACACTGACCTGGACATTGTGAGTGACTTTCGCCACCCTGGACTGCGACAGCAGATGATGCAATATGCGACGCCTCAATGACGAGGCGGAAGTTCATTGTACCAGGTCAGGTTGGATTTTATGAACCCTCTGAGCTATGTGGACAGACAGGCGAGGATGTCACAGACGGTTCGGGGCATGTCAGTCTCGTACGAAGTTCGATACTTTGAAGAGGAAGAGACAACCCCCTGTGAGTATGGGAGCCCAGGGGGCCCCAGTGAGAGCCCTGTGCAGCCCTGTCTAGGCCGCCTGTCCGCAGCCATTCTGGCGCGAAGCCAGACTGGAGCCAGTCTGGTGAGTTTCAAGAAACTCGGTCTGGAGCTCAGGGGGACCGCGCACGCACGCCTGGATTAGTTGTAATAAGATTGCTTCTCGCTGTCTCTCGTTTTTGCCATCAAGTGATTGGAGTTGGAATATAAGCTCTATCGAGCAGGACACCCGCCGTACATCAAGATATACATCGTCAGATATTGCGAGGACATCTCGAAGCGAAAGGCTGAGATCCGTGGACAACGCGCTCCACTGACCCCCCCCCTCCAGAAAACCAAGGGGGGCCACTGCCGGTTCGACCCCCCCCCCCCCCCCCCCCTAGTTCATCCATGAAAAAGGGGGGGGGGGGTCACTGCCGGTTCGAACCCCCCCCCTCGAAAACCGGAAGGGGTCACTACCGGTTCGACCCCCCCCCCCCCCCCTCGAAAACCGAGCGGGGGTGCGGACAGTGGTGGTGGGGGGGTTGTTGGTGGGGACAGTGGTGAGGGGACAGCGGGATAGCGGTGGGGACAGTGGGACAGTGGGACAGCGGTGGGGACGGCAGTGGTGGGGGCAGTGGTGGGGACAATGGTGGGAACGGGGGGGACAGTGGACAGTGGGGGGGGCGGTGGTGGTGGGGGCAGTGGTGTGGGGACAGTGGGAATGAGGTGGAAACAGTGGGACAGTGGAGGGCACAATGGTGGTGGGAACAGTGGTGAAGGCGGTGGCGAGGACGGCGGCGGGACAATGGGACAGAGGTACAGTGGGGACAATGGCGGGGACAGCGGGGGCAGCGGTGGGAACAGTGGGACAGCTCAGTGGGGCAGCGGAAGAGTCAGTGGGACAGTGGGGACAGTGGGGATAGTCGGGCAGTGGTTGGGTCCGTGGAGACAGTGGGGACAGTGGAACCGTGGTGGGAACAGTGGTGGGAACAGTGGGGACAGTGCGACAGTGGTGGGGGCACTGGTGGGGACAGTAGGGACGGTGGTGGAACCAGTGGGGACAGTGGTGGTGAGGACAGTGGTGCTGGGAACAACAGTGGGGGATGTGATGCGGACGGTGGTAGGGACCGGGAGTCGTTTGCTGGCGGTGCGCGGGGGGAGGGGGGTGGAACCGGCAGTGGCCCTCCTCCGGTTTCCAGGGAGGGGGGTTCGAAGCGGCAGTGATCCCCCCCCGGTTTTCCAGATCCGCGGGGGGGGGGGGGAGGGGTTCGAACCGGCAGCGCCCCCCCCCCCCCGGTTTTCGAGGGAGAGGGAGGGGGGGGGAGGGGTTAGGGGAGGGGGGGGTTTTGCCGGGGAAGGGGGAAGGGGGGGGGCGGGGGTTCCAGCAGGGGGGGGGATTTTCGGAGGGGGGGGGGGGGGGGGGGGGGGGGGCGACCCCCGGGCTCCGGAGGAAAAGGCTTGCAATTTTCCACAGTAAAGCGGCGGTGGATCACGCTCTCTCTGAAATCCTCGAATGATCCATCTGAATTTCGCATCGTAGCTCTTAGGCATAGACGGGTCGTTGGGCCCGTTGTCGCAGTCAGCCCTTTCGTCTGTCCGCTTATCATGCCTGGGAGATGTAACTGCGCGCTGTGGGCATTTGTGGTAGATGTATGCGGCAGAAGCTCCTCGACGCGCGCGATCGGCCTCTGCGCCGTCAGGACCAACGGCGCAAATATCTGACCGTCATTTCCAGCCCCCTTCCCTTCTGGCCAGTGAAACGTGTTTCGGGTGTTCAGGTAACAGATTGAAATTGATATCGTCCTCGGCGCGCACTTTCTTAAGGAGGAATGAGATTGAGGCCCCGCAAGGGCCGCTTCGGACTGTCGACCAGTGTAGACATCATCAAAGTCGGGGGTCTTGAGCGCCCCCGACAAAACATCTGCTACCTGCGCGTTCTGGCTGCTGTCCACGGAGTCCACGTAGTCGGTTAGGTAACGAGCTCGTCCGCAGAGATAGTCGCCGCCGGTGCAGCAGTGGTCGGTACTGTAGGTGGTAGACGCGATGCCGCATTAGCAAGCCAAGGCGTTCCCGAACCTCGCGCGCTTAACTGGCACAAATCTGGTTTGACATTGGCTCGCTTTGCGGCTCGACAGAGGCTGAGCCCAGTCGCGGTCGCACCTGTCGGAGAATGCATTGTGGTGCCAGTCGAGCAAGTCCTGGTTCGTCGTGACTCTCGACCATAGGCTGAAGGCCTGGTAATCCTGGAGATGGTTCTTGTGGTTCTCGATCAGCGTCTGGGTCCGAATCATCCAGAACCAAGTCGAATGGTTCATATCCAGGAAATCTGCGACTGCCTTCCCTGGTGACGTCGACGCACCGGTGGGCGCCGCCGGTTCGATCGAGGTCGACCTGATGGTCACGAGAGAACATGTTGACCCTCTCGATGCCTCGGCTCTCGCCCCGCGCGGCGCCCCGCACCTGCTCGTGCGACGCGCGCCATAGCGCCCCGCGCATGTTGATCCGAGCACCGCCAGAGGTAGGTTGGATGATCACACCATGTCCAAACCATCTCCCAGAGCCCACTATTCCTTGTCCCCGAAAAAAACACGAGCTGGCCCTCGGCGAAGTTAGGCGGCGCGCGGCGACGTGCTCGGAGAACTCGAAGTAGACGGGCTCGGCTATCCATAGCTGCCCGGGCTATCATGGCCGCCCGTCGCAACTCTTCAGCGCGATGGAAATCTCGTGCCGGACGGTAGAGAATCACTCGGGGTCGATGGGATCATCGGAGAGCAGCTTCGCTCGCAAACGCAGCGAAAACCGACAGCCCGCTGCGTGGGCGAATGCGCCCCAGTTCTGGCAAGGATTGCGCGCCAAGCAATCGCGCGCCATTCAGCCAGATCGTTCGGGGCTACTTTGTGAAAAGGCTAACTCGGATCTCTCGTTCCCATCATTTGACAGCGCGTTCCGTCCGACCGCTTTGCCACGGAGAAAGAGCACCCGTCGGGGACAAGCACGCGCCGTTGTTCTCTGCACGCTATGGCCAAAGACTCCTTGAAATTCCGTTCCTGGGTAAACGACAACAACTTCTGGCGTGCCAGAAATGCGCCCCCATGTGCGCGCACGCGTTTACAGTGCCGCTTCTGCCGAGCCCCCTATCCCCACGTGTCCAACCAGCTGAAACGAAGCACCCCAGATAATGTTGATCCAAAAGTGTGGGCACCACAAACTCAAGCCCAACAACGCGGTTGAAACGGTAAGAAGTAGGGGCAGCGGCAGGGCGGCGGGCATCGGGTCTGTTGCGCGGATCGCACTCATCGCATTCAAATTTGGCCAGCACCCAGCGAGCTACTGCAGGCTTGGCGCTGCCGACCCCCCCCCCCCCCCCCAGTCGCGCAAAATCCCGATGGCTGGGGCGGCCGGAATTGTCGCGGGCAAGCTCGAGGCCCTGCAGCTGGTCTACGTTGGGAGACCAGTCAGGTTGAGCAGGGGCGTCGTCGTCGCTGTCAGGTCCAACATCAAGATCACCAAAGAGAATCTCATCGGGCCCATCTTCTCCAGGAGCCGCTTCCAAAGAAAGACTGAGACTGGCGTCGTCGACTGGAAATGCCTGCTTGATGTGCTTCGCCCGCTGATAGGGCACAGCGCCGACGCACCCTTCGCCGATCCCTGGCGATGACGCGCGCGCTCCGTCGGCGGTCTGCCACTGAATCAGCCGCCGGGAACTCTCGCGGACCTCGGCTGCTCCAACTGATTCCCGCCAGGTAGCTGGTTGCCGCGATCCACCCCAGGCGCCTTCAAGCACAACCACGCGCGTGCCAAAGACACGCCCGGCCAAGCTCGCACTAGCAGCGCCTGAATATATTAGCTGCCCAACCTGGCCGAGGCAGGTGCTCGGCGGACAGACGCGCGCTGGCGAAGTGCCAGCGCAACTCGCGCCAGCGGCGGTTCTGCGGTAGAAGGCGGTTCGGCCAGTCCACTTCTTGCCCGGAGGGCGGCGGCAAGATGAATCGCCCCGCGCGCCGCGCATTCGGCGGCCCTGTCGGGTAGACAACTTCAGTCACCCACTCGTCGGTTAATTCATCCGCAGAAATGAGCCGACAGCGGCTGCAGGCGCGAAGAACACTTTGAGGGGCTCGCGATGCACTCGGACACGTGCCCCGCGTGCGTCGTCGATCTCTTCGCGCCGCTGATCCTCGGGAAGTCGCCCTCCCCCCGACTGACTCGACGCCGCCCCCATCTCTCATTGTCGCCAGCGCCTCGCGGTCGCGGCGCGCGGCGCCGGGCGCCGGGGCCCTCGGCGAGTCGCCAGCTCGCCGGGCTTGCGGGTCTGCACGCACCACTCGCAGTGACCCCTCTCGCACGTCTCCTTGAAAGCGTAGCCCGAGCGCGCCCCGGAAGCCACCGGCTCGTCGCCAGTTGGTTCCCCAGTCCGAAGATAATCTGAAACAAGACGCCTTATCCAACGTATCTGGCGCGCGTCGCGCGCCTGCCAGAGAACCCTGGCGTCGCCCTGGTGGCGCGCGCCATTCTCTGGGAGAAACAGATGGCCTGCTCGGCGGCCTGCTTGCCGGCGCCGTCTGGCGGCGCCATCTTGCCGACCGCGAACCGCCCCCCAGCGTTGATCTTCGAGACTCGGGCGAAAGGACTTGGGCCTTGACGCCGGCGCGCGGGCGGGGCAGCATCGCAGCCCGGCCCCGCCCCCCCCGGGCAGATCCTCGGACGCATTTGCGCAGATGCGCGCTTCAGCGCGGCGCCCCGCGGCCGCGCGATCGAGGGTCGCCGGCAGCTCGACGCGCAGGCGGCGCCGCCTCCACGTTCGCTTCTCCGGCGTCAGGAGGGCCCGGCTGGATCTCGCGGCGGTCGACTCGGGCCCCTGTCGCGGCTCCTTGCTCCACGGCAGACTCCGCGCGGCCCGGCGTCGCGGTCGACGCCATTGGAGGCCGCGACCGGCTCGGGGCGGCTGGTTCGCGCCAGGGAAGGCTGCGGATTCACGCGGCATCGAACATCATCAAACCCCTGACCTCGGCAGCGCCCCCCTCAGTCTTCGCGGAGACATTATTGAGTTTCTTCTTGCTCTGCCAACCGCCATTCGCAAAATCTACGACATGGATCGCAATGTTCTCGCCTGGGCCTTTCTTCATCACCCGGGTAGTTACCCCATGAAAGCTACCATTTCCTGATGGCGGCGGGCGCTCCAGCTTGCGAAGATTCTCGCTAGCTACGTCGAAGTCGCATCAGCCCTCAGGTTCTGTTTTCAACAGTGTCCCGGGCGGTAGCGTTGATCTTGGACTCTCTGGGAAGCACCGATACTTCCAATTCCGATGGCAATGCGACATTCTTCTCAATGTATCTGAAAAGAACACGCTTGCGGGCAGTGTAATTGGCCGTGGGCTCAGATCGCTTGCGCATAATATCTTACGAACAGAACAATTCCCCAAATGCCTCTGGCATCCTGCGATCTTGGTACGCGGCGAAAGCCTTTCTTACATGTTTGACCACAACCTGCCCGTTACCCTCGGTGGGCAGCTGATCCTCGGTATGCTCGTTAGTGGTAATATTGAACTCGTCCTTGGCGTCGCGGTACATGAGGTACCCACGTTGCCTCTTTAGCGGCATTGTGGTAGTAAGCCGCATACGCAGCTGCTTCGTGTATGGGCCTAGACTGGTATCATTATATTTTTCCATCCCAGGTGGGAGGCAAGTCGTTTAGCATATCCCACCAGCCCTTTGGGCGTGAGTGGTTTAGGGAGCTCTCTCTGTTCTCAACCCCCCTTCTTCCCCTTCGGGGAGGGGTTTACCCCTCCCCCTACCCCCTCCCCCTGGACCTGGAGAGGGCGCCCCGCGGGTGGTTGGAGGGGTCTTTTCCGACTCCTGGGAGGGCTAAAAATCGACACCCCTCACGAGGATTCTGGCCCCGACGGGGGGGGGCAGAAAAATGTGACCCTCTTCTTTGAAGCCAAAATCATTGATTTGACCAAGGTTTTGGCACCATTTTTGGTCTTCTGAGGGGGCAGCGCTAATTAAAGCTCCCCTCTTCTTTCAAACCAAAATCACTGATATTACCAGGGTTTTGGCCCCATTTTGCCCTTCTGATGGGGAGAGCGCTAATTCAAGCTCCCCTCTTCCTTGATCGATTTCCTCCAAAATGGCCCCAAGAAGCGCCCAGGAGGCACCAAGAGGCCCCAAGATGGCCCCAAGAGGCCCCCAGGAGGCCCTCAAGAGGCCTCCAAGAGGCCCCCAAGATGCCCCCAGGAGGCCCCCAAGAGGCCCCAAGAGGCTCCCCCGAGGCACCCAAGACGTTCCTGGAAACCCCTGGGGCCGCCAAGAGGCCCCCAAGACGCCCCAAACGGCCTCCAAGAGGCTCCCAAGAGGCCCGAAGAGGCTCCCCCAAGGCACCCAAGACGCTCCTAGAAGCCCCTGGGGCCGCCAAGAGGCCCCCAAGACGCCCCAAAAGGCCTCCAAGAGGCCCCCAAAAGACATCCCAAGAGACTCCGCGATGCATCCAAGAGGCCTCTGGCCCTTCTGCTCGTCCTCCCCTACTCGTCCGCCTCCCCCTCTTCCTCCTCCCTCCTCCCCTCCCCCACCTCCTCCTCCGATTCCTCCTCCATCCTCCCCTCTTGGGATATGGCGGCATCCCCTGTCCTTCGTTTCTCTGTATGCTCCCACACTTCCCTGATCGAATCAAAGCAATTCCTCTGGGCATAATTGCTGAAAATATGACCAACAAATCCCGACACTCGGTACTCTTTGCTAAAGTGGCTGTTTTAGGATGGGCTGGTGGGGATTCGCGAAGCGTGAACAATTTGGACCCTCCGATTATTCAGAAAATTGTCCCCGCTGTCGATCCGTAGATCTTGCAATGGTATCACCCCAGTACGTTTGTGCGAACGGGGCCGCAGCACCATGCAAACATGTGTTCAATCTGGCTGCTCCAATCGGTGAGCCGCGATCTTGCGGGTTCTCACCTGATGAGGCCGATTGCGAATTGGGCTGCTCCTCCGTCCCTTGCAAAGCGAAATGGCGGGCCCAACCAACATCTGACCAACCCCTCGCGGCGTCGCCTTCCCAAAGAATATCCCCTCGCCCTCCTCCACCTCCTCCCGCCCGGAAATCCGGACCAGTTTCTTGCCAGGGATCCCAAAAGACTTTGTCTTCTGGCGGCTGACCGCCAGCCGCACTTTCCACGGCGGCGCCAGGCACGAGAGGGTAGAGAGCGGGAACAACGGGAGAAAAAGGTAGGTCACCCGAAGATCAAGAGGAGAGCCTGCCTGACTTCTCCTGGGATCGGGTCTACGCAGGCTCCGCTACCACTGTGGAGCGCACTATGGTAGCTGTATGGCATACAAAAAGACAGGATGTGAAAATGCACGGGCCCGTGCTGAAAAAGAGAAAACGTACTCTTTCCTTTTACGGGAGCTCGCGGGCGCCCGCAGCCGGCGCGCCACACAGCTCCAGAGCCCTCCGATCCGAGACGGACGCGGGGCGGGGAGGTGAGAGTGAGGCGCAGGAGGAGGGAAGGCTGAAATATACATGACAACCGCACCTTTTTCGTTGCGCATGTTTTTTCCTGAATCCGTTGATGCGTGCCATAGCAGACCTGGAACTCCAAAAAGACGACCGCTCATCGTGCTATGCGCAATCGGAAAAACCAAGGAGCTGCATGTAGTGGAGGTGGCGGATGAGCAGGAGTATTAGCACGAGCGCAACCCACCCTGCTTGCAGGCTTCAGCCATCACGACAAACAGACAAAGGGACATTGGCCGCTGTCGTTTGCATCCAATTGTGTACTCCACATTCCTGTAAGACTTCGGTGTCCATCCACACTGACTCAGCTCACACCACATCTGAATCACATTGGCACGCGACAAAAAAATGGGAAACGAGACGGGCTGCCCGCCAAACAAACATGATTTCAAATCGCTGGGATGCTGCATCGAAGCTGGCTGGCTCCATGCGCCCCCTCATCCTCTTTTCCTCCTTTTTCCTCCTCCCCCTACCTCCAACCTCATTGTCCTCATCCCTCTCCTCCCCCATCCCCTTCGCCATCCTCCTCCTCGTCGTCCTCATCCTCTCCTCTTTTCTTCCTCTCTTCCTCTCATCCTCTCTTCCTCTCTTCCTCCCCTCTTCCTCCTCCTCCTCCTCCTCCGCCTCCTCCTCCTCCTCCTCCTCCTCCTCCTCCTCCTCCTCCTCCTCCTCCTCCTCCCGGAAGCGCGGGGGGGGGGGGGAGGGCCCTCCTGCAGGACGATGAGCCCCGCGAGCACGCCGGCGAGCGGCAACTCCATCTGAACGCGCCGAGCCAGCAGGGGTAGCAGGCGCGCCGCCACAAAGCGGGCAACGGAGACGAGGACCTCGGCGGGTCGGCGGGGGGTCGGGGAGCTTAGGTCGAGGAACGTGTGGTTGCGCGATAGTCGGCCCCAAACCAAGAAACGTGTCTGCCCGCGCTGGGCACACATCGACAACTCTCCCCGTCGCTGCATGGTTAGTTCTGAGCCACGTCTACATCGCAGGGCAGGGGGTGGCGGCTGGGAAGGACCGTGCCACTCCTTGATCAACAATGGTGTCCCGATTTGTGGCCGCCGCGATCGCCGCGGCGACCTGCAAGTCCGACCCGGAGGTTTTGCTTGGGGTCAGATATCATGCAACGGAAGCAAGTCGAGGAACGTAGGTCGCGGGTCGGCTCTCGCCAGGCTACCACTGGGGACTTCAGTCTTTCCTCTGAAAATCGGGGTAAGATGCCAAAGGAATTAAGGTCTCATGTTTACTACGCTCAGTGGTAGACGATACGGAATGAGACATCGATGAAACAATATGTTGTCCGTTAAGCAACTGTGCTCAATTATAGGAAGGGAGGAGGCCAGCCGGCCGACGCCCGGGCGGGGGCGCGCAGCGGCTCGCTCCTTTTCTCACTCGAGCAGTAAGATACAGCTGCGGTATACAGTAATACCGCTGTCAAGGTGAGGCAAGGCAGGCGGCAGGAGAGGCAAGTGCACGATGAGGCGGAGAGGGGCATATTCACTCCCCCCGCGGCGGGTTCCCTAGAGTCCATCCAGCCACAGCCCGCCCGGCCTGTACATACTTACAGCCACCGGAGCGAACCCCAAAAGCATTTTACCGCTCAACGGTGGTTGCCAGGGGGCTGAGGGCCGAAGAAACCCGACGAACCCCACCAATAGTTAAAATAAAGCGTCTCCGCCGAAACGACTGGGTCGTTCGGTCGGCGCCATCACGACTTGGTCGTATGGCTCGCGTCTGCACTCGCTCGTTGTACTAGAAGGACCGCGAGTGTGAAGGCGGAGCCGGAGGTGTCGGAGTGGAAGATGACGAGCCTCCCTTTTGTCCAGCTGTCCAATGAGGCGCAGCTGACTTGCCTCCCTTGCCAATGCCAGCGTATGGAGCTGGCCGGACGTTCTTGGACTTGTCCTTGCTCTTGGCGTACCCCTTGCCTTCCTCTCTCGGGAAGTAGTAATTGCAGTTGATCAGGAACACAAAGTGCCACACACGATTATGGTTTTCTTTGAAACTCTTCCAGTATATCACGTCACGGTGAAGCCAATATCCCTGCAACCCATCCGCCGTGTACTTCGGGTAGTGGATCGCGGGGTTGTAGTCGCCAGCATCGCGGCCGGCAGCCATGTCCCTGGCGCGCGCGCGCGGACGTCGGCCGATCCCACGTGTCCCCGTCAGAAGAACGTCTCGAGAACTCTTCTCCCGCCGTTACGGTTTGACCGCCGGCGGAGTATGGAGACTCAGCGATGTCATCATTGGCCCGATCGTCTTGGACGTCGGGCCGTCTAAGCGGGGCAGGTGGAGCCGGGCGACTAGCAAGGCTTGGCCTCGCTGGCGCAGCAGGAGCCCCTTCCGAACCGGCTGGGCCGTCGGGGGGGTCATCAGCGGCTCCTTCCTCGCGAAGACGCATTTCAAGCTGCAACCTCGCATATCTCACAATACCCCTCGCGGCAGTAGCGACATCGGCACCGTATTTGCCACAGGCAGTGCGAAAGGGGCCTTCGTAATAAAACGGGTATAAGAAACCACGAACGGGTATAAGAACGGGTATAAGAAAAGACAGCTTCTTGCAACTTCACAGCCCTCGAAAGTGGCGACGGTTTCGCAGATCGCAGCCCCGCCAAGGCACGGCGAGGTCTTGCTCAGATCCGCGCGGTGCCTCACTCCGCAGGACCCACCAGCAGCCCTCGAAAGTGGCGACAGTTTCGCAGATCGCAGCCCCCCATGCACGACGAGGTCTTGCTTAGATCCGCGCGGTGCCCCACCCCGCAGGACCCACCAGCAGCCCTCGAAAGTGGCGACGGTTTCGCAGATCGCAGCCCCCCAGGGACGGCGAGGTCTCGCTCAGATCCGCGCGGTGCCTCACTCCCCAGGACCCACCAGCAGCCCTCGAAAGTGGCGACAGTTGCGCAGATCGCAGCCCCCCAGGCACGGCGAGTACTTGTTCAGATCCGCGCGGTGCCTCACTCCGCAGGACCCACCAGCAGCCCTCAAAAGTGGCGACGGTTTCGCAGATCGCAGCCAACCAAGCACGGCGAGGTCTTGCTCAGATCCGCGCGGTGCCTCACTCCGCAGGATCCACCAGCAGCCCTCGAAAGTGGCGACAATTTCGCAGATCGCAGCCACCCAGGCACGGCGAGGTCTTGCTCAGATCCGCGCGGTGCCTCACTCCGCAGGACCGACCAGCAGCCCTCGAAAGTGGCGACAGTTTCGCAGATCGCAGCCCCCCAGGCACGGCGAGGTCTTGCTCAGATCCGCGCGGTGCCTCACTCCGCAGGACCCACCAGCAGCCCTCGAAAGTGGCGACAGTTTCGCAGATCGCAGCCCCCAGGCACGGCGAGGTCTTGCTCAGATCCGCGCGGTGCCTCACTCCGCAGGACCCACCAGCAGCCCTCGAAAGTGGCGACAGTTTCGCAGATCGCAGCCCCCCAGGCACGGCGAGGTCTTGCTCAGATCCGCGCGGTGCCTCACTCCGCAGGACCCACCAGCAGCCCTCGAAATTGGCGACGGTTTCGCAGATCGCAGCCCCCCAAACACGACGAGGTCTTGCTCAGATCCGCGCGGTGCCTCACTCCGCAGGACCCACCAGCAACCCTCGAAAGTGGCGACGGTTTCGCAGATCGCAGCCACCCAGGCACGGCGAGGTCTTGTTCAGATCCGCGCAGTGCCTCACTCCGCAGGACTCACCAGCAGCCCTCGAAAGTGGCGACAGTTTCGCAGATCGCAGCCCCCCAGGCACGGCGAGGTCTTGCTCAGATCCGCGCGGTGCCTCACTCCGCAGGACCCAGCAGCAGCCCTCGAAAGTGGCGACAGTTCCGCAGATCGCAGCCCCCCAGGGACGGCGACCACAGGGGGGGCGGGAGGAAGACGCGACCACACCCCTCTTTTCAAAACGAATACCCAACCAAGGAGGGTTGGGAAACACATCCGAGAACCGTCGAATGTCTCGACAACATCGACGACATCATTTCAAGACTGTTCGCTCTGATCTTCTCACGTGCCTTTCAACACGTATGTTCCGAACCCTCGATACCCGCCCTCTCCGTCTTCGATCGTCCCCCCTTAGGGGGTACATCTTCCCTGCCTGCCGCGTGTAGTCGACGCAGCCGCTAAAACAGAAGAGGGAAGGGAGGAGGGAAGAGACAAGGAGGAGGGATCCGCCGGCCCCCTTGTGGGGCCACCAGGCTGTAGGCCCGTGATTCGCAGTTTCCTGTACCAGTCGTAGTTTGTAGTTTCCAGTGTTACAGTTCTGCTTCTTGCTGGTTACTGTAACTAGTTGATTGACCGCGCGAGGGGGGGGGGAGGCCCAAACGGGATTTTTAGCGTCTCCTGGGTGCGTTGTCTGAATTGCTGGGGGGGCTCGAAATCTACACCCCTCACGCAGATCCGCGGGGTCAGGGTCCAAAAACACAAGGGATTTGCCACATTTTTGAAATTCGGTGCCACCCCTCACGCAGATCCGCCGGGGTCAGGGTCCAAAAACACAGGGGATTTGCCACATTTCTGAAATTCGGTGCCACCCCTCACGCAGATCCGCGGGGTCAGGGTCCAAAAACACAAGGGATTTGCCACATTTCTGAAATTCGGTGCCACCCCTCACGCAGATCCGCGGGGTCAGGGTCCAAAAACACAATTTGCCACATTTCTGAAATTCGGGGTCGCAGATCCGCGGGGTCAGGGTCCAAAAACACACGGGATTTGGCACATTTCTGAAATTCGGTGCCACCCTTCACGCACATCCATCGCAAGGCGTGGTAACCCAAACTGCGAGAACTCCCTCGGCCCTTTAATCGCAAGGTGTGGTAACCAAGCCCGTAAACCATACACGTCTTACCAATCGCCAGGTGTGGTAACCCCTCTTGTGATCAGTTGGTTTTGCTGATTGCGAATCGGCTTCGCATGAAGTTTCGATACTGCTTCACGACAGCGCCAAGGCCTCATGACTTAGCTCTTCCATGGCCCATTCTCCGAGAGAGGGGGCCGGCGGCAGGGGGCGAAGCCCTTACGGATAATGATGGAGCACGAGATAGATTTGCAGCAGGAGGGTTAAGCAGGAGTACGAGCGACAGAGCGGGAGCCATTGTCGTCGTAGCTGGCCCCTTTTTCCACTTGGAGGGAAATATGAAGACGTCTCGAACGAGAGCGCCGTCCCTGAATTGCGAGGCCTCTCTGGCAAGGGCACTTTGGAGTAAATTGCGAAGACTATCGACCGGCAGCCGTTACTCATTAAACCGAGTTATATGGATGTCGCGCGCGAGCGCGCCGATCCTGAATTGGAAACCTCTCTGGCCAGCCTGAGAGTAAACTGCGAGGAAGTATCGGGCGGGAGCCGTTGTCGTCGCAGCCGGGCCTCCTCCAACTAGATGAATTGTAAGGACATCTCGAGCGAGCGCACCGATCCTGAGTTTGGGGGCCTCTCAGGCCAGGGCGTTTCGGAATGAACTGTGAGGAAGTATCGGGCGGGAACCGATGTCGTCGTAGCTGGGCCTCCACCAATTTGAATGCAATGCGGGGAAATCTCGAGCGAGAGCGCCGTTCCTGAGTTTGGGGACCTCTCTGGCCAGGGCGTCTCGGAATAAATTGCGAGGAAGTATGGGGCGGAAGCCGTTGTCCTCGTAACTGCGCCTCCACCAATCTGAATAACATGCGAAGAAGTCTCTAGCGAGAGCGCCGTTCCTGAATTTGGGGGCCTCTCTGGCCAAGGCGTCTCGGAATTAACTGCGAGGAAATATCGGGCGGGAACCGTTGTCGTCGTAGCTGGGCCTCCACCAAGTTGAACGACATGCGAAGAAATCTCTAGCGAGAACGCCGTTCCTGAGTTCGGGGGCCTCTCTCGCCAAGGCGTCTCGGAATGAACTGTGAGGAAGTGTCGGGCGGAAGCCGTTGTCGTCGTAGCTGAGCCTCCACCCATTTGAATGAAATGCAAAGAGGTCTCGAGCGAGAGCGCCGTTCCTGAGCTCGGGGGCCTCTCTGGCCAGGGCGTCTCGGAATGAATTGTGTGGGGCTATCGGGCGAGAGCCGTTGTCCTCGTAGCTGCGCCTCCACCAATCTGAATAACATGCGAAGAAGTCTCTAGCGAGAGCGCCGTTCCTGAATTTGGGGGCCTCTCTGGCCAAGGCGTCTCGGAATTAATTGCGAGGAAATATCGGGCGGGAACCGATGTCGTCGTAGCTGGGCCTCCATCGATTTGAATGACATGCGAGGGAATCTCGAGCGAGAGCGCCGTTCCTGAATTCGGTGGCCTCTCTGGCCAGGGCGTCTCGGAATGAACTGTGAGGGACTATCGGGCGGGAGCCGTTGTCGTCGTCCACCAATTTGAATGAAGTGCGAGGAAGTCTCGGGCGGAAACCGTTGTCGTCGTAGCTGGGCCTCCACCAATTTGAATGCAATGCGAGGAAATCTCGAGCGAGAGCGCCGTTCCTGAGTTCGGTGGCCTCTCTGGCCAGGGCGTCTCGGAAAAAATTGCGAGAAGTATGGGGCGGGAGCCGTTGTCCTCGTAGCTGCGCCTCCACCCATTTGAATGAAATGCGAGGAAGTCTCGAGCGAGAGCGCCGTTCCTAAGCTCGGGGGCCTCTCTGGCCAAGGAATTTGGGAATACATTGCGAGGGACAATCGGGCGGGAGCCGTTGTCCTCGTAGCTGGACCTCCACCAATATGAATGAATTCAGCGAAATCTCCAGCGAGAGCGCCGTTCCTGAATTTGGGGGCCTCTCTGGCCAGGGCGTCTCGGAATGAATTGTGTGGGGCTATCGGGCGGGAGCCGTTGTCGTCGTAGCTGGGTCTCTACCACCAGGAATGAATTCAGCGAAGTCTCGAGCGTGAGCGCCGTACCTGAGTTTGGGAGCCTCTCTGGCCAGGGCGTCTCGGAATACATTGCGAGGGACACTCGGGCGGGAGCCGTTGTCGTCGTAGCTGGGCCTCCACACATGTGAATGAATTCAACGAAACCTCCAGCGAGAGCGCCGTTCCTGAGTTTGGGGGCCTCTCTGGCCAGGGCGTCTCGGAATCAATTGTGAGGGAGCATCGGGCGGAAGCATGTGTCGTCGTAGCGTCGTAGCTGGGCCTTCAAGAACGTACATTTACACTCAATCCCCCGCTCCAGCTGGAGCCTCGCTTTCACAGAGAATGCAGCCGGCATCGAGGCGAGAGCGCGTGAAACCGTTTCCGCAGATCAGCAATACTTATTTGTTCTAGGAATGAAAATTCGACGACGAGCCCCGCGGCGCGCCCGGGGCCCGCGCAGGCAGCTGCCAGAGCGTCACCAGGCCCAGCACCATCATGGGCTTCTCCTCTCGGGTGTGTGGGGACATTGACGCTCGCGGACTGGGGCATGGTTAGCGTGTCGCGCCGAAGCTTGATGGGCCAGAAGCGGCAGAGCGACACGCAAAGCCAAAGATCCTGACCGTAGCTCTCCTCTTCCCCCTCGCCGATCCGTTCGCCTGGCCCCTGGCCCACTCTGGTCCCCCCCCCACATGCGCCTACGACGGACCATGGCCTCCTGGCTCACCGCGCCGGGAGGGTGTCGAGTTGACAACTGGGGGGCGCAAATTGACGGCGTCCATAAGGGTTTTGGCGCGAGGGGCGTGGGATTCTGAGGAGACGGGGGGAGTTTCTCAGAAGGCAGGGGCCTTCTTGGAAGGACCTGGCGGCTTTTAAGAAGGCTTCTAACAAGACAGGAAACGTTCTTAAAAGCCCCGCCGCCTTCTCAGAAGCCCAGCCCCCTCTCGCGCCACCCCGTTGTGGGCGCCGCCGACAAAAGACACCGATACAGCTATTCCACGTGGGACGCCAGCTACACACCGATCCTGGCCAGGCCCATCCTGGGCCCAGGGCGCCCAGCCGGCCAAAGACGGCCCGAT
This sequence comes from Prorocentrum cordatum, assembly GCA_963575745.1. Classification (NCBI taxonomy): domain Eukaryota; class Dinophyceae; order Prorocentrales; family Prorocentraceae; genus Prorocentrum; species Prorocentrum cordatum. Next base: position 435,978 of record CAUYUJ010014804.1, on the reverse strand, counting down.
GCTGCCACAGAGCTCGCCAAGGAGTCACCCGAGAGGCGAAAATCACCAACATAGCTGTGGTTTGTCCACGCTTTCTGGCATCCGAGCTTGTTTCCGATGAGCGTCGGCGGCCTCAAGATGGCTCCAAGAGGGCCCCAGCAGGGCCTACATGGGCGGAGAATGGCCCCAAGATGGCCTCAAAAGGCGACTTTTTGAAGACCTTCGGGGGCGAGGGGCCAGCCTAAGACCGTCCACAGTCAAAAGACGATTGGGGGCCGCCTGGGGGAGGGAACGGGCGGGACAATTGTGTCGTCAGCGGGTGGGCGTTACCCGCTCCATTAGGGGAAGGTTCCCCCCTGGGCCTGGGAGAGGGAGGGGGCGCGGGTAGTTAGAGCGCCCAGGATGGCCCAAGAATGCTCCAAGAGGGCCTCGGAAACCCCAAGATGGCCTCCAAGATGGCTCAATATGGCCTCCGACATACCTCCAAGAGGCCCCAAACAGCTCCAAGACGGTTCCAATGGCCCCTTCTAAGCTCTGGAAGGACCCCCCCTAAAAGACCCAAACGTACCAACAACCTAATGGAAATATCTCGTTCCAGCCTTTTTCGCTTCCGATGGGCGTCTACACTTCGTGTACACTTGCGTTTGTAGTCCGGCGGGGACAGACAAGACGATGTATTAACCCTGTAGTGTTGCCAGACGAAACACTTAAACCTGTACCGCATGACTTTGCCTTAGGAAAAAAATGAGGCCAAGAAAACGCGAAAACGGCCCAAAAAAGCTCCAAGAGGGGCCCAAAAAACCCAAGCGGGCCACAAGAGCGCCTAAAAACGCCCCAAGAGCGCCCCAAGATACGGCAGGGGGCCTCGAGCGCTGCCGGCCCCTGGGCGCGCTGCGCGCCCAGCGCAGCTGTCCTCGAAGCTCTGCGGCCGGAAGACCACGCGGGCCACCTCGGCGCGGAAACGGTAAGGCGTCCCCTGCGATCTGGGCGTTGCAATCTTCTCGTAACGGGCGTTTTTGGCAAATTTCGAGCCTTGGGGCCATAACGGATCAATCAAGCTCGAAACTCTCGACACAAAGAAGGGGCCTCCGGCTCTGGTCATAATTTGCCGCGGTGTTGCATTTGTATTCGTAGAAAAAGATCTCAAAGACGGGCTGCGGACAAACAGCTCCCCAAGGCAGTACCGGCGTGGGTGTGGGGGGGCGCCTGGCAAAGTCTGCCATTCGAACGACGAAATAACAGTGGGTCTTGCGCGAAACGACGCAGCGCCCTGACGCGGTGACCTGCGCGGGCCGCCAGCGCAGCACGCCACATGGGCAACGATGACGTTCAGACGCGGCCTTACGCGGGTTGCTCACGCGCGCGAGTGTCCGTGCACACGACCCCGCTGTTCTGCGTCACTCATGTGGGCCTTCGGTGGAGCTCCCTGTACGGGGCCACGAAGGTGCGCGCGCGCGTGTGTGCGCGCGTGCGCGTATGTGTGTTTGCGCAGAAGGCGGGAAGTAAGAAGACGCGGGGCGCTTGTGATCCAGGAAGAAGATCCCATACACATAATGATTGGAAGAAATTCAACGACTGGCACGTCCCACTTTTTGCCGATGCCATACCCCTGAATTTCCAAAATCTGCGCGCCAATTTCCGAAAGGGGTCCGTCGTGACTCCCGCTGCGCGTCTCACTAATAGAAGGCGCCTCGGGCATTGGGAAGCGAATGTGCCCAAAACGAAACTGGAAATGTCATGCTCGCGCTTAGCTCTATCCTGGGGAGCGCGTCGCCTCCTCTTGCCGCAGTTTGAACCCTAAACAAGGGCCACGCAACAAACGGAGGAGAGGGGGGCAGGAGGAAGGAACGAAGACCCGCGGGGCAGCGGATTCAAACTGAGAGGCCAACGCCACTGGAGGGTTGAGACGAACTGCGCAACACGCTCAAACAGCGCCCCCCTCTCAGGCCATTCAGTATCGGCCCAATGTCTCCGAAAAGACGCGGCCGCTGCGATGGGGGCCCACTCCCCCCTCCCACCTCTCAGATGAAGTACTCCCCGTAGTTGCCGAATTCGCCGCGCGCCACGCCGCCCCCCTGAGGAGCTCTGCTGGGCCTGGGCGCCACCAGCTCCCAGGCCCGCCGCCCTGGGCACAGCCGGCCCCCAGGGCGGGCAGTCGCCCGCGGCGCCGCTGTCGACGGCCGCGGGCATGCCCCCTCGTCGCCCTGCAGGGGAGCCGCTGCCAGCGGCGGGGACCTACCCCCTCGCCCCGCGGGGGTGGCGACTGCCCGCTTCGGATATTCGCGTCGATCTCTGCTCGCCGGCGTCGTGGCCGGGCGCTTCGAACGAGGCCCTGAGCCGCGCGGACTGGCCCTGGCACGGGGGGTGCTTTCGCGCGGGCCATGGCTGCCCAGCCGGTCAACCTTCCCCCGCTTCGTCGCCCTCTTCGGGCCCGTCCTTTTCTTCGGCCTCGCGAGGAGGCGCCCGTCGCGGCCTCGCCGCGGACGCGTGCGGCGAGATCTACGCGCGCGACCACGACCCTGTCGCAGCTGGCGTCGCCGCCCTCGTCTGCGGCGGCGATGGACAGCTTCGGGTTCGCGTCGGTGCACCCGGCGCCCTTGCCAGCGCGCCGCATCTTCACGCCCGTCCCCCTCTCGATGTAGTTTGCGTTGGTTCTGCGCCCCCCGAAGATTAGCTTCTGCCATGGTGAATTCTCGTCGACGTGCTCTGCGTCAATGGGAATGGGGCGCGCTCGGATGGGTCTTTTTTTCGGGGGCCCGCGCGCACTCGCCCGGGCCCGCGTCGGTCGTCCTCGATCTCCTCGGAAGCAGCGCCCGTGGCAGCTGAGCTGTTCGGAGCGCCGTGACAGAGTGCGCGGCCGATCGTGCTCTCCGCATTTCACCCCCCACCTCCTCCCCGCTAGGCGAAGGGCGGAGGCTCGACCGCGAGCCGTCGTGGGAGCGAAAGGCGCTGTTGCCGACGTAGCCGCGCTCGTCTGCGCTGTCTGGATTCATGGACTGCTTCTCGCTGGCTGCGTTGCCGTCCGTCTGCGCCGCGCTACTTTCGTCGTCAGACGCGTTGTCCTTTTCGAAGGGGTCGTGAACCTCGTCCGCGCATAGGATTTCGGCGCCGTGGAGTAGCTCTGGCGCGAAAGGCTGGGCCTCCGCGTTGAGTGCGAAGCCATTGCCCACGATGGGCTGGGCCAATGCGCCTCGACCTCCTGGGCCGTCTTCTGGGCAGCGCGATGCGCCTGCTTAGGTTGAACGTGAAATCGATATGCACCATATTGTTGCTCGCCTTGCTGCCCATGATCTTCGCGTTGCGGCAATAGCGGGCGGCCTGTGCCAGGCCCTCGAAGTGGGCGCCCGCGTGCGCCGCGAGCAAACGCAGCAGCTGCGAATGCAGAGACCAGGTGGGCAAATGTGGCCCCATGGGCGGCGGAACGCGTTAACCGGGCGACGCGCTGGTGGGCCATGCAGCCTGCGCCGCAGCTTGAGCCAAAAATGGCTGCGGACGCCGCCCCTCCCCCTCCCCACCCCCCTCCTCGCCCTCCTCCTGCGCTCGCGCCGCAGGGGGGGGTCGTCGACCCCAGCCACCTTCCACTCTACGGCGGGGGCCCCGCCTGCTCGCGGGCGTTGACGACGCCGTCGGGGCAGCCGTCTCTCCGCCGTAGGCGATGGAGACACAGGAGAGCGCGGGGCGGAGCATCGAAAGGAGAGCGAGGCCGGGATCCTACGAAATCGAGCGAGGGAGGGCGGGAGCAAAAACGAATAATAAATAAGCAGCGACGGTTATCCCAAGGACTTGTCTAAGACATTCATTGAGCGGAAACGGGTGGCCATTCCACTCCAGTAGAAACCCTTAGACCGAGGACGCACAAGATAATGTGACTCGACTGGCTGTTTGACTGTTGACTGCATCCAAACGCGCATGGCTGGGCGGACTGGGAGAGCGAGCGCGTCGCCCACCCGCCTGCGACAGTTTTCTTCTATCACAGCGACGCGGAAGTAAAAGGAAGGGCGACGGTGACCGTTCCAACCGCCCCCCAGTCAATCTGGGCCCAGCTGCGAGGACTGACGCCCGGGAGGAGACAAGCGAGAGAGGAAGAGAAAGCCCCGGGAAGACCGGAGACGCAGAGGGAGGAAAGAAAGCTGGAGCCGGCTGCCACTTGAATTGTCTCGCCCCCATGCATGGCGCCTTTGGCGCGCAGTATCGCCAACGCGCCGGCCTTCGCAAAATGTTGCGTTGAAGCAAAACCAGCTGCCGCGTCATGCAGCGCGTCGCAGATCGGAGGCGTTTCCCACGCGGCAGGCGAGCGGCGACCACATCGGATGTCTCCAAGGGAGAGCTCGATTCCCGCCTCCGAGAGACGAGCATAGTACTGTCGCCAGGCGGTGAACGCGCTGATTGACGCTTGAATTAGCGTCGCTGGGTTGAGCACAAGTGCGCTGCAGAGTGTGGGGCCGCCCCAGCTTGCCAACGCGAGAAAATTCGCTCTCGAGAGCGCGCAACGTGGAATTCCCAGGATAGAGACGAACGCAGCATGCTCTCGGCGAAGCACTGGCATGGGGTTTAAGGCGAACTGCGGAATGCACCATAAAGACGAGACGGCACGCTTCTCGCACATGGCAACGGACACGGCGGCGGGAGCTCCCGTGCTGGCGATCAAGTGCAAGCGGGCAGACCACTCTTTCATCGGGGCACCCCGCGAAAATGGGCCCGCACTCGGCCCGAGAAAAATACCTGAATATACAAGTTTTGGCACTAACTGCATCCCTTGCCAGTCAGGGATGCGCTTCGCAATCCACAGTTTCGCAGAGTTGGCTAGCACGGGAGTAGACTTGCTTGCGAGGGGCGCTAACTTGTATTTCCTCAGCTCAAGGGTAAAGTTGGCCACCCAGCTCGACGCTCGAAAGACAGCGTGCACTTTCCGCGAGGCTAACTCATGAATCGCAGCGCCTCTGTCATCTGCGCAGGCCCTCACGAGCCCGAGGTTCTCCTTTTCGAGCAATGCGTCGAAGTGCGAAACGATGGGGCGGGGGGCCATGGCGCATGGGGCCCCGCTCGCCGGACGTCCCTGTATGACCCCTGACTCGACGGCCCCAAGGACGGCTTGTTTGGGCGTCGCCGCAGACGCCGTAGCACAGAACACCCGCGTAGATCTGCTCCAGAAACCGCAGGCACGGGGGAGGTAAGTCGAGGGTCTCGAGCACGAGGAGGACCCAGTGCTGGGAGACGGAGGGGAACGCCTGACCGTAGTCGAAAGAGACGAGAGCGAGGAGCCTAGAAGTGGTGCCACCCTTCATCGATGTGACCCAAGCGGCAGTGTCGAGCTCGATGATGTTGCCCCCAAAATTTCATGGCGGGATGGAGCCGCGCTGGGCCCCGTGCACGAACGACGGGGGAGAGGCCGTCAACGGCCGCGTGCACGCGGAGGTCCGGATCTTCCAACTGGTGCTTTTGAGGCCCAAGGGGCGAGTACTCGACGGACCTCGGATCGCCATCTCTGAGTCGCTCTCTTGTTCGCCTTTCGCAAGAAAGGCGCCGAGTAAAGCGCTGAAGCCGATCGGGGCGGGGCTGCGATCCAGCGACCATTCCAGAGATGAGCGCAGAACAGCCGGCCCCCCGGGGTGAGAGCGCCAGGCCAAGAATAGATGGCCGTCAGGCCCAGGACCGCCCGGGGGCGCTCTGCCCAGGAAGCGTCGAAGGCTCCGCTCGCCTGGAGGTGGCAGCCCCGAAAGACCAACGTGAGGACGGAACCGTTGGGAATGCTGCGCGGCCGCCGCTCGGTCGACCTCCTCCTGGGTAAGAACCTGACTCCATTGCCGGGCCGGGCCGTTCATGGTCTCTCTGTCTTGTCCGCGGTGGGCATGTCGTTCTCGACCCGAAATCCCTGGGGCGGAAGTTCGCGGTCGAACGGGGGCCAAAGCTGGCGTCGAATGTGGAGGCAACGCATGCGGCGGGCGAACTTGGCCCTGATAGCTTCTGGATGGGTCCTCATGGAGTCGTCGGCCGGCCGCGGCTCTGGCTGAATCGTCCATGGCGAGGTGCACCTCGTCCGACTCAGCGCGAAAAACATGCGACCTGCGGACGCTGACGGCCTGAGCGAGCACGTATATCTCGAGATGCTTCTGGCCGAAGATATGCAAGACACGAGTGCGCGGAGCCAGAGCTGCGCCCTGGTCCCACGCGGCTCGCCTCACTGCGCGGCACGCCGCATGCCGAGAGAACGGGCCTGATTGTTGACCTCGGAGAATAGCGTCTCGGGCGAATCGAGCGGCTTCGATTATCAGGTTCTCGTGAAATTCGACGCGATAAGGAAAGGAAATGGTGGCGCCGTCAAGCTGTCGGAGGACGGAGGCGATGCAATCTCGGCGTTCGTTCCGCTTGAAGATATCCTGGCGCATCTTTCGATCCTCGGCGCTGGCGGCCCTGCGCAGGGCGAGCGCCATGCTAACGGCCGCGTGGTCTGAAACGAACGTGCGACGCAACACCTCGGGCAAGCCGTGCACGCAGGCGCCTGCGCACATCTGGGTGGCACGCCAGCCTGGCGTCGAATGATGGAACCTATCCAGCCCCCCTAGAGCCTAGAGATCCCCCGACAGACGCGCGCGAGGTCCTTAGGGTCGATCTCCGCGAATTTCGAGCGCACGCCCTTCCAGGAGCCTCCAGTGTTCCGAGATTGGGATGGGCTGCTAGCCGAAACCTGGGAAACGGGAACATCCTGCAAATTCGGCCGCTGGGCGGGGGTAGCCTCAGGGTCCGATGGGGGTCCTGTGATCTGGCTCGTTGGGGGGTTCTCCAGCGCCTCGGGGGCCTCGTCGGAGAAAGCGAAGTCGCCGCCTACGAACGCGATTTTTTCACTGGGCCTATCCCGAAGTCCGCCGTGATTTTGTTCAAAACTGGTTTGCGCTGCGCTGAAGTGATTCCGCGATTGCGAATGTTCACATGGGAATTCTACACTCCGTTCGGAAACTAAACTCGAACATTCAGCACGCGGCCCTGGACCACTTCGAGAGGGTCAATATCAGGCTGCCTCGCGGCCTGGCGCGTCTGCATGGAATATGGCGCGAGCGCCGCCAGCCCACCGACGGGATGTGGAAGGGGCAGGAAGGAGAGAGACCAGGGACTGGACAGGACGATGAAGGTGGCAGATGACGCCCCGATCTCGGCGATGGCGCCGCGTGTCTCCTGGGGTCCAATGCTGCCTCGGCCCAGAAGGCCTTGAGATGCCGAGATTTCCGCGATCGGACCTTGGGCTTGTACCTGGACGGTCCACGAGCAAACTGAGAGAGGGCTGGGAGAGGCAGGCGAGCCGCTCCAAGCTCCGCCACCAGACAGGCTCTGGAAGGCGCACAAACTTCGCGATCTCCCTGGCGATGTCCTCACGCGAAAGCCGGAACACGCCGAGGTTCTCCTCTGCATCCTTGATCGTGGGCATCTCGTCGCCACGCCTAGGAACCCCTTTCGGAGGATCGGCTTCCACTGGCGTGGACCTCGCACCCTGCCCTGTTGATGCGGAAGGTAGCCTGAGGATTAAGTTCCACCAGCGCTCTCTTGAGTTGTTTGGCCACGATCTCCCTCTTGGCCATGGCTGGCGACTTGCCCGAAGAAATATCAATATCTGAAACAGCTCCGTTGGTTTCCGTCGCCGAGAAGTGTTGCCATGGCTGAGCCGCAATCTTGAAGCTGCCCAAAAAGTGTGATATACGCTTGGCAGCATAGAATGAACCCCAAACGACACGCAACACATATCGTTTAGATGCTGGGTCGCCTTACAAAGAAGCTTCTCTGTCCGAGGGACTGTTGGGTTCCAAGATGGGTTTGAGAACCTGCGATCAGACCGATTTGCGTGTGACCATCTGCCGAGCGCGGATGACCAAAATGGTGGGGTCGGGAGCCCTGTCGAAGTCGGGCGAAACTTCTGGCACCACTGGAATCTCCTGTCGCAAATCCCCGGACACCTCTTCGAATTTGTTACATTTTAATTCCAAGCTGCCAGTAGTGTCCTGGTGTTGCCGCTGCCGACGCTCGACGCCTGCCAGACGATGCTCCACTTGGCGAAAGAAGTTGCCACAGGACAAATGCACGGAATTGGCGAGGCGGCCGATGGTCGCCTGAATGGCGCTGATGGAGGTGAGTAGATCCCTGTTGGTGTCGTCGACGTAGTTCTTAAGTCAACGCTGTACTCGTCGGGATCGAAGACATCACCTACACCTGGCGATTGGCTGCGTTGGTCCGGCGGAAAGGGACGACGATCACGCGAAGGAGTGCCACAGCAACCAGTGACAGAGCGACGGTTGCGCTCTTGGGTAAGGGAAGTCGGGGCGTCGACATGCGCCTGCACGATTGCTGCCTGTTCTGCCGCGGAGAAGCCAGTACATGCCATCGTCGCCTATCTTCGCTGGTAGATGGGCACCCAGACGAGGACAGCTTGAGGCAGGGCAACGGGCCTCCTGGAGGTCGAAATCGCACTCGAGAAATGGCCTACCGATAAGCCAAAAGCTAATCGCTGATTCTCGGGCGTCTATAGCCCTTCACAACGTTTAGCCTTGAGCCAAACTGGCTGTGGACCTCCTCCTCCTCCTCCTCCTCCTCCTCCTCCTCAAGGCTACCTTCGGCCGTCGCACATTCCATCGATCATCGAATCCCCCGCGCTGCGGGTCGCGGTCCCCTTCAGCGACCAAGGGCGGCAGTGCGAACACGCAGCTGCGACGACGGGAACCACTTCGGCCGCTGCCGCGGCGGACGCCGTGGGTGCGTTTCCGTCCTTCTCCGCGAGAGGGCCCAACTTTCTTGACGCAACGAGCGGTGACCATATCCACATCCACGCCCCCGCGGTCTGGATTCCGGGGCGCGATTCCGCGGATACGCGGTCGCCTGGATGCGGTGGGCGCGGCAGGGCCGCGAAAAAACGGTCCGTACCCACGGGGTCGCGGCCCAGGAGCCCGGCCCGCGAGGCCGTGGATACGGATATCTTTTCCGCGTGCGACGGCTTTTCTGTTTGGGGGGGTGGCGGGCGGGGGAGTGGGAGACCTCCGGCCACAGGGACGGACGCGCGGAGACGTCCCGGGCACATGGGCGGGAACGGCTCTATTGGCGGGTCTGCGCGCAGCGAGGCCGCAGCCTCAAGAGGAGCGGCTCGTGGAGCTCTTGGCCTTCGATGGGCTATCCTCCAAAGCCTGTGGGAACGTAGCTCGGGCGTTGCGTAATGAGAGCCGGTAAGTGGGGGGGAAGCGAGGTGCACCCTTTGTGCTCCAAACGAGCCCTGAAGGACCCCAAAAGGTGCACGTTTCTTCGCCCCCCCCACTGAGCGCTCCCCAACTAAGCAATGCCCAAGTAGCGTGCCTCCAGGACCTCCAGAGGCGGCGTCGTCGTCCTCCTGCTCATCATCCTCTCCCCCCTCCCCCGCCTCCTGTCCGCGGAGGTCCCACTCGCGCCCCTCCGTGGCCTGCATCGGCGAACTCCCGGCGCTCAACGGACAACCGAGACCCCCCCCCTCCTCCTCTGGCTGCTGCTGCTGCTGCTGTTGCTGCTGAGCTGCTGCTGCTGCTGCTACTGCTGCTGCTGCAGCTCCTCCTCCTCCTCCTCCTCCTCCTCCTCCTCGGCCAGTCCTCTCGGGCGGGAGTGGCGAGTTTTGGGCAGCCAGCTTAGGAATGGCGCTGCTGCCACGGAGCTATGAAGAAAGGTGGAGCCAGTCACCAGCTGCAGCGCTGAGGCTAAGTTCCGCTGCGGCACAAACGCCATATAAAATCCCCTTCTTCTCCCCCTCTCTCGTTTCTCCCGTCTCCCGCGCCATTCCCTGTCATGAAGAGAGCGACGTGCAATAAACCGTTCATGGAGAGATCCGTCCCCTCACTGGAGCCCTCCTCCCGTTCACGTTTACCCACGCCGTGAGCGGCCAGAGGCAAGGACACGAGCGGCCAACGACGAAGCGGAGCGGCTAAGTAGAGCCCAACGCCATCCGCTACAGTACGCGGGCCACGGCCTGCGAGCAAGGCAGGCAATGGCCCCACCCCACGACACCCGCCGAAAGGACGGCACCAGGGTTGAAGGTTGCGAGGAGGGCGTGCAGTGGCAGCAAGCGCAGGACGTCGGAGGTGAAGCTGGAGCCAGACGCTATCAGCTTCTCAGAGGCCACGGCGTGCGGTGCCAGAGCTAGGACCAGCGCGTGCAAGAGGGGCGAGCAGCGGCAGCAGATCCTGGTGCCACTGAGCGAGACGAGGAGGGCGAAGCTGGAGCCCGACGTCATCAGCTACAGCGCTGGGATCAGGGGCGTGCGGAGGTCCGAGAGGCAGGCGGCTCCGCTCTTCACTCTGCCAGAAGCGGAGGGCGAAGCTGGAGCCCGAGCTCGTCAGCGACAGCGCTGGATCCAGCGTCTGCGGGAATGGCGATCCGCGGCTGCAGGCACTGGCGCTCCCCAGCGAGAGGTCGCAGGCGAAGCTGGAGCCCAATATCATCTGCACTCCCTGTACTATGAATATGGTTGCGGCACGCGCGAAAAAGGCGAGCTCGACGAAGCGGCCCAGAGCGCCCCGGAGCGTCCCGAGGGCCCCCGTGGCGCCCCGACGGCTCCAGAGGGTCGCCGGATGGCCCCTAGACGGCCTCAGAGGGCCCCAAGACAGCTTTGATGTTCGCAAGGGCAGGACGGCCCAAGAAGACCCCAAGCGAGCTCCATTGCGACCCAAGAGGGCGCGAAGATCGGCCTGGAGGCTCCACAGACGGCCCACGAGGACCCCGATGACCGCCCCACAAGGCTCAAAACCCAGCAATAGCCAGAAGTTGTTCAAGGTCAGAGGCCCCGAAGAGGGTACCAAGACGGCCCAAGACGGCCCCAGACGGCTTGACAAAGCTTCCCGTGGCTTTGCAAAGACAGCTCTACGAGGACCTCAGGAGCTGTCCAACAGGGCCAAAGAGGGCTCCACGACGGCTCCAGACCCCTGGCATGGCCCAATAAACGTCCCAAGAGGTCCCCCAGACAGCCCAAGAGGGCCCCAAAATGGGCCAAGAGGGCCCCAAGAGCTAATCGAGAAGGACCACTGCGAGGTGCTCAAGAGCCTCCCCAGAGACTCCGCCAGTTGCCAAGGAGCTCCCAAGATAGCATGCAGCCCCAGCACCTTTCGCCGTTTCTGGAACGGTGAGTCGCGGCGTGGAAATCCCAGGAACAATATTCTACCGTAGTTCCGGATTTTCAAACGATTGTCTAACGGGGCACTTCCCTCAGTCAAAATGAATCCTGGTAAGGGCCTATGAGGGGGAACTTGGAGGGAGGGTTCATTGCAATATCTTTAAGGGATCTTGGCCACCTCCTCCTCCTGCTCCTCCTCCCCCCCCCCTATGCCTCTGCGCAAGGCCCGCGCTGGAGGCCTTTTCCGACGGCCCATGCAGCACGGGCCCTCCGAAAATATCTGGAGGCGGGGCGATCCTCAGGTCCACCGCAGGCCTGGGAAGAGCCCAAACCATACAACAACCTCGGACCCGTTTCATGCTCAGCACCGGTACACCTACATCCGAGTTGGCTGGAGAGAGGACGCGCGAGAGGACACAAGTGCCTTCCGAGGGCCACGCTGCCACAGGAGTGTGGAAGGCCTGGGGCGCGAAACGCAGCACACAGGGGCACCCTCGACTGGCAGGATAGACCTGCCAACTGGCCTAGACTGTGCATGCCCGCCCCCGCCGGGAAAGCTCTGGCCCCGCTGCCAGACCCGCCCTCCTGGGTGGGGGCTGATGCCGTCGCCCTCGAGCTTCGCGCCCCCAGGAGGCACGCCGGTAGGCGCCCTGGCCCGATGGGGATGGGGATAGAAACAGCGATGCGAACCTGCCCCTCCGCCGCTTCGCTCCCGCCTTGGAGCAGCGCTGGAGACTCCTTCCTGGCGCGCCGCGCGCGCCAGGGGGCCCAGCGCACCTCCGAGGAACCCGCGCGGACCCCAGCACAAGTTTGTGCCTGTGTCAAATCGGGCACATCCCACAACAGGTGGATTTGAACGAAAAATCAAAACTACTCAAACAATACCCCCAACATAATTAAGCATAAGTAGTAAAAAATCCGCCGACCCTGTCGGCGTGTGTGAGGGGCTTCTCCGTTCGACTCGTCGTCTCCGTCGTCTCCGTTTTCCCCCTCCCAGGGTTCTCGTCCTCAAGCGCGCTATCCAAAGCGAACTTAAACGACGTCGTAGTGGAGTCGAAGGGAAGCCCCTTCCCTTTGATCCCTTCCCCGCAGGGGGGGGGGGGGGAGGGGGGGGGGAGGGGGGGGGGGCCGGGGCAGATACGACGCCCGACGGGGCGCACTTTCCTCGACCGAGCACGCACGGGATGCACTTCCTCCTCTTCCTGGTCCTCCTCCTCCTCCTTTTCCTCCTCCTCCTCCTGCTCCTCTCCTCGTTCTCGTCCTTTTCCTCCTCCTCCTTCTCCTCCTCCTCCTCCTCCTCCTCCTCCTCCTCCTCCTCCTCTGGGCGACACGTAGAAGTGACCCTAGGCAAGAGTGCCCTTTGGCGCGCGGCCTTAGGGGGGCCCGTGGGGGCCTGGAGCAACCGCGCAAGCCGAGGCCGTCGGATTGCATCAACGATCGGTCGGGCGCGCTTCGATAGATCCCTAGCGCCAGCAGGCAATTGCGGACTTCCGTCAATTCGTTCCGGGCGCCCCAGAACACCCGCCCGAGGGCTCTGCGAAGCCAGACGTAATCGGGCGCCACCGCGGAATGTTCTGGCACTGCCGGGCCGCATCGCGATGACGTTTGACCGGGTCCGGCGTCAAGGCCGAAACCGGGCCGAAACTTGGCCCCCCCGCGGCCGCAAATAACTTTCAATAGTAAAGAATTGGATTGTAAAGCGCGGAATGCGAAAAGATATTCAAAGTTAGTCAAAGTTGGTCAAAACTAGTCAAAGTTATTCCAGGACGATTTGGGACCAGTCCCAAAGCGGAGAGCACGTCGCCCGCTCGACTGGCCCCCCCCTCGCCAAACGAAGCACGCGGCATAATACACCGTGCATGCGTTGCGATCGATTGCGGGGGCGCACCCTGAATCAAGCGCGCTCTGATGCGATCGCGGACTGGTGCAGCGTGCGCCGACACGAGGCCGAGCGCACTCCTCAAGAAAATCTGTCCGACACCATGAGAGCCAACACTAAAGGTCACTCTGGCCAAGGGTCACTCTTACGTGTAGCCGATCCTCCTCCTCCTCCTCCTCCTCCTCCTCCTCCTCCTCCTCCTCCTCCTCCTCCTCCTCCCCCTCCTCCCGCAGAGGCGTCCCGGGAGCGGGCCCCGAGTCAAAATACCACCCCCTTAGGGCGCATTTTCCTCGAGCGGGCACGCCCGAGATGCACTTCTTCCTCTTCCGGGAGCACGTCCCAAGTCCCACCAGCCCTTTGGGCGTGAGTGGTTTAGAGAGCTCTCTCTGTTCTCAACCCCCTAACCCCCTACTTCCCCTTCGGGAGGGGTTTACCCCTCCCCCTACCCCCTCCCCCTGGGCCTGGAGAGGGCGGGCCGAGTGCAATCAAGGGTGTCTTTTTCGACTCCTGGGAGGGCCAAAAAACGACGACCCTCACGAGGATTCTGGCCCCCGGGGGGGGGGGACCGTTTGGCGCCTCAGACCGTCTTGGAAGCAAACAACATTGATTTTACTAGGGTTTTGGCCCCATTTTGGCCTCCTGAGGGGGCCGCGCTCCTCTTCCTTCATAGCAAAATCATTGATTTTACGAAGGTTTTGGGCTCATTTTGTCCTTCTCAGGGGGCAGCGGTCATTTACGCTTCTGAGGAGGTCGCAAGAGGCCCCAAGCTGGCCCCAAGAGGCCCCCAGGAGGCTCCCAAGAGGCCTCCAAGGGGCCCCAAAGAGGCCCCCAAGAGGCCCCAAGAGGCCCCCAAGAGGCCCCCAAGAGGCCCCCAAGAGGCCCCAAGACGCCCCAAGAGGCCCCCAAGAGGCCCCCAAGAGGCCCCCAAGAGGCCCCGAAGAGGCCCCAAGAGCCTCCAAGAGGCCCCCAAGAGGCCCCACGAGGAGCCCGAACGACTCACACCAGGACGAGGGGCCCGAACGACTCGCACCACGAAGAGCCCGAACGACTCACACCATAAGGAGGGGCCCGGACGACTCACACCAGGACGAGGCGCCCGAACGACTCACACCACGAGGAGCCCGAACGACTCACACCACGACGAAGAGCCCGAACGACTCACACCACGAGGACCCCGAACGAGTCACACGAGGAAGAAGGGCCCGAACGACTCACACCAGGACGAGAATCCCCAAACGACTCAAACCACGAGGAGCGCTTTCTCTCCCTCCTCCTCCGCCTCGTCCTTCTCCCGCTCCCCCCACAAGGAGGATGTACAAGGAGGCGGGGGGAAGGAGGAACAGGGGAGATATGCGGGGCCAAGCGGACACACGCCTGAAAAACACGATTGTCGGCATGCGTCGCGAGAGTTGCTGCTGTGAGATGGGCTGGTGGGGACACGCGAAGCGTAAAGAATTACAATATCACACTCCCGGGGCGCACTTTCTTCGAGCGGGCACACAAATGGTGCACTTATTCCTCCTCCTCCTCCTCCTCCTCTCCTCCTCCTCCTTCTTCTTATTATTCTTATTATGCCTATTAGTGTTATTATTCTTATTGGTATTCTGATTATGATTACTCTTCTTCTTAATAGTATTGTTATTCGTATTGTTATTATTATTATTCGCCTTCTTATTATTATTCGTCTCCTCCTCCACCTCCTCCGTCTTCTTATTATGATTCGTGGTATTCGTTTTCGTATGATTATTCTTATTAGTCTTCTTAGTACTATGCTTATTAGTACTATTCATCGTATTATTAGTCGTCTTCGTCTTCATATTATTAGTATAAGTATAAGTCGTCTTAGTTGTTTTATTATTATTATTATTAATATTCGCATTATTCGGCTTAGCATTATTCATTTTATTATTCGTCGTCGTATTAGTATTCGCATTATTCGTATTATTACTCTTAGTCTTCTTCTTAGTATTACTATTATTCTTATTTGGCTTATTTTCTTAGTATTATTATTAGTATTCTGATTCTTATTATTAGTATTATTCTTATTCGTCTTCGGATTATGATTATTAGTATTATTATGCGTAATTTTCTTATTAGTATTCGTATTATTATCAACAGTCTTCTTCGTCCTCCTCCTCCTCCTCCTCCTCCTCCTCCATCCCCTCCTCCTTCTCCTCCTCCTCCTCCTGCTCCTCCTCCTTCTCCTCCTCCTCCTCCTCATCATCATCCGCTTCCTCCCCCCACTCCTAGCCCTTTCGATCAGGGTCGGCGGCACCAGCCGTCAGGCCTCTCCAATTATCCAGGCGAAGGACCCAACCATATGCAGTTGTGGGTACCGCAATTGTGAATATTTTCTTCGGTGAAGCTCCCTATGGGGCCACGAAGCGCTGCACTGGGTGGGGGGGAACGCATGCGGGCGGTAAAACTGGGGCCGTCGGGCGAACTCCCTATGGGGCCACGAAACGCCGTACTGGGTGGGGTGAAAATGCCAAATTTGGTGTCTGGGACGCATGCGGGCGGTCCCACTGGTGGCTTCGGTGGAGCTCCCTATGGGGCCACGAAACGTATGAGGGGTGTGCCAAATTTGGTTTCCAGGACGCACGCGGACGGTCCCAGGGGCGTCGGTGGAGCCCCCTATGTGGCCACGAAGCGCTGTACTGGGTGGGTGAAAATGCCAAATTGGGTTTCCGAGACGCATGCGGACGGTCCCACCGGGGGCTTCGGTGGAGCTCTCTATGGGGCCACGGAACGCCGTAGTGGGCGGGGTGGAAATATCATTATCCCGGCAAAGCAACCTAACAGCGATGTGTAGGAGCATATCTGGAAGCATTCCCCTTAAGATTCAGATAAGAATCCTGTTGTAGAATTCTGCTGTTCTCGCAGTCGTGATCGCATTCGCGATGGCAGTCGCAGTGGCAACAGCAGTCGCAGTCACAGCCTCAGCCTCAGCCTGCCTCAGCCTCAGCCTCAGCCTGCCTCAGCCTCAGCCTGCCTCAGCCTCGCCCTCAGCCTGCTTCAGCCTCAACATCAGTCTGCCTTCAGCCTCGGCCTCAGCCTGCCTCAGCCTCACCCTCAGCCTGCATCAGCCTCAGCCTGCCTCAGCCTCGCCCTCAGCCTGCTTCAGCCTCAACATCAGTCTGCCTTCAGCCTCGGCCTCAGCCTGCCTCAGCCTCACCCTGCATCAGCCTCAGCCTCAGCCTCAGCCTGCCTCAGCATCAGCCTGCCTCAGCCTCAGCCTCAGCCTGCCTCTGCCTCAGCCTCAGCCTGCTTCAGCCTCAGCCTCAGTCTGCCGTCGGCCTCGGCCTCAGCCTGCCTCAGCCTCAGCCTGCATCAGCCTCAGCCTCAGCCTCAGCCTGCCTCAGCATCAGCCTGCCTCAGCCTCAGCCTCAGCCTCAGCCTGCCTCAGCCTCAGCCTCAGCCTGCTTCAGCCTCAGCCTGAGTTTGCCTGCAGCCTCGGCCTCAGCCTCAGCCTGCCTCAGCCTCAGCCTGCCTCAGCCTCAGCCTCAGCCTCAGCCTGCCTCAGCCTCAGCCTGCCTCAGCCTCAGCCTCAGCCTGCCTCAGCCTCAGCCTCAGCCTCAGCCTTCAGCCTCAGCCTCAGTCTGCCTTCAGCCTCGGCCTCAGCCTCAGCCTGCCTCAGCCTCAGCCTGCATCAGCCTCAGCCTCAGCCTCAGCCTGCCTCAGCATCAGCCTGCCTCAGCCTCAGCCTCAGCCTGCCTCAGCCTCAGCCTCAGCCTGCTTCAGCCTCAGCCTCAGTCTGCCTTCAGCCTCGGCCTCAGCCTCAGCCTGCCTCAGCCTCAGCCTGCATCAGCCTCAGCCTCAGCCTCAGCCTGCCTCAGCATCAGCCTGCCTCAGCCTCAGCCTCAGCCTGCCTCAGCCTCAGCCTCAGCCTGCTTCAGCCTCAGCCTCAGTCTGCCTTCAGCCTCGGCCTCAGCCTCAGCCTGCCTCAGCCTCAGCCTGCATCAGCCTCAGCCTCAGCCTCAGCCTGCCTCAGCATCAGCCTGCCTCAGCCTCAGCCTCAGCCTGCCTCAGCCTCAGCCTGCTTCAGCCTCAGCCTCAGTCTGCCTTCAGCCTCGGCCTCAGCCTCAGCCTGCCTCAGCCTCAGCCTGCATCAGCCTCAGCCTCAGCCTCAGCCTGCCTCAGCATCAGCCTGCCTCAGCCTCAGCCTCAGCCTGCCTCAGCCTCAGCCTCAGCCTGCTTCAGCCTCAGCCTCAGTCTGCCTTCAGCCTCGGCCTCAGCCTCAGCCTGCCTCAGCCTCAGCCTGCATCAGCCTCAGCCTCAGCCTCAGCCTGCCTCAGCATCAGCCTGCCTCAGCCTCAGCCTCAGCCTGCCTCAGCCTCAGCCTCAGCCTGCTTCAGCCTCAGCCTCAGTCTGCCTTCAGCCTCGTCCTCAGCTCAGTCTGCCTTCAGCCTCAGCCTGCCTCAGCCTCAGCATCAGCCTGCCTCAGCATTCAAAGTGTGGCCCGGGAATGGAGTTCTGGGAACTCGAAGAACACGAAATGGCCTACAGTTGGCTCCGGGCATTCAAAATCATGCCCAGGAATGGAGTTCTGGGAACTCGAACACCACGAAGTGGCCTACAGTTGGCTCCGGGCATTCAAAATCATGCCCAGGAATGGAGTTCTGGGAACTCGAAGACCACGAAGTGGCCTACAGTTGGCTCCGGGCATTCAAAATGTGGCCCGGGAATGGAGTTCTGGGAACTCGAAGAGCACGAAGTGGCCTGCAGTTGGCTCCGGGCATTCAGAATGTGGCCCGGGAATGGAGTTCTGGGACATCGAAAAGCACGAAGTGTGTGACTGTTTGCGAAAAACGATCCCCCCCAGGCAAACCCCAACGGCCCCCCAACGGCCCCCCAACGGCTCCCCAACGGCTGCCCAGACCCCCCTGTGGAGTAATGTGCTGCTCTCTTTTTACACCATTAGAAACCTATCAGTCTTCGCTGTTAGGTAAAAATTGTGTTGAAATATCAAAATTGTGTTTCCAGGACGCATGCGGACGGTCCCACTGGGGGCTTAAGTGGGCCTGTCTATGGCGCCACGAAACGCCGTGAAAATGCCAAATCAGGTTTCCGGGACGCATGCGGACAGTCCTGCTGGGGGGTTCGGCGGGGCTCTCTATGGGACCACGAAACGGTGTACTGGGCGTGGGGGACGCATGCGGACGGTAGCACTGGGACCTTCGGTGGGGCTCCCTAGGGGGCCACGAAACACTGCACTGGGTGTGGGGGGGACGCATGCGGACGGTAGCACTGGGACCTTCGGCGGGGCTCCCTATGGGGCCACGGAATGCTGTACTGGGTGCGGGGGACGCATGCGGACAGTAGTTTTTGGACCTTCGGTGGGGCTCCCTATGGGGCCACGAAACGCTGTACTGGGTGGGGGGACGCATGCGGACAGTAGTTTTTTTACCTTCGGTGGGGCTCCCTGTGGGGCCACGAAACGCTGTACTGGGTGGGGGGACGCATGCGGACGGTAGCACTGCGACCTTCGGTGGGGCTCCCTATGGAGCCACGAA
>CAUYUJ010014804.1:367500-412500 GCA_963575745.1 Prorocentrum cordatum | reverse complement strand
GTGGGGGCTCCCTGTGGGGACACGAAACGCTGTACTGGGTGGGGGGGACGCATGCGGACGGTAGCACTGGGACCTTCGGTGGGGCTCCCTATGGAGCCACGAAGCGCTGTACTGGGTGGGGGGGGACACATGCGGACGGTAGCTCTGGGACCTTCGGTGGGGCTTCCTATGGGGCCACGAAACGCTGTACTGGGTGGGGGGGACGCATGCGGACGGTAGCACTGGGACCTTCGGTGGGGCTCCTTATGAGGACACGAAACGCTGTACTGGGTGGGGGGGACGCATGCGGGCGGTAGCACTGGGACCTTCGGTGGAGCTCCATATGGGGCCAGGAAGCCCTGTACTGGGTGGGGGGGACGTATGCGGACAGTAGCACTGGGACCTTCGGTGGGGCTTCCTATGGGGCCACGAAACGCTGTACTGGGTGGGGGGACGCATGCGGACGGTAGCACTGGGACCTTCGGCGGGGCTCCCTATGGGGCCACGAAACGCTGTACTGGGTGGGGGGGGCGCATGCGGACGGTAGCACTGGGACCTTCGGTGGGGCTCCCTATGGGGCCACGAAGCTCTGTACTGGGTGGGGGGGACGCATGCGGGCGGTAGCACTGAGACCTTCGGTGGGGCTCCCGATGGGGCCACGAAACGTGTGAGGGGTATGCTGAAACGGATGATGATGACGATGATGATGTCGGGAGGGGGGGAGGAGGGGGAGGAGAGGAGAGGAGGAACGCGGGGCGACGTCTCTTCAAAACGAAGACCCAACACCACAGGATTGTTGGGAAAAAAAGATTTGCCACATTTCTGAAATTCGGTGGCACCCCTCACTGAGATCGGCAAGGTCAGGGTCCAAAAACACATGGGAGTTGCCACATTTCTGAGATTCGGCGGCACCCCTCGCGCAGATCGGCAAGGTCAGGGTCCAAAAACACAGGGGATGTGCCACATTTCAGAAATTCGGCGGCACCCCTCACGCAGATCAGTAGGGTCAGGGTCGAAAAACAAACAGGTCCCGACACTGCTTCACGGCGGCGCCCAGACCTCATGATTTAGCTTTTGCATCTCCCATTATCCGAGACAGGGGGCCAGCGGCATGGGGCGAAGCCCTTACGGATAACCCTGAAAGGTCTTGAGAACCCACCGAAGAAGGGGTAACTAATTAGTTGTTCGGCGTCCTGATTGGAGGACTGGGGTCCCACCAATAGGGGGTGACTGTTTTTCCGCCAACCCCGCCGCGCAACAACGACGACGACAGCTACGACTACGATTGCGACTACGACAACGACGACTACTACTTATGCCTCAGGAGGAGGAATAGGAGGAGGAGGAGGAGGAGGAGGAGGCTTTAGGACCAGTCCGATTCACCGCCGAGAGAAGAAGGGGGGACCCAAACTAAAGACATTTAGCGGTTAGATGGTGTCGTAGGATCCGGCCGCACCGTGCATCGGCGACGTCGGCGTAGAGAAAATCGGGCTCCACATCGAACCGCATCGCCGATGCAAATACTTGGACCAAAACCGAACCGAAGTGCCCGAACCGGGTTAATCGGACTGAGCCGAACCAGCGCGAAACGGCATTTTTCCCAATGGGAACCGAAACGAACCGGAACGACGCGGCTCAAGAAAAAACGAACCGAACCGAACCGAACCAAATTCAATTTTGGACCGAACCAAACCGAACCGAACCAGATCGAAGCAAAGAAAGCCCGAAACCCCATGGGGGCAAGTCCCGTCCCGGGGGAGCCCTGGGGGTAAGTCCCGAAGGCCCGAACGGTCCCGAAAATAATTCCCAGGGCCGTTTTGGAAGCTCCATACTAATGCCCGAAAGGCATCAACAAAAAAGTCCCGGAGCCGTTGTGGAAGTCGCGGAGGAAGCCCGCGAGGGCCTCGAAAAAGTAAGTCCCGGAGTCAGTGCCGGAGCCCTGAGCGCAGGTCCCCGGGCCCTGCAGGTAAGTCTCGGGGCCCTGGGGGTAAGTCCCAGGCCCCTGACGTAAGTGTCCCGGGGGCCCGGGAAGTTGGGGTAAGTCCCAGGGCCCTGCGGGGGATAAGTCCCTGGGCATTATCCCGGGGTCAGTCCCAAGGCCCCGGGGGCAAGCCCTGGGGGGGAAACTGCTGCATGGGCAAGTCGCACGGCCCCTGCAGGGGTTAAGTCCCGGCGCCCTGAGCAGAAGTCCTGCCCGGGGCCGGGTAACTCCCGGGGGGAGTCTGGGGTAAGTCCTGGGGGAGTCCCCGGGCCCTGGGAGTTTCCGGGGCCATGGGGGTAAGTCCTGGGGCCCTGGGGGCAAGTCCTGGGGCCCCCAGGGGTATATTCCCTGGGGCCGGGGGTAAGTCCCAGAGGCCCGGGGGGCCCGAAAATGTGAATCCCCAGGCGCGCCTAGCGAACCAGGCCGAACCGGAACCAAACGTACGACGAACCGGGCCGAACACCGAACCGAACCAGAAAATTTCGACGCCGAACCGAACCGAACCGAAGCGGACGCACTTCGGAACCTGACCGAACCGAACCCAACCGCCCCCTCCCTGCATCTGGGAGGCCTAGACCTGCCCACGTTGTGCTCCACAGCGATCCCAAGCCGCGGCGGCCCGCGACGCCCGGGCGGGGCTCAGCTAACCGACGTGGCACCAGACGTACGCCGACGCTGGTAGTTTCCAGAGGGGAGTAGGGGGGGGCGACCGAGGACCCCTTTCCTCCTCCTCCTCCTCCTCCTCCTCCTCCTCCTCCTCCTCCTCCTCCTCCTCCTCCCAATGTTGCTGGACGTCTTTGGCTCTTCTCGGGCCTCGAGCCGGGGGGCGATCCTCGCCCCGAAAATCTGGCCGGAACGCACCCCAGAACAGGTCCCGGCGTTGACCCTGAGGCAGGGGAGCCCAAACCTCCAGCGTCCCGAACAGTCGCGCCAGAGGCTGCTCCACATGCCGAAAACATGCCACACGTCGAGCGTCTGCACAGCAGCGTGCAGAAGCAGGAGATGAGCCACACGCGGCCACGCAGGGGCATTTTGGATTATGCCAGTTGGACCCATGCCCGACGAAGGGGGCGAAGAGCTCACGAAACGCGTCGCATGCCATAGAGTCTTGAACTGCGTCCAGTAAAAATAGCACGAAATTGACGCCGACAGCGGCGGCGGCGGCGGTGACGGTGCTGGCGGTGGCGACGGGCGGTCCTTGCTCGTCTGCCGGGTCAGGGCGCCCGAGGTGCCCTGGTCGCCCGCCGAGCCATCGTTGCGCAGCAGCCGACCGGCCCCCTCCAGCATCTCGACCTTCCAGGCTCCCCGCGGCTGAGGAGCAGAGGCCGGCGGCGGCGGGGGACAGAAGGGGTGGGCGCCCCCACTGCACCTTGCATCTCTCCGCTTCACCTGCGGTCACATCGTCGACGTGGCTCGCTCGATGCCGCACCGTAGGCAATTGGGCCCGAAGAGCTGAGGGGGCAAAACTTGTAGCTTCGTGATCTCGTTGGTCGCTCAAGAAGACTCGATCCGAAACACGTGGGGCAGCGGGAGCAGGGAAACAACAAAAAAGCGGCGCAAGCATAACCTCACGGTGCGGAGTGCTTGGGTGGGCGCTGGACCCCCTGGCGCCGCCTCTGGTGCCGCAGTTGAGGTGGGGTCTGGCGCCGACCCCACGAGTCAGCGACGCGGACATGCAAGGCGTGTGCACCGATCCTGGGTCCAGGCTCGGCCTGGGGCTGGGCCAGGACAGGACCCCTGCAGGTGCAGAGCCGACGCAGTCCGAGGAGCCGGGGGGGGGGCACGACGCGAAGCAGGGAGCGCCGAAGAGACCTTGATGCAGGTAACCTGGTGGCTGACGCGCTCATCGTCCACCTTTCACCCTCCTGAGTCGCCTTAGGGCTTCTGTGGGTCACCCACCCGAGGCCTTTGGGGGATGAGAAATCATCGCGGGGGGGCACCGGCTGGCAAGCTGGTATCCTCTTCGGGTGTGCCTCCTCCAACACAACTGCACACGCACGACTTCTCAGAGGTCCACTCGGATTTCTTGTGTCAGCGCTGGCCCCCACCCCCGGCACGGGTATGGCCGCGTTTGCGGCTCCCGCTTCTCCTGGGAATCGAATAATGGGCGAAAGACTCCAAAGATCTCTGGAGGCGTCGCCTGAAGGCCACGCAGGGTACCATGAGGCCCGCAAGCGCCCTGGGGTCTGGATTGGATCCCGGCAGCTGTCCACCCAAGGACGACCGCTGAATATGCTGAGACTCGGGTACTACTTGTGTTGGGAAGCTTGGTGAGAGTGAGCCGAAAAGCTTGCGTCTGGGAGAGGTGTCTTGATCACTGTTCCCAATTAATATCCACCCAATCCCCCAGGCGACCGGCAGCCAACCAGGTACAATGAGGACACCATAAGGGCCCCCCCACAATCCGTGTCAAAAAACATACAACATACATGTTGTTTTCACATTTGGAGCATGCGCGGCCGACCCGATGCGCCCCCCCATCATCCCTGCCCCAAAAATACAACGTACATTTTGAGGGTTAGATAATCAATCAGCCGAAACTATGTTCGTGAGGCCCGCGAGCACTTTGTATTGTTTTTGATAGGGACGGCGGGGGTGTCAGCATATTGCCTGCTGCGCGCAGGGCTACCATCCATGAACAAAAAGACAATACAAAATTCACCTCGCGGCAAATTCTGGATCATGCGTGGCCACCCCGCGATTACTGTCAAGAGACAGGAGCCGCGGGGGTGGTGGCGTATGGCATGCTGTGCGCAGGCCCACCAGACACGATGATGGGCATTGGTTTTCGACAAGGATGGTGGTGGCCGATATGTTTCCCGATGTGCTGTCACGTGCGCACGCGCACCTGACACACTCTGCACGTGCCCCGAACGTGGCGCACCTGGCGCGGCTGGAGTATGCGGTACACCTGGCGCACGCGGAGCACGTGGCGCATCCGGCGCACCAGGCGTGCCTGGCACGCTCGGGCCCCAGGGTTGCCTGGCGCGCGCGGCGCGCCTGGCACGCGTGGCGCACCGCGTTCAAGCGTCACGCACATGGGGTCGGTTTTGGTTCCCAGCGGCTGTCCATCCAAAGACGACCGCTGAACATGCTCAGGCTCCGGTGTTACTTATGTGTTGGGAGGGCGGGTGGGAGTGAGCTAGACTGCTTGCTTGTTAGGGGGTGTCTTGACCCCTCCCCCTACCCCCCCCTGGGGTCTGGCCAGAGGGGCCGCGAGCGGTCAGATCCTCGACCCCCCCCCCTGCACCCCTCCGTCCACCCTCCCCTCAACCTCCAGCTTCCCCACCCCCTCCCCCCTTCGCCCCCCCTTCATGAGAGAGCTCTGGAGATCTGCAAGTTCACCCTTGTTGCCCCTATCGCTTCACCATATGACTTCCTTCCTCTCTCCCGACAACTCGCCATGGCATCGCTTCTGGATGGGCTGGTGGGAGCACGCGAAGCGTCAAGACTGGGTCCCGAAACGGTGCGGTGATAGACCGTGCGGCGACCTCGAACGACCTCACCGCACGGCCCGCCACCGCAGCGCTGCGGGGACCCTGGAAGCCCCAGTCGTCCGAGCCTCGGAGGGCGACCCAAGTCCCAAAACCGCAAGCCCGTGCCCGACCTGGCCCCAAGGCGGGGCAACCGACAGCGCCCGCTGCCCAAACAAGAACCTCGCCACGAGGCCGCGCCCTGGTCGCCGAATCGCCGCCTCCTGAGGCCCCGGCCACCGTGCCCGCGAGCCGGAGGCCAGTCGCCCGCACCAGCGTCTCCTTCGCGAGGGCGCGGGAGACGAAGAGGGCGGTGTTGCGCCCCGCCGTGACGAAGTCCTCTGGCCGCCGCGCTCTCGTCGTCGGCTGCCAAGACGGTGCCTTGGCCCGAGTTGCCTCCAGCTTGTCGCTCCACTTTGGAGCCCCTGGGGCCCTCTGGGCCTCGCAGAGGGTTCTCTCTGGAGGCCGTGAGGGCCTCCTTGGAAATCCCAGGGGCTCCTTGGGCCAGGGACTGCCAACATCACCCGACTTTCGGGGGCAACCGGATCGGATCGGAGCGCGCCGGATCGGGCCGCACTCGCCCGGAATCGGGATCGGATCTGCCAGAAAAGCAGAAAACGGTGACCATGACCAAGACTGAACGCGGAGATGACGGTGTCGTCTAGATCATCGTCCATCTTGGCCGTCGTTGACTTATGGATCCTCCCCGCGAATTGGAGACGGAAGGCATGGACCATGACCAAAATCGGAGTCAACAAGATCCCGCGACATCTTGGTCCTGATCATCGTGCTTCTTCCCTCGAGGATCTGACCATCCGCGGCAGGATGCACAACAGCGTCGTGCAAGCAGCGAGCCGCATCGCATTGTCGAAAGGTCGAACCCCGCGAAACCGAGATTGGATCTCATCGGTCGAGCCAAAATGGGACGTGCGGGGGGGCAGTAGAAGAACGGGCTTCGCGTGCTGCTCATTTGGAAAATAGGGGTGGGCGATTCGTTTGTCGGGTCCGCAGCCCTGTTGCCGCCGTCGCCGCCCCGTCGCCGCCTCGTCGTCGCCCGTCGCCCGTCGTCTAGGCAGCTTTGTCGAATCTGCCACCTTGTTGTCACCGTCGACGCTCAGTCGCCGCCTCGTCGCTACCCGTCGCTTGGGTTCGTTACTCGGGTCCGCCGCTTTGTTGCCGCCGTCGCCCCGTCGCCGCCTCGTCGCTGCCCGTCGTCTGGGTTCGATGGTCGGGTCCGCAACCTTATTGCCGCCGTCGCCGCTCCGTCGCCGCCGCGTTGCCGCCCGTCGTTTGGGCTCGTTTGCCACAGCGGCCGTTTTGTTGCCGCCGTCGCCGCCCCGTTGCCGTTTCGTCGCCGCCCGTCGTCTGGGCTACTTTGTCGGATCCACCGCCTGATTGCCGCCGTCGCTGCCCCGTCGTGTTTCAGCACCGCAGCAACAGGAATTGCACAACATAGCTTGCACCACGCACACTGCAGCACTAAATTGTACAACGTACATTGGATCACATATTTTGCACAACATACAATGCACAACATGGATTGCAAAACCTATATTGCACAACGTAGACGAGACCACATAGACGGAACGACCTAAGACGCACCATGCCTATCGCGCACCAAATAGGTTGGACGACATGGTGCGTCACCTTGATGGCATCACGCGGATCGTACAACACATATTACCGAACATAGGTCGCACAATAAAAAAGGCACAACATAGATCGCCATCGTTGTTTGCATCACTTGGATCGCACGACGTATACTGCACCAACTTGATGTATTTCCCAACAAAAAAAGGGGACATCGGATCCACCACCCCCACCCACCCCCCGAGGATGGGATTGTTACATAAGTTCCCGCCCCATCGTTCATTCGATTTACGAATTCTAGCATCCAAACCAAGCTTGACACTCCCCCACCATCCATAGCAGATGATGCCATGTGCGCGCACTCGTTTACCGTACATCATCCGTTTCCAAGAATCCATCGCACCAGTTGGAAAAAATGCACACGTGCGCGTCGCCGCGAGCGCATGCAAGCCTTCAACACCCGTTGGTTGCATAAGGATTGCCACAACAAAATGCCCCGAACATATGGAAACACTTAGGGTTTTGCAACATGGGTAGTCAATCAAACCCTGCGCGCTAGTGCGGATTTTACCAAACACACGGTTGTTCAACATGTCCATCAAATGTGGCCAAACGAGCCTGTCGCGCGCGGAAATCAAACGCATTCGAACGCCTTTGCGCGCGTGCTGGCGGGGGGGGCATCCCTGACAAATAACACGATGCGGGCCACCCGCGTGCGTCGGCCGCGCGCGTTTGTCGAAATCTTCCTAAACTTTCATCAACGACGCGTGCACACCATCATCGTCATCGGCGTGATCAGAATCGGCGCTGTCACTGGCTTAGCCGTCGTCAGCGCCAAGGTCGTCACGAGCATCGGTACTATCATCATCCACTCTGGCGTCGACATGATACCACGCACGCCTGAGCCACCGACTCGCACTGAAGTGCCCGCGCGTCAACGCGGCCTAAGAGACGCGCTGAAAGTTCCCAGCGGTCAGCGCGACCGCGTCGGTCGCGCTAACCTAGTTGGCCGGTCTGCGCGCGAGCCTGCGCGGGCCAGCGCGGCCGCAACAATGCGCTAGCCAACGCTAAGCAGTCATCGCGATCGCCGCCGCAGTGGCTTTGCAAACCAAGCTGCGGGTGGATGGATGGGATGATTGCGAGAGCATTGAAATTGACAACGTCAACTTCGGCACGGTAGTGTGAACCACGTAAACTGCACCACATTGCTTGCACAACCAAAAATTTCACAACTTCGACTGCACCATGTATTGCACTGAGTCATGTTTCAACAAATACCAGAATCGACCCCCCCCTGGGCTTAACGAACCCCTTTTTTTCCGTATTGCAGGGTGCAAATGATTCTGCCACATCGTCCATCCTGAATATAAATTCGCACCATCCAAGGCAGGCCAGTATCCCCCCACATAATTTGCAAAATTACTATGCCCGCGCACTCGTCGATCACAAATCATAAGTGTCCAGGAAGCCCTTGCAAAAATATCAATGACAAGGTGCACGTGCGCTTCGTCGCGAGCGCATACCGGAATCCGCCAACAAAAACGCTGGCTTCGTAACGATTCCCAAACAAAGTGCCCCAGAAACATATAAAAACACATGGCTTCGCAGCAACGAGTGTTCAAAACAACGTGCGGTCGAGATCTCGCAAGTTCTCAAGAACACCGGGGATGTTTCGTAAATGCTACCAAACAAAACTCTCGCGCGCGCGTGTCGGCATCGCTCGATCGCCCTTGCGCGTGCGCTGGGGTGCACACGCGTTTTGCAACATCAACTCGCAGATTGAAGCAATCGAGCGTTCCGAAAAGTTTGCGCACGCGCTCCTGCGAGTTTATGAAAACCCAAAAGTGCTGTTGCAACCTATTCGTTAGGTTCGGCCGAATGGGCCCCATCGCGCCGCACGTGGAATCAATCGAACGCCCTGGCGCGCATGCGGGGGGGGGAGGAGCACGATCCATGTCAAATCACACTATGCGGGCCACTCTCGCGCGTCGGCCGCGCGCGCATGTCGAACTCCCTCCAAAACCTTCATCACCGACGCGAGGGCGCCACAATCGCCGCCAGCGTGATCAGCATCGGCGCCGTCACTGGTCGTGCCGTTGTCGCTGTCACCATTGTCACCAGCATCGCTACCATCATCATCGCGTCTACCAGTGTCGGCGTTGCCATCATACCGAGCCCGCCCAAGTCGCCGACTCGCACTGAAGTGCTCGCTGGGAAGTGCCCAGCGGTCAGCGCCATCGCGGCCGCGTCGGTCACGGCAAAATAGCTGGCCGCTGCGCGCGTGAGCCTGCGCGCCAGCGCGGCCGCCGATATGCACCAGCCAACTCCAAGCATTCATCGCAATCGCTGCCGGATGGGCTGTGCAAAGCAAGTTGCGAGGGGTGGGTGGGATGATTGCGCGATCAGTGGAGTGGAAAACTCACAGCGAACAAAAAAATGCATTACATAGGGTGTGCCACATAGATTGCACAACATACAGTCGAACCGCATCATAAGGATGTACGGTAAGGGTGCAATGGCTTTGGAGAGCAATTGTGTCGGTTCCGACCGAGGCTGGCCTACGAAAACCGCCACGGATAGGCCGACAAGGATGCAAGGGGTAGCCGTGTAAAGTTGCTGGTCCTTACTGTGCGGCTTGACTGTAGAATGTACCACGTAGATGGCACCACATAAATTGCACAACAGATACTGCACTACATAGATTGCACAACATACATTGCTAGAAAGACACTGTTTGGGTCCACGCTGATTGGCATGGGAATACCTAAAGGGAAACCCTAATATTGGGAATGGCGACGAGCTCGCGCCCCCGAAACTACACTCCATTATGCATTGCGACATGCTCGCGCATGAAAAGCCACACTGCCGCGTACAGTACGAGAAACTCGCGCGCCCGAGTCCACGATCCTGCCCCACGGAGGCTGCCCAAAACCTCAGACCCCTAGGCGAACTAGAACAACTGCCATGATCTGTGTTTGGTGTGTTTTCTGATCCCCGTTGTTTCCTGAGAATTCAAGTGTGGACCCGAGGCAACAAATCCTA
Source organism: Prorocentrum cordatum (assembly GCA_963575745.1). Classification (NCBI taxonomy): domain Eukaryota; class Dinophyceae; order Prorocentrales; family Prorocentraceae; genus Prorocentrum; species Prorocentrum cordatum. The sequence continues at coordinate 402,435 of CAUYUJ010014804.1, read as the reverse complement.
GAACATAGATAGGGGTGCGCGCCGCTCCGGAAGCTGCGAACCATCGTACATTACAATCGGAAGCGCGCTCGCGAAACAACCATGCCTCATGCAAACGCAGACACGCGCAACCATCCAGCCATCAAACAACCAAACTCAAGTACCAACCAATTTAAATAACTCTCTAAACAACCGAGTTACCAGTCAGCGAACCGACAGGAAACCATATCAGCCTACCGACCAAGCGTGACCATGCAAGCCAGCAGTGAAGCCCTTCCAACCATCTTAGTATCATCATCAACATCAGCATCAGCAGCAGCAACAATAACAGCATCAGCATCACCATCAACATCAACATCAATATCATCATCATCATCATCCAGCGTACGTAATCAGCATCCTCATCATCCTCCTCCTCATCATTCTCATCGGAGTTATCAGCAACAGCATCAGTATCAGCAACAGCAACACCACCATACTCATCATCATCAACATCATCAACATCATCATCACCATCATCACCATCATCAACATCAACATCATCATCAACAACATCAACATCATCATCACCACAATAAGCATCAACAACCTCATCATCACCGTCATCAGAATCGCCATCGTCACCGTCGTCATCATCAGCAGCAACAGTATCATCATCATCATCATCAACATCATCATCATTATCATCACCACAATAAGCATCATCACACCCGCCACCACCATCACCACCATTGTTATCATCGTCATCATCGTTATCGTCGTCAGCATCATCACCATCATCAGCATCAGCATCAGCAGCATAAACATCATCACCAACATCATCATCATCAACGACATCGTCTTCATCGTCGTCGCCGTGAGCATCATCCTCATCAGCAGCAATATCATCAGCATCATCAGCCGCGGCCCTATCAGAACCATCATCAGCAGCAACACGATCATCATTACCATCATCATAAAAAGTATCAGCCTCAGCCTCAGCATCGCCGTCACCACCATCACACTCACTGGCCTCCAGGATAGACCCAAGACACCTCCAGGACGGCCAAAACGGCTCCTCCGATGCCGCAGTTGCCGCCGCAGGCCTCGCGATCACTACCCCAAAAAGCATGACCAGCACCACCACCACCACCATCACCATCATCATCAACACCATCACCATCACCATCACCACCACCACCATCATCACCACCATCAGCATCAGCATCATCATCATCATCAGCATCATCATCACAATAAGCATCACCACCACCACCATCGTCATCACCACATACACCAACACCATCACCACCATCACCACAACCACCACCATCATCATCATCATCACCACCACCACCTCAACCACCTTAATCACCACCATCATCACCACCACAATCATCATCGCCACACCCACCACCACCATCACCGTCATCAGTACCACCACCACCACTATCATCATCACCACCACCACAACCACCATCAGCACCACCGTCATAACCACCACCATCACCACCACCATCACAACCATCACCATAATCATCATCATATCCACCACCATCACAACCACCACCACCACCATTATCATCATCATTATCAGCATCATCACCAGCACAACCACAACCACCATCATCAACACCAACATCACCACCACCACCACCACCATCATCATCATCATCCTCACATCCACCAACATAACCACCATCACCACCACCACCATCATTATCTTCACCACCACCACCACCACGACCACGACAACCACCATGATCATCGTTATCGCCGTCAGCATCATCACCATCACCATCACCATCATCATCATCACATCCACCACCACCATCACCACCACCACCATCATCATCATCGTCATCATCATACTTAGCATCATCGTCATCATCAGCAACATGATCAGCATCATTAGCATCAGCATCCGCATCATCAGAATCATCCTCATCATCATCATCAACATCATCAGTCTCATTATCATTATCATGCTCGCCATCGTCATCATCATCGTCGTCATCATACTCATCGTAAGCATCAGCATCAGCAACATCACCATGATCATCATGATCATCGTCGTCGTCCCCGTCATCGTCATCGGCATCGTCATCGTGGTCGTCGTCGTCATATCCACGACTCCCACCACCACCATCCGCCTCTTTCTGCTCCGCCTCCTCCTTCTCGCCCCCACCCTCACCTTCACCCGCACCATCCTCCTGCTCATCCTTCTCCTCATTGTCATCCTCATCCTTCTCCTCCTCCTCCTCCTCCTCCTCCTCCTCCAGCTCCCCTCCTCCTCCCCTCCTCCGCTGCCCCCCTCTGACCCGCCGCTGCCGCCGCCGCCGTCCTCGACGCCCACGGTGCTGAGGGCCAACGGCAAGCTTCCAGCGGCAGCGCCCGCGCCGCTGGAGGCGGCTCCAGCAGCGGCGCCCGCGCCGCCGGATGACGCAGGCGGGGCGCCCGAGGGCACCAGGCCTCGGCCGGTGGATCAAAATCATCCTCCTCATTCCCCTCCCTTCCTCCTCCTCGTCCTCCTTCCCCTCCTTGTGCGTTGGCCAGACCTTACGCTTACGCCAGTGGCGTTCTTGAAGCGCGGCAGAAAACGAAAAGGTAAACGACTGGACGCAAGGAATAGCTGGCGGGCGCCGCAGCATGAGCGGTATGTAGAGCCAAGGAAAGGTATAGGTAGAATAATAGGCGCCCGCCAGGCAGAGCAGCATGTACCTTAGTGGTTGAGCTTAGAACAAAAATAAGCCTTGGAAAACTGTGGCTCTGCCGTAGTACATCCGGTACATGCTGCAAACAGTGCAAAAGTGATTGTGCAGAGAGCCACGCCTGAGACATAGTTGCCGCTGTTGGCAAGTACTACAATGAAAAGTGTACAGAGAGCGACGCAGTGACTCTGCAGTTTAGGGTTGCTGCCCAAGGCTTTGGTTGACTACATACCATATGTGAGCGCGCTCCACCCTTCCACCGCCAACCTCGTGACCGCCACAATCCTCCACCAAATCACCAATCGGAGCAAGCAGGTCATACGGTGTTCTGGCTGACCTTGTGGCTGGGAGCCGTGCAAGCGGAAGAAAGGTGGCGTTGTTCCACCAAAATGCAGTCGAGGCAGCGCGCGCGTGAGGTTGCGAGATTCATAAGTGGCGTTCTGCCGCCAACGCGTACGCACCACCAGTCCCGAAGAGTACGACTGTGGGCACGTGTAGCATGGAGAGAGAGGTATGGAGATGTCGAGGCGAAGAAAAGCAGAAGAGTGAATCACGTGAGCTGCCGAGAGCAGCATCGTATTAGAAAGAAATAGCATAGTGTGGCAGTTCTAGAGTTGCAGCCTAAGGCTGTTTGGGTATGCCCCGAACCACCTTGGTACTAGGACCCCCGTGTTTGTTGTACTGTTCCTCCCGGGTTTAGCACAAACCCTTATTGTCCAACCTGTCGACTCATGTGATGAAGTGCCGCAAGGCTGGCCTGTTTAGGCTGGCCTAGTGAATATTAAAAGCGTGCCCTATCGGTAAGCCAGGGTTTTATGGCTGACACTAAACATGTGCATCTACATTAGGTAGGATAGTAGAGCCTCTGAAAGAACAAATAGGCATTTTTAATCGAGCACTGGTATGGGGTGCATAAGAGTGGGGATGAGGCGGTGTACATGCACGGCGCCTGGAACATCTTGTGGCAGCAGCCTGTAGCCGAATGGAACTCCCAATAGCCAAAGGAAAAGAAACCGAGGTATGTACAAGCTGATGCCGTCAAGTGCGTTCTGTGCTACCACTAATCGTACGTGGGCAGATTGATCACGTAGACGTCTGGAGTATAAAACAGCGTATGTGCTAGTTGAATGGCCTGGAAATGTATAAGACACGATGTGGTGGGTCATGTTAAAGAAGTGGCGTCTGTAGACTGCCAAAGTTATGCGCACCACTACTGCATGATGCCGCGTGTGAGCGTTAGTGCTGTGTGCTGCTAGACCCGCGCCGTGGGCGGCTGTACATTGAAGACGAAACCATCGGTGCCCCTCAAAGTGTAAGAAATCTATGGCACCTTGCGACACACCGTTCCCAGGTAGTAATGTCCACCTATGTGTGCTGCCATGGTCGTCCTCCTTCTCCTCCTCCTCCTCCTCCTCCTCCTCCTCTTCCTCCTCCTCCTCCCCTCCTCCCTCCTCCTCCTCCCCCCCCTCCTCCCTCCTCCCTCCTCCCCCTCCTCCCTCTTCCTCCTCCGCCTCCTCCTCCTCCTCAGAATCATCATCAACATCAGCACCATCACCATCATCCTCATTCTCCTGCTCCTGCTCCTCCTCCTCTTCCTCCTCCTCCTACTCCTCATCCTTCTCCTCCTCCTCCTCCTCCTCCTCCTCCTCCTCCCTCCACCGATCCTCCGTTCCCTCCTCCTCCTCCTCCTCCTCCTCCTCCTCCTCCTCCTCCTCCTCCGTTTCCTCCTCCGCCTTCTCGTCACTCTCCTCCTCCTCCGGTTCCTCCTCCCTGCTGCTGCAGCGGTTGCTGTTGCTGTTCCTCCTCCTCCGCATCCTCCTCCTCCTGCTCTTCATCCACCCCATCCTCCTGCTTCACAGATCGAGGGCGGGTGGTGTTCAAAATAATGCTCTCGCCTTAGAGCCGCGCACAGTCGTTTTGAAACGGTGCAAGGGCTTCGCGGATTGAGGGCGGGTCGCTTTCAATATGTGGCCCTCGCCCTAGTGCCACGCACATTCGTGCCTACATCGGAGCAAGAGCTTCACGGGTTGAGGGCGGTTCCTTCTCAAACTGAGGTTCTCGCTTCAGCGCCGCCCACAGTCGTTTTAAACAGGTGTCAGAGTTCCACGGGCGCCCATCATCAAAGTACTAGAAATAGCGTGTCGATGGAACTCTGGATAATGCGGGCGCAACAGTTGCGGTGAGTCCCAGTTTTGAAAGCCTAGGATTTGCTTCCTGGCACGAGTCAAGATTGTCAAGACGCAATAGTCAGGTTCATCCGTGGCGTTGACATCCCGAGAAAAATGCTTTGGTATGGTTCAGGATATTCAAACGAGTGTCTTCCAACGGGGCAGATCCCTCAATGGAACTGAACCGTTGTAGGGGCCTATAAAGAGGGAGCTTGGAGTGAAGGGTCTACTCCAACATCGTTGATGACTCTTGGGGTTACACTGGTCCTCCTCCTCCTCCTCCTCCTCCTCCTCCTCCTCCTCCTTATCATTATTATCCTCCTCCTCCTCCTGCTCCTCCTCCTCCTCCTCCTCCTCCTCCTCCTCCTCCTCCTCTGTCCGTAGCCATTTTGGCTCAAGGGAGCCCTTCTGGCACAAGCATTTTGTGCTCGCGGATCCCGACAGTTCAGAAATGGCTGGGGGTTCGCGAGCCTGGCTGCGAAGGTGGCCCAGGACGGCGCGCAGAGTGCCGTTCAGCTGGGCCCAGCCATGGCACCTGGCCGCGCTGGTGGTCTGGCAGCTGCTGACCAGCGTACGTGGTTCTGCAGGCTCTGCCTTCACCAGCGAACTGGAGAAAAGTTCTTCAATAAACCAGAACGCGACGTATGCTACCAGTGCAGAAGGTCAAAAGGGGCGTGCTTCCACAGCTACAAGGAGCACAAGTCTCCCAGTGTCCGTGCTGGTCCTTCGGCCGACAAGGTGGCCCCGTGGAACCAGACTAAGCTGCAGCTCGCGGCAGCGCAGGACACCATCAAGAAGCTGGAGGCACAGTTGCGTGAGCAGCGTGACAAGCCTGGCGCCAAGAAGGTACGATTTACAGACGAGGCCATGGACGTGGACGCTGGCGACGACGCGGGCACATCCACGGACAACGATGGTCAATTCAATGAGGGAAAGGCTCGTGCACGACTGGCAGAACTGGAGAAGCAGTTGGACATGGCCAGCAGGTGCGAAGGCCTCGCATGGGTCACGCTCAAGGCCAGCTTGGGTGCGGAACGCGATGCGATCCAGGCTGATATCAACAAGGGGAAACCTGCAGCAGCGAGGATGCTCAATCTCACTCGCAAGATTGAGGCCGTGGGCGTTCAGACTGCAAAGCAGGAGAAATAACATTGAGAACAAGCGGGTGCAGCTACAAGAGTTGCAAAATGAAATTGGTGAGTCAGAGAAGGTGGTGGCTGAAAAGAAAGTCAAGCTGGATGAGATGCGTGCGCGGGCCATGGAGGTTGCACAAGCCTCGGTCAAGCCTCCCGGGGCACCCAGCGAGGAAGGTGACGGGCAGGTGGCAGCTATTGGGCTCGACGCCACAAAGCTTGGACAAGTACTGCGCGATCTCGGGGCAGGTGAGCATGCTGATATGTTGGTCGAAGGAATTGCCAATCAGTTGCCTGCCATCATTGCGAATGCCCAGGTCACCGTGGTGGGCAGGGCTGGTCTTCCTGCTTCTGTCCCAGCTGATGATCCTGCAGCTCGTGCAGCACGTGAGCAACAAGCCAAGCGCGATGCTGAAGCTGCTGCAGAGGCCGCTGCAAAACGGGCTGCTGAGGAACAGGAGGCCAGAGAAAAGGCATTCGAGGAGGCCAGTGATGAGGCGCTCGCTACGATGTTGGAAGCTGCTGGCGTGGAGGTGCCTGATGAGAAGCCCAACCTCAGGGAGGCGGCGAGGAAGCTCTTGCAGTTCAGGCAGCAGACCAATTTTGGCAGCTTCCAGGCGTATTAGGAGATGCAGTCCATACGTGCATATTGTTATGGTATTGTGTTTGCTCATGGCGTCTAATCTTGGAGGCGCTGGTTTGGATTTGAAGAGCGCTGCAGTCTCTACTTCCAGGCCGCCAATGTTTCATGATGGCTTCGGTGGAAGATCGAGTCCGGCTGCGTCGTTAGGCGGTTCTTGTGCTGCAACTGGAGGGGGCAGTGATGCGAATCAAACCAGAAAGGAGGCTGGCGGGAGCACTATGAATGGACGTATTACCACCGTCAACACTGATGCTTCTGGGCCCTTGCTGCAATATCTTGAACAAGCGCGGGATGCTGCCATATTGGCTTAAGAGCACAAGGCTGATCACCAGACGCTTCCTAAGCTCCAGCAGCAGATCCAGGACATCGGTTATCATGGTGTGTATGCAGCAGCTGAGCGTACTGAAGCAGGCGGCCTCAGCTCGGGCGTGGCGGTGTTGGTGCCGACTTGTGTGATGATCACGGCGCCGCCGCTGTTATCGTCGCCGACGTTATGGCCAGCAAGAGCGGCGGCTGCACATGTCAACTGGGGCTGTAAAGGCAGAAATGTTCTTGTATCGCTCTACCTCAAAGACTCGGTTGGCATTGATGCCTACAACCAGTCCATATTGCATAAGTTGGCAAAGTATCTTGGCAGGCTTAACTCTCTGTCGAGACCATGGGTGGTTGGAGGTGATTGGGATCTTGAGTCGTATCAGCTTCGTGGGCAGCAATGGCTTGAGCAGATTCAGGCGATGTTTTCGGTACCTGTTGGTGCTACGTGCAGAGTTCACAAAGAAGCTGAAGGTCGTACATATGACTGGTTTCTGCGAAGTCAGGCGCTGGCGTCGCGAGCTGGTGCCCCCATGATCTTGGATGATGAGATTATACCCGCGCGCTCTCCTGTGGCCATTCCGTTTGCAAAGGCAGATAATGACATATGGTTGCGCCCGCCCGTTGAACCTCGTCAGCTTCCGAAAGGGCCAAATGTTGGCTGTTCCAGGTATCCTGTTGATTGGGTGCCATTCATGATGGCGATAGAGGATGTTGACGGGCAGGACTCATTACAGCGCGCATGGGATATGACATTGGTGGCAGTTGAGCAGGAGTTGTGTGCACGGCATGACAAGGTAGGAGCTGGTTATGCGAGTTACCTTGGACGAGGAGGGCCAGCGCAGACTAAGCGCGTCAGGGCGCAATGGAATCCCCGACAGGTGCGACTACAGCATGGGCCGCGACTACGAGCTTGGCTTCAGGCTGCGCGGCGGGCTAAGCATCCTATGGAAGTGCGGGCCTTTTGGTGCAAGATGGCTGAGGCGTTCAAGTTTGAGGGCAGAAGTGCTGGCATGTATTACCTTCCTGACTACAAGAGTCCGCACTCTGACAAGGTTGTGGCATTGGATACTACGAATGAAGAAATGGAGGGGGCTTGGCAGAAGGTCAAAACCAAAAGACCACACTTGCGACCCAAGTCTCGGCGGGCGGGGGTGAAGCCTGATAAAACGCGGTCAGTGCAGTTGAAAGGTGCACAACAGCATGCACAACCACGGGCTGGTGATGAAGAAGATCTTAGATCTCACAAGCTGCTCAAACCTGCTGCGAGATTGGCGAGATCACTTGTTGATGTGGCCCATTTCTTGAAGAAGGTGCACAATGCGCAGGGCACGCTGCAGCATCTTGATGATTGGGCAGTTGATTTGTTTTCTGGAGATGTTGCTATGATGGTCAGACCTGATGTTTTGACATTGGCTTTCAAGGTTGTGGGAGTTGCCGATGATATGATGACGGCGCATCAGAATGAAGCGGACAGATCTTGGCAATCATGGGTCAGGTCTGCATGTGGGAAAGGAGCTGGCGCCGCACATCGCGCGTCGAAGGCGAAGGCATTGGAAGCTGCGACCACTCGCGCGGATAACTCTCAGCCGTATCAACTTGCCGACAGAGAGCTTGTGTGCTGGAGCGAGGTATGGACTTCTCATGAAGTGGTGAGTTACAAGATGCCTGCCGATTATCAGAGCTGGGATCTGCTACCGAAGCTGCGGCCTGAAGACGTTCAGGAAGCTGCGCTAGCGTTCCCTTGGAAAACGCCGGCAGGTCCTACGCGACTGCATCCTCGTGCCTCTTGGTATCTTTCGCAGCCAGGCCGAGTTGCTCTTGCAGCTCTCTTGTCGATGTGCGAGCAGATGTTGATGTGGCCGTCTAACAGAATTGTAAATGAGATGGTTCGACTAGCAAAACCTGATGGGGGAACACGTCTTATCACCTTGGTCGAGTCGCTAGTCCGTCTTTGGCCTCGTGCTCGTCGACCGATGTCCAGAAGGTGGGTTCAAGATTATGGCAGTCTGTGTATTTGGGGCAACCGACGCGGCTACTCATCCAGCTTTTCGGCGCATGAGCATAATCTACAGGCTGAAATAGCTGATCGACTAGGTGAGTGTTCAATCACTGTATTCTTAGATATGTGGAAATGTTTTGAGACGGTTATGTATGACGCCCTCATCGTAGAGGCTAGGTCCATGCGGTTCCCCATGAGGCTCCTCTGGATGCTCTTGGATTCGTACTCACAACCTAGAGTAATGCGGGCGTTTGGGCGCTGGAGCAAATCGTTTCGGGCTCTGCAGGGTATACTTGCGGGATGTACTCATGCTGCTACTCTGCTGTCTATCTTGACATATAGGGCTGTCCATAAAGTCACCCAGGTGAGCCCCAACGTGTGCCCCAGGGCCTTGGTTGATGACACCACAGTTCAGTGGACGGGGCCCAAGGAGGACACTGCTCATGAGTTGTTCAGGGGGTTCCAGTGCTTCGTGAAGGACACGTCCAGGCTCGGTCTCTTGCTCCAGGTCAAGAAGTCTGGGTGGGTGGCTACGGCTGCGTCGGCTAGGCATGGTTTTGGAAAGTTTGCTCAGACCATCCACTTGAAGGCGAAGTCTTGGGCGCGGAATCTGGGGCATGAGCTCAGTGGGCCCAAGCTGGTCAGAAAGCAAGCCAAAGCCAGGTTGAAGCAGCTAGCAGATAGGCTACCCAGACTGAAGATGTTGAGACGTGGAGCTAGTAATCGAGTTACGGCCTTATGGGGGACAGGCCTCATGCCAGCTGCTGCACATGGAGATACTGCTTCAAGCGTCAACAACAGTGAGTTGGCCAAGCTTCGGCAGACGGCAGCAATGTCGGCAGGGCGGTCTAGTAAGTCTTCTTCCCTCGCGCTTTTCCTTGCCACACAGGCTGGCGCCAAGTGCGACCCCATATGTGATGCTACATTGGATCCAGTACTGGCTTATGCGTCGCTCATCTGGGGCCAGAGGGTTAGTCTTGGGAGGCCTCGCAGGGCGTGGCAACAAGTTCGTGAAACATATTCGCCACGGCCTTCCTGGGCATCAGCCAACGGTTCAAAAGCAGTGCATATTCTAACGCTGGCAAGGATAGGCTGAGATAGGTTTTCCAATACGGTGTTGGTCAGTGATCTTGGCCACCAGTTTGATCTTCTCCTTCTCCCTCCACGCTCAGTTGAGGAGCTTGTGCGCCAAGGAATCGAGCGATGGCAATCTCAACAGATTCTTGAACGCCACAAGGAGGTACGTGTAGGAGGAGAGTTCATTTGGACGAGGGCGCCTAAGAAGTGCATTGGGGGAAGAAAGGCGGCGATTAAGAATGAGAGATTCGCTGGTGCACTCCGTTCGCTGTGGCCAGGTGCGTTATGGTACCGTGGCCGTCTTGCACGCGCTGGCTATAGAATATCTGCTGCCTGTTGCTGGTGCTCGGCCGACAAGGCCACCATTGGGCATGAGTTATTTGAGTGTCCGGATTTTTACCATGATGTTTATGGGGATCCCGCTCTCGATTGGGACCCAGATCTGGATTATGTGCGTTCTTATCGTCGTGAAAAAGGGCAACCAGGTGGAGGACAGCAAGACTGTGATTACTTTGGGACCTCGGTTGGGATGCCCATCGGCCCTCTGGTTCCTCCGCATGTGGAAGGTAAGCTGGAGTTCTCGTTCTGGGGAGATTGGGAATATGATCGGAGTTCTTGGAGCGGGGCATGCTATCCTGATGGTTCTGGGATGGCCCCCAGTTGGCCAGAGCTAAGGAGATGCGGCTGGTACGTTGTTCACCTTGGGGACAATGGGATGCCCATAAGAGCCTTGATTGGACCACTATGGGGGCCTATACAGACTGTAGGAAGAGCTGAAAGGTTTGCTGTCCTTCAAGCCCTCCGTCACTTGCCGCGCGTCAATTTGCTTGTGTCAGACCTCCTGGGTCTCGTTCGAGAAGCAGACAGCTGGTCACCTGAACTTGATGATGCTCAAGCGGCCTATGCCGAGATTTGGCGACCCATCCTGGCAAGGTATCCTGGAGGAAAAGGCCGACCTTCTTTTTTGTGGTGCCCAGCGCACCTCACAGATGACGAATATGTCGACTGTGCTGAGGAAAAGAAGCTGCCATGGGAGTTTGCCATGGGCAATCGTTGGGCAGATTACTTTGCGAAGCGAGGTGCCCTTGAACATGCTCAACCTGACGCGGTGGTCAAATACTTCGAGGCCCGGCTTCAGGATGCAAAGATGCACGCGAAGTTCTTTTCTTCGGCAGCGGCCAAGATGGCTGCACGTGGTGCACTGAGCGGTCGTCCTGAGCAACTCCTGAGGGTCCCTCTGTACAATGTGCCCTCTGTTGCTCTGACTCGACATAATATGGTAGCTAGGTCTCCCCAGGTCTTCCAGGTGTAGAGAGTGTCTTGCGGTCGCCCGAACGCAGGCCAGTCTTGGGAAGCTCTTGGGTACTGAATATAAGCCGGCGGCCCAAGAGAGGCTGAAGGCGCGTGCGGACAAGCAGCTCCAGCGAGCTCCGCTCATGAGGTCTCACGCTGCGAATGTTGCCCTGCAAGGGGCTGCGGATTTGGAGAATGTAGGCTTGCCACAGGATGTCCAAGGTGATTCTGGATCGTCGGGGCCTCAGCTTTCCGCCGATGAAGTTATCGTTGAGCTCCAGGGGCACCAGGTTTTGGTGCTGCCGTGGGCGATGGTTTGCACGATTTGTGGCTCCTACAAAGCGTCTCGTGGCAAAGTAGCTAGCTCACTGTAAGCTGCAAGTGGAATGTCTCGGGGCGTCGGAGCACGGGCCGACTAGATATCGGCAGACATATGCTGTTTCTGCCACCAAGGCTGGTCGCCACCCTAAGACGGGCATGTCTTTAAGACCCGTCTGACTTTCTTAAGTAAGGCCCGTGCTCCCGTCCCTCGGTTGCACGACATGGTCTGGCGCTGGTCCTCCTCCTCCTCCTCCTCCTTCTCCTACCCCTCCTCCCCATCCTCCTCCTCCTCCCCCTCTTCCTCCTCATCATCATCCTCCTCCTCCTCCCTGCTCCTCTTCCTCCTCCTCCTCCTCTTCCTCCTCCTCCTCCTCCTCCTCCTCCTCCTCCTCCTCCTCCTCCTCCTCCCCCCTCCTCCCCCCTTCCTCCCTCCCTCCTCCTCCTCCTCCTCCTCCTCCTCCTCCTCATCCTCCTCCTCCTCCTCCTCCCCCTTCCCCTTCCCCTTCCCCCTCCCCCTCCCCTCCTCCTCCTCCTCCTCCTCCTCCTCCTCCTCCCTCCTCCTCCTCCTCCTCCTCCTCTCTTCCTCCTCTTCCTCCTCCTCCTCCTCCTCCTCCTCCTCCTCCCCTCCTCCTCCTCCTCCTCCTCCTCCTCCTCCTCCTCCGCCTCCGCCTCGCCTCCGCCTCCGCCTCCGCCTCCGCCTCCGCCTCCTCCTCCTCCTCTCCTCCTCCTCCTCCTCCTCCTCCTCCTCCTCCTCCTCCTCCTCCTCCTCCTCCTTCCTCCTCTTCCTCCTCCTCCTCCTCCTCCTCCTCCTCCTCCTCCTCCTCCTCCTCCTCCTCCTCCTCCGCCTCCGCCTCCGCCTCCGCCTCCGGCCTCTCCGCCTCCGCCTCCTCCTCCTCCTCCTCCTCCTCCTCCTCCGCCGCCCTCTAGCTCCTCCTCCTCCTCCCTCCAGCTCCTCCTCCTCCTCCTCCTCCTCCCCTCTAGCTCCTCCTCCTCCTCCTCCTCCTCCTCCTCCTCCTCCTCCTCCTCCTCCTCCTCCCTCCTCCTCCTCCTCCCCCTCCTCTTCCTCCTCCTCCTCCTCCTCCTCCTCCTCCTCCTCCTCCTGCTCCTTCTCTCCCTCCTCATCCTCCCCCTCCCTCCTCCTCCTCCTCCCCTCCTCAATCTCCTCCTCCTCCTCCTCCTCCTCCTCCTCCTCCTCCTCCTCCTCCTCCTCCTCCCCCTACTCCGACTGTCCTGCAGCCATGCGTTCAAAATGCACGCTGGCACAAAATATTCAATTCCGCAGGGCCGCGCTTTGACACGGCCATGTGGGGGTGAACCATTCCTTGTCCAATACGTCTGGAAATTTCGTACTAGAGCGGCAGCTCTGTACTTCGTGAGCTTGTCCGTTTCAGCGATGTCGTCCAAGGACGAGGCAGTAGCCTCCAAAACATCGCCTGGCGGTAATGCCTGCGGTCCTGCCTCACAGTGAGCGCTCTCACTTAGTATATACCTCCACGGGGCAGCGTTTCGATACTTGATCAGGTCTTACGGGGGTGAGCCTTCCTAAGCCCAGCACGTTGGAGCAATTGCTGTCCGAGTAAAAAGGCGACTCTGTACTTCGTCAGCGTGTCTGGTCAACCGGATCCGTCCCCAGACCAAGCTATAATGCACAGGACACAGTCCAGCGGCAATGCTCTCGCATGTGTTGTTTACCTCCACAGGGCAGCGCTTTGATACCTGATACGGCTGTACGCAAGGAGCCGCGAAAGCAAGCACGCGCCGATACGAGTACAGTACATGTACACGCGCCCCTCGAACGGGCCATACAAAGCAAGGGAAATATTATGGGACAAGTACGCAATGTGTTGCTTTGAATGCTCCTCCTCCGCCGCCCCTCTTCCTCGAGCTCTCCTCCACCTTATTCCCCCTTCCTTTTGCCCCGGCGCTTCTCCTCCTCATTCTCCCCCCCCTGTTCCCCCCTTGAGCGAGCCAAGACAATATTGGTCGCGGCAGTGTTGCAGACATGCGGGGCCCTCTCAAGCCCTCCCTGTCGCGCGTGCCTTCCCTCTATGCCTCCCGCGGGCGCTGAGGTGAAATATTTGCTGGCCGTTCCGGAGGCGCCCGTTGCCGAATGTGTGAGCCAAAGCCCATCGTTGAAGAAACGGGTCGCGGCCTTCTGGAACCATGCGCTGTCTTTGTTGTCCTGAACGCTCGGGGGAGATGAGCGTGTGAGCGTCGCCGCGCGCTCAGTTGGGCTTGATGCGCGTTCATGGCCTGAGAAGCTCAGGATTGGTTGGCGACGCGAAGATTGAAAGCACCCCTTGCTCTTCCCCACTTCGGCCAGGCTGTGCCGTTCCAAGTGCGCGCAAGCTGCCGGCTGGCGTCGGCATGTGTTTGTTGGAAGGCCACGTTGGGCTCCACTTGCCTTGTACACGAAATCCGTTTGGAGCCCTCTTCGGTTTCCTGACGTCTGGCTGGGTCGTCAGTCGTCGCGAGGTCGTTTCGCGCGCCTTGGTCCTGAACATTGTGTTTGCGTATTTGCAGCAGCGCATGCGTCAATTATGGTTCGCCGCCCCTCGCTTGGGCCCCAAACAACCAAACATGCAGGATCGCCCGCAGCATCAACATCACCATCATCATCCGTGTCACCATGATCATGATTATTGCCAGTATCACCACATCGCCATCACCATCATCACCACCACCACCATCATCGGCAGCATCGTCATCATCACCACCATCATCAACATCGTCATCATCACTGCCATCATCGCCATCATCATAGTCATCATCAGCATCATCATCGGGAAGAAGAAGACAAGGATGACGAGCAAATCGCGATGATTGGCATGCGAAGACCAAGGCGACATATCTTGATAGGACAAGGGGGCACCACCACCACCATCGTCACCACCATCATCACCATCTCCAGCACCACCCCAGGCCACCCCAGATTTCTGTGTGGCGGGCGTCCCGGGCGATTCCACCGAAGGGCGCGGCAACGCGCGAGCGACACGGACAGACAGGAGGAGGAGGGGGAGGGATACCAGGGACTAAAGCACCAACATACCACCGAGGAGGAGAAAAAAAAGGAGAGAAGAGGGAGAGGAGGGCGGGGCAGAAAAAGAGACTTGAGCAGTCGCGGTTGCGGAGCGACGGCAACCTGAGAGCAACGCGCCATCGCGACGGCCTTCGTTTCACAAGAGATGAAACGTGCCAACACAGCCATCTCCAGCACCACCCCAGGCCACCCCAGATTTCTGTGTGGCGGGCGTCCCGGGCGATTCCACCGAAGGGCGCGGCAACGCGCGAGCGACACGGACAGACAGGAGGAGGAGGGGGAGGGAGACCAGGGACCAAAGCACCAACACACCACCGAGGAGGAGACCCGAGCCCGAGAGGAGAAGTGGCGGCGAACACGACGCCGAGAGAAACATTAACAAGCTAAAGTCAAATAGGCCTGGTGGAAATAGGACAGGCCAGGGAAACCACACGTTTAAACCCCTGAAAGCCAGACACCCTCGCGATATAACCGCCGAGCAATCTACAAAACTTCAAAGAGTACGCTTCGGCGAGGCGCGTCCATAGGAGCCCTGACATGGGGTCGAGGCCAGAGAGGATGATGTGGCGTTTCCCCGAAAAAGAGCAGAAACATTTCCTACAGCTACAGCGAGTCACCACGGCGGTCTCAAGACGATGGCGGGCCCAGCAGGCCACTCTCGTGTACTTCCGCCAGCGCGCGCCGAACGCGCACATGTCAAGGTCGTGGATCGCCACATCGGGAGCCTCAAGCAGCCGCTGCATACCTGGAGTCCGCCACATCCAAGAGTTCCCAAGATTCTCGGGCAGAACGGGCACCCCACGCGCGCGACACACCGAGATCACGCCCAAGACGAACCTCAGCTGGTGGTTGCCTAGCTCCACGGCCGCGCGAGGCCTGCCCGAAAGTCCCGGGAGGCCCCAGACGTGTTCCTGAGACCGTATCGCGCACCACGACGACCCAGGCGGCCCATGACGGGCCAGGCTCCACGAACTGCACGGCAGGGCGATCCACACGGCAGCGCAGACGCCCCCGCGAATCCAACCTCTGAGCGTCTGACGGACGACAGGCAAGTCGAGATCAAATCACGGGCTTGAGGCGAAGTCCATCGGCAGCGCGGCGATGCCCTTGCGCCGCAGCGCCGCCGACAGGCGGCCTGTGCCAGCGAACGGCTCTAAAACGGCCGTGCGAGGGGAGCCTTTCTGACGCCTGAAGCTGTGGTGGAGTTCTCTGAGAAGGTGGCGACGCTGCATTCGACAGCCTCCCCTCGCGGTCGGCGGCGAACTCTACTGCTCGCGCAAGGTCAGGCTGGGCACGGGCACCGCGCGCCCCGTCAGGAAAATGTCGGAGAGGGCGGCGTCCATCGCCTGGCCGCAGGCGATGATCCTTGGGCCCAGCCGCTGCAGCTCCGCGATGATGCGCGCCTGCTTGGCGCACCGCTTGAAGTTGCGATCGGAGGCCCAACCGCCCCGCTGCTGCACCTCGAGAACCTGGCGCCTCTTGGAGAGGAGGTCGTCGGAAGCTCCTCCGTGGCGCAGGCCGTGCGCTGGGGCTGGAAAGTCGTTCAGGCCCAGCGCGCAGACGGCCTCCTTCATGCACGTGCCCAGTGAGCCTGGAGGGAACGACCGGTGCCGAACTGTCGGCGAGCCCGCCCGCCGCTTGAGGCTCAGAAGAGCTGGGGTAAAGAACGCGAAGGTGTCGAGGACGATCGTGAAGTCCCACGGGCCTGTCTTCCCCGGGCGGCCCAGCTCGCCTGGATGCAGCAGAAGCGCGGAGAGCCCCGAGCCCCCGGCGGCCGCCCCGACGGGCGGGGCGATCTGCATCGCGGTGAGGAGGTCGGCTTCCGACGGGCGCAGGTAGCAGGCGAAGCTCAGGATCATGGCGATGGCATGCTCCGAGAGAGCGTGATCCACCGCCGCTTTACTGTGGAAAATTGCCAGCCCTCTTCCTCCGGAGCCCGGGGGTCGCCCCCCCCCCCCCTCCGAAAATCCCCCCCCCCCCTGCTGGAACCCCCCCCTCCCCTAACCCCCCCTCCTCCCCCGGCAAAACCATCCCCTCCCCTACCCCCTCCCCCCCCCCCTCTCTCGAAAACCGGGGGGGGGTCATGCGGGTTCGAACCCTCCTCACCCCTCCCCCCCTCCGGATCTGGAAAACCGGGGGGGGTCACTACCGGTTCGAGCCCCTCCCACCCCCTCCCCCCTCCGGGTCTGGAAAACCGAAGGGGGTCACTACCGGTTCGAACCCCCCCACTTTCGAAAACCGGAGGAGGGCCACTACCGGTTCGACCCCCCTCCCCCCACGCACCGCCAGCAAACGACTCCCGGCCCCTACCACCGCTCGCATCACATCCCCCACTGTTCCCAGCACCACTGTCCTCACCACCACTGTCCCCGCTGGTTCCACCACCGTCCCCACTGTCCCCACCAGTGCCCCCACCACTGTCGCATTGTCCCCACTGTGCCCACCACTGTTCCCACCACGGCTCCACTCTCCCCACTGTCTCCACGGACCCAACCACTGCCCGACTATCCCCACTGTCCCCACTGTCCCACTGACTCCTCCGCTGTCCCAGTGAGCTGTCCCACTGTTCCCACCACTGTCCCCGCTGTCCCCACCGCTGCCCCCGCTGCACCTCTGCCCCATTGTCCCGCCGCCGTCCTCCCCGCCGCCTTCGGATCACCACTGTCCCCACCACCATTGTACCCTCCACTGCCCCACTGTTTCCACCTCATTCCCACTGTCCCCACACCGCTGCCCCCACCACCACCGCCCCCACCACTGTCCACTGTGCCCCCCGTTCCCACCATTGCCCCCACCACTGCCCCCACCACTACCGCCCCCACCGCTGTCCCACTGCCCCACTGCCCCCGCCACTGCCCCGCTGCCCCCTCGCCACTGCTCCCGCCAACACCGCCCCCGCCGCTGTCCGCACCCCCACTCGGTTTTCGAAGGGGGGGGGGGGGTTCGAACCGGCAGTGACCCCCCTCGGTTTTCGAGGAGGGGGGGGGGGGGCAGGGGGTTCGAACCGGTAGCGACCCCACCCCCACCCCCGGGGGAAGGGGGGGGGGGGTTCGAACCGGCAGTGGCCCCCCCCCGGTTTCCCAGAGGGGGGGGGAGGCGTTCGGACCGGTAGTGACCCCCCCCGGTTTTCCGCCAGCAGCGGTAGAACACGCTCTTCCCCTGCTCCAGATGTCCGCGCTGCAGCATCACCCCCGCCAGCGCTGCCACCGGCAGACACGGCAGCGGCATGCGCATCCGCCGAGGGGCGCACTTGCCCCAGCCCGCCAGGGTGCGCGGTGCACGGCAGAGCACCTGGTCGCCCCAACGCCCGATCGGCGGCAGGAAGAACTTCAGCGCGGCAAGGAGGCGAGAAGCATCGTCCCCGCTGTGGCCCTGGAAGTAGAGGTAATCGAAATACACCACCACGATCGAGTCGAGCTGCTGCCGCTCGCTCCAGTCCAGGTGGAGCTCGCGACACCATTAGATGAACGCCGAGGCGCGCCTCCGGTAGTCGGCGAGCGCGGCCTTGCCGACGGACCGCTGCTCGAGGCACGTCAAGCCCATCATCGGGGAGCCCCAGAGGGCCTCGCGCTGACGGGCTGCCGCCGCCGCCGGCACAGGCGCCATGAGGATGCCAGAGCCAGACGCCTGGAGGACGGGCCGATCGCCCCGTCGGCATCGGAGGCTTCGCCGCCCGCAGGCGCTTTCCCGCCTGGTCCTGCATCGCGCGACAGACGAGCACCAAGCCCAGAAGCCACCTCGGACTCGATTGCCTTGATGTAGGGCAAACCGCGGGATGGCCCATGGGGGGGGTTGAGCTCGCTCGGAATCCATCGAGCGACGACGCGCAGCTTGCGCCCGAGCGAGAGCGCACAGATCTCCCGGAGAACGCTCCGCCGTTGCGGCGAGGCGCCCCGTCCCTCCCCAATGGCCAGGGCGAGCGACATGTTGTCGACGAGGCAGACGATCCTGCGACCGAAGGCCGAGGATGACCTGAGCTGATGGCGGAGCGCCGAGCCAAGGGCGAGCCCCTCCGCGCGGTAGATGTCAAAAGACTCCCGCCAGGCCAGGGAGGGCGTGACCGCCCAGGCGTCGCCCACGAGCAAGTTGGGGTCGACCTCGCCAAAAGACTTGTCCCAGTTCTTGGCCTCGTCCGAGGGCAGCCGCCCAGGGTCGCGCAGCGCTGCCGCCGCATCGGCAGCCCGAAGCGCGCGAGCAGCGCTTGAGGAGCATGGCCTGCAGTGCCCGACGGCGATGGCACCGCGCGCCCAGGGCCGCAGCAGGAGCTCCTGGATGGCGCAGCGCAAGCGCCAAACCCGTTTGGCCGACACCCGCGCCGCGTGCTCGCGCCCGTCCAGGTCGAGGCCGACGAAGCTCGCATGCCGCGTGGCGTCGACCTGCTCGTGGACCACGAACCCGAGCGACGAGGGCTCCTGCTCAACCTTGCCCGCCGCGGCCTGCACCTCGGCGCGCTGACGCCCTGAGACCAGGTAGTTGTCGACGTAGGCAGCGCCTGCGGCAGGGCGTCGAGGTCCGAGACGGACACCAAGGCTGCGGTCGCGGACCTGCTGCTCGGGCGCGATCCTCGCGCGAGCCAGCGACGCCTCGGAGACGCGCCGGCAGAGGTGCAGGGCCCAGGAACAGCCCATCAGCAAGACGGCGAGCTCGGGAAGCAGCCAGTCGGTCGCGCGCAGTGGCACCCCATCAAGATGAGAAGCTCCAGCCAGCCCTGCTCGCACGGGGGGGGGGGGGGCGAGAAGTGCTCGCAGAGGCCCTCCAGGGCCCGCGTCGCAAAGGCCCTCCAGGGCGCGCGCCGCGCACTGAACCACGCGTCGCCGCTGCCCTGCGTCTCCACGCGCGCCGCCGCTGGGCAGCTCGGCGCAGGGGGGCGGCTTGAAGCGGGCGTTGCTGATGCGGGTGTCGAAGACCAGCCGCTGCTGCCCTGACCTCTTGGCGACGACGAAAACTCCCAGGAGGCCGCGACGGCCGCGGGCGGGCGACAGGCGCGGCATCCCGCGGGCCAGCAGCTCGGCAATGAACTCGCCGTAGGTAGCGGGGTGTCGCAGCTTAGGATCAATAAGGTTAAGCGAGGCCGAGGTCGCGACGCAACGCAGCCGCCTCCGCAGGCGGGCGAAGCACGCGGGCCTTCCAGTCCTGCAGCCACAAACGGCCAGCCTCCAAGAGCGCGGACTCCAACGCGACGGGCGCCGAGCCGCCGGAAGGCCAGGACACGAGGTCCCCGCTGTAGGACACCATGTCGCCGCGCCCCGCGGTGTAGAGCGGGCAACTGGAGCACATGTCAGAGAGCGGCGAGGGCGGAGAGACGTCAGCTGGCGGGCCGCCGAACTTGACGTACTGGTCAGCGATGTAGTCGAGCGACTTCCGCTGCAAAATCGCAGGCATTATGCGCGCGGGCGGCGAGCCGCCACCAGCCATCAGTTGAGCGCGT
Organism: Prorocentrum cordatum; assembly: GCA_963575745.1. Classification (NCBI taxonomy): domain Eukaryota; class Dinophyceae; order Prorocentrales; family Prorocentraceae; genus Prorocentrum; species Prorocentrum cordatum. The sequence goes on along the minus strand of CAUYUJ010014804.1, from coordinate 382,349 downwards.
CGATGCCGTCGCTGGCCCAGTCGAGCCGCGCCTGGCAGGGACCGCCCTTGTCAGCAAGGTGGTGATCACCAGGGCGCAGATGAGGGAGAGGAAAGACGTTTTGCTGACCACGACGGCAGGGGCGAGCGGCTGAAGGGGGGCCCTCCCGGCGGCCGCTGCAGGTCTGCAAGGGGAAGGAGGCTAGCTCTCGCCCGCCTTCCCGCCGCCGCCGCTCTGCGCCGCCCCGCGGGCGCCAGCGGGCGGGTGGAGCAGCTGCCGCTCCTCGCGCGCATTGCGGCGCTCCTTCGCAATGGCCAATTCGGCGGCAAGCTGTTTGGCGATCCACTCCGAGAAGGCGGGCGCGACCATGACCCCGCGCGTGGACTGCATCCCCCGCGAAGAAGAACTGTTCGTCTCCGCCAGGCCCCGGCGAGCGCGAGCTGACGAGCTTGTCATTGCACCGCTCCTCGCGTAGCTGCAGCTGGCGCGCCACGAGCTCCAAGCAGGCGAAGTTGGAGCCGTCGACCTGGTCGTGCGACTGGGCCGCCTGCAGGATCTTCGAGCACTCGAAGTGCACACTGACGATGGGGTCGTCTGGGGGCACGCCCGCGCCCAGGGCTGCCTTCCAGGAAAGGTGATGGCCCAGAGGAGACCCACCATTCTCCACCTGGTAGGTCGCCACCCAGTGATAGGTGATTGGGCCTGGGGCGGGCCAGTCTGGGAAGGCCGTCGGCCGCGTGAACTGCACGCTGTCCGACATTCCCGATGCCGCTGGCCCTGGCGATCGCGCGCCGTCGCAGCGCGCGGAGGTCGCCCGCGCCCTCGCCAAGCGAGCCGCCGGGAGGCGGCGCCGCAGCAGCGGGGGCAGGAGCAGGCCCATCAGGGGGAGGCCCAGCGACCAGGGCGGCCAAGCCCGCGAGTCCTCCGCCAACATCGGGGGCCGCGGCAGCGGGAGGCGCGGCGGGGGCACCAGCGGGGGCTGCCCCGGCGGCCGCAGCGCCCATGGCGACGGGGGCGCCCGCTGCGATGCCGCCGCCGAGGGGCCCAGGCCCTCCTCCAGCGGCGACCACAGCATCGGGCGCGCCGCCGAAGGGGGCAACGCCAGCAGGCCACTCCTTCCACCAGTTGCGCACGTCGGTGTTGGCGGCGTCGCACTCCTCGACGTACACGTCGAAGTCGGGGGTGAGCACCGCGAACTGCTCCAGCGAGCGGGTGGAACATCCCACGACGATCCGCTTGTGGGCGAGCCGAGGTCCAGGTTCGTCATACTCGACCCAGATCTCATCGCCCACCGCAATCATGAGAAGCGCCCTCGGCCTCCAGCGCGCGGCGGCCGCCAGGCTGGCGAGTCGGACGCAGCAGGACCCTCGTCCGCCAGCGCGGGCGGAGGGGGGGCGCGGCGCGCGCAGGCGCAGCGAGCCGCCTGGGCGCCGAGCGTCACCGCCCCGCGAGCAAACTCGGCCGCCAGCAGGAGCAGGCACCCGAGCACGGCCTCCCAACCCAGGGAGGACCGCCCGCCGCCGTCCGCCTCGCAAGGGGGGCAGACGGGGCAGGGGGAGGGGCAGGTCCGAGCCGCCTCCCTCGCGTCCAGCGCGGCCGCCAGGCAGTCCGCCACCGGCACCTGGACCCCAGCGGCCTCACCCGGCGCCGCGAACGGGCCCGCCTCCGCCGGCGGGGCAGCAGCTGCCGCGGGCGTCCGCGGCGCAGGGGGCGGGGGCGGCTGCGCGGGGCCCGCGCGCCACCACCAGCGCGCCAGGAGCCGCACGCCGAAATGACCTGCGAGCGGGAGGCCAAGCCCGATGCCAGCGAGGCGCATCGGGTGGAGGGCCTCTCCCTCCAGAAAAAGAAACTTGAGCAGTCGCGGTTGAGGACCGACGGCAACCTGAGAGCAACGCGCCACCGCGACGGCCTTCGGTTCACAAGAGATGAAACGTGCCAACACAGCCATGATCGAAATCATGACCCAGGTCAGCATCGTCAACACCGACATCCGCAACAACATCAGCAGCATTAGCATCAGCATCAACAGCAAGATCATCAACTTCAACATCATCATCATCATCATCATCATCATCATCATCATCATCATCATCATCATCATCATCATCATCATCATCATCATCATCATCATCATCATCATCATCATCATCGTCACCAGCATCATCGCGGTATCATTACCATAATGAGCACCAGCATCATCGGCATCACCATCACCAATAACATCAGCATCAACAGCATAATTTCCTTTTTCTTCCTGATGGATTTCACTGCCTCTATTTCCTCCTCATTCTCCTGCTCATGCTGTGAAATGTCCTCCTCCTCCTCCTCCTCCTCCTCCTCCTCCTCCTCTCAAAGTCTACCTCCAGACCTCTCCTATGGACAAAGGCACAACAGAAGGCGTCGGCTGCGACAGGGAGGGGGGGAGAAGGATGAGGGAATGAGTAGGAAGAGAAAGGAGGAAGGGAGAGAGGGAGGGAAAACAAAAGGAAGAGACGGGAAGTGGGAAGGAGGGAGGGAAGGAGGGTGAGGAGCACTTCAAGGCACAACGAATACGATGTTTGATCTCCACGTCATGGGGCCAGTCGAAACCCATCACTATGCCAAGATAATTGGCGCGTCGGCTATATGGGGACGATCTGAATGCCCATGTCGCCGATCGAGACCTTCGGCTCCTTCTGTCTGCCTGTGCCCCTAGTCGCGCTGCTCAAAATCTTGGTTTTGTTTTGAAGTACTTCGAATCCAACTCTGTTCGCGGCGCCTTTGATGTCACGGAACATGGCCTTGAGCTGCCTCAGCGTGCCGGAGGGTAAGGGACGGACGGTGAGGGAGGGAGGATGAGGGAGGGTGAGGGTGGGAGGATGAGGGAAGGAGCAGGGAGGAAAGGAGGATGGGGTTGGAGGAAGGGAAGATGAGCTAGGGCGACTGCGCTGACGACGACAACGCCGCCGCCGCCGACCTCCGCGCCGCTGCCCTAGACGCCGAGGGCCGCCGAGGGCCGCCGAGTTCTGGGCAGAGCAGCAGCTTCGCCTGCGTCTCCGCAGACCGCGTGTCGTGGCCGTGAAGCTGCGCGATGAGGGCGCAGTTCCGGATGGTCCTGGGGCTGCGGATGATCAGGCAGGGCTGCACCCACGCCAAACTTCGGAGGCGCTCGCAAGCTTCGTGGGCCCCGACATGAGGGGCAGAACGTCAGGGGGAGGGGGGCCGGCTCAGGGGGCACGACACTTCGCCGATGGATCGACGATACGCCCCCGACTGGGAATCCGCACGTTCTGGGGCGGGGCGGGCAGGCCCCGACGGCGATTGGCGATCGGGGGTCGATGCATCTGAGCTTATCCCCCCCCTACCATTGCCTCTGATGACAGCCCTCGAGCCGAACACGCTTCGGTTTACCCTCCTGACTGAAACCACACGGCGCCTCTTGCCGCGGAGCCGAACTCCGTAGGCCAAACACTCCTCGTACATTACTCGGAATGTGCGCCCCCAGGGCTCCGATCCTGGCGCAAGTGGTGTTTGGTCTGTTTTTTTGCTGACCTGTGAAGCATGATGCCGTGTCGACTTGTTCCGTATTCCATCGCGTTGTGGATCAAGTCGTCCTTGGCATCCGAATCCTGACCGAACTCATTTGGATCTTGAGCTCGAGCTGTATGCACGCGTAGCTCACCCAGGGCTGGTTGCAATAGAAACGTGCTCGAAATCTGATTCAGCTCCAGAACAGGACGAACTCAGAAGGGACGAATCCGAACTGAGGCAAAACACAACGACAGTGGATGGACCGAAACGCCGAGACAGGAAGATCCCCTCTGGGTGGCCGAGACACGTGAAAGCACGTGGCAAATAAAAGGGCCAATGACGCATCTTAGACCCCCCCTCCGCCCATGTATTTTTACGTCCGAACGGTCCGACGGCCTCATGTAAGAGAAAACAAGCGTCTCGCCCGAGGACCCCGCACTGATTCTGCAGAACAGGCGTTTCGCTCCAGACATCCTCAAACTCTGCAAAACAAGCCTTTCGCCTGGTACGTCCTCGACGCATGATGTAAAACTCACGTTTTGCCTCTGACATCCTCAGACAAAAATCACGAAGCCCTCTTCGACCCTGCAATTCACCAAGGAAAGCATCCACCGGCTCTCTTCGACCATGGCACCGGCGTGGGCCTCCTTCCCCTCCCACTGCGCGTTCCTGCACGCTCGGCTGGAGGAAACAAGAGGGGGGAAACGAGAGAAAGGAACAGGAGGAGGACGACGACGAGAAAATGACGACGACGACGACGACCTCACCACTTACGGAATAGTAGGTGCTTACCCACCCCCGAGATCATTCCACAGCTCACAGGAAGCCAGATGAGGAGAGGCGGAGGAGGAAGAGATGGTGATGATGGGGGAAAAGGGGAGGAGGACAACTTCGGACAGTCTCACCGCCCGGGCCCCTGAGCCACGCACGCGTGACCAACGGACCCGCCTCAGTAAGCGGGAGGCGGCCCATGCTAATCGGGACTGGTGGGATGACCTCCCTCCTGGGGCGGACAAGTAGGTCCCCAGCTGGAAGGGCAGGCGGTCGGTGGTGATCAGACCCCACGGGGGCCCGTCTGCGCTACCGTAAGCAGGGAGACGCCAGCATTACGCGTGAGTTGGCATGCGCGCCTCGGCACCCTTTGAAAAGGGGCGCCGCCTTGGAGCACCACCCGCGGCGGCCCGGAAGAGGCAGACACCAGAACAGGTGCAACTGTTCTCGCGGCTCGCGTGGAAGGAGGCTAACACTGGTGCGCCGCCGTTTGGGAGTGGAAGGGGGTTTGGAGAAAATCCTGGAGGTTGGTCCGTCTTGCCGGATCAGGGCAAAAAGCCCGTTGTGTAAGAACCCAGGGCTCTTGTACACGATGAAACCTGTCGATCAGCGGTCCTGACTGCTCCTGTGCGCGCTGTTTCAACGCTTGAAAACTGCCAGAGAGAATTATCATGCAGTCCTTTGTAGCCAGCATCTGGTCGCACTGAGTTACTGGGTGCAAACGTTCTCCCGGTCAGTGCGCTGTTCAGTACGATGCTCCGCGGTCATTTGGTTTCCAACACCCTGGTGGGTGGTCTTAGGCCCTTGATCCCTGCTCCCTGGTGGGGCGGGGGGGGGGGCTGGTGGCAGGAAGCGCTGCGTGAAGTGCTGGCCAGCCCAGCGGGTTGGGGCGGCGGTGCTGGCCCATGGGGCGCAGTCCGCGACCCTTCACCTACCATGCGCAGGTCCTCTCCCAGGTGGGGCGGGGCGGCTCGACCTTCGTCGAAATGTCCTTCGGCGTGTGGACGTTTTCAGGGTGACGTCTCTGTGGTGGGTGACAGCGATCGCCTTCGCCGTTGAGTCAAGGTCATCAGCGACGAAATCGTCCGTGTGCTGAAGCCAGAGGTCGTGGAGGTCATCAAAGAAATGAGGGCCTGGTGGTTCCGCCGCGGGAGGTGGTCCTCTGCGCCAGTGCCTTATCTTCCAAGACTGGTGGTGAACGGGATGTTTCCATGTTGGGTAGCTCTGTCCTGGAATATGCCCCACGTGTGCGGGGAAGAGGGAGCTCGCGGTGCCGCTGACCGTAGATGGCGACGGCCGTAGTATGTAAAACCGCGGCGAACTTGCGGCGCCATCTGGCAGCGTCGGCGACATCTTGTGGGCTGTTGTGTAGCCTGGCCCCTTGCGGGGGAGAACTCGTCAACATGTCAATTGAAAATTTCCGCGATGGGCGTGATGCGGCCGTGTTCAATACCCTGCTCTCCGAAGTGGCAATCGATTTTCTGCATATGGGAATCGCGTTGAAATTGAAACGCCCGATGGCTTCTTTGCCAAAAGTCCGATTGCGGTCCCACGCGCTGCGGCGGTTTAGCCCAGAGGAGGTCCTCGAATCCGTCCATCACAGCGTGGTTGTCCACGAAGACGTGCATGGGTCGTTCGCCAGTGGCCACGAGGTGGAACATGGCGAGAGTGTCAGCACGTTGCGCGGACTTTTCGAGGCCGTGCGCTCGTGCGGAGTGGTTGAGCCAATGGTCCGGCCCGTCGTACACCCCGAAGCCCGCCCTGGCCAACAGGGGGTGGGCTTGGTCAGAGCATTCACCGTCGGTGGCGGCGTAGACCCATCGGGCGCCGTATTCATCGGTGCATTCTTGGTCGTTATAGTCGTCGCTGTTCCCATGGGGTTGTATGGGGATGGGTTGTGGGAGCTCGTCCTCCGCGAGAGTGGCGTGAAGGACAAGCAGGGTGGCATCCCTTTTCAGGAGGTCACAGGGCCTGGTGTTAGGTGGGAGCTCCTGCCAGCTCGGTAGTGATGGTATTCAGGGCCGTCCTCTGGCTAGCCCAGCAGTGGCATATCCAGACGGTGTGTTCCTGGATTTCTCCCTCTTGATCGCACCACGTGCACAAGAGGGACGGGTCAGTCGACGGATATCAGGAGTGAGAAGAGGAGGAGAAGGAGGAGGAGGAGGAGGGGGAGGAGAAGGAGGAGGAGGAGGAGAACAGGGATGAACGGGAGGAAGAGGAGGAGGAGGAGGAGGAGGAAAAGGAGGAGGAGGAGGAGAAGGACGAGAAGGTGTAGGTAGGAAGGGGAAGGATGACGGAGCAAGAGGGAGAAAAGAAGGGCGGGATCAGGATCCGGATCAGAGTTCCAAAGGACCTCTACCAGGCTCGGAGAAAAAACCCAACTGGCAGGATCCAGCTCAGGGCGGGGGTGCATCCGAGGTTTGCGCCGAAGGCTAGCGTCCAACGCCCCGGAGACCGTCTCGGGAACGCATTACCCAGAACGGGGCCCAGCAGGTGCGAGAGGGGGGGGAACGAAAACGACGGACAGACGGTGGCGACGCACCACGACGACACGAGGGCCCAAGGACCCGAGGGGGGGGGGAGGGTTTGAAAACCTACTCGAATTCCTTTTCTAGCAAGTGTCAGAAATCTGGCAGCTCTGAAACGCGATTTGATACTCAGGGTGCCCCTTTCGAGGCCCAACCACCACAGAGCCAGTAGAGTGGTGGTCTCTGTTGGTTGCGGATCGTCATTCCAGACGTTATTGGCAGGTTGCCCTGCGTTTGCCTCAGCGCGGAAGGACTCGGTTCGGTGACCGTGACTGAAAATAACACCCATATAGCAGGGGGGTATCTCAGCAATGTGAGCATATGACCTCATGCGCTCAAGTAGAGAGTCAAACTGTTGCTGGTCCTTCGATGGTGGTGGTTTAGTTGCTGCATGAGTTGCTGTGCGCGCGACGTCCCCACTCCAAGGGCTCTGAATGTAATAACTGCTAGAATTTGGAAGTTGGGGATGTTAATGCCTGCCGCTTCAGCTTCATAGCGGGCTATCTCGAAGCGTGCCAAAGTCTGGTCGATCCGTTCTCCCGCATGGACTCGGAAGTCAATGAAAGCTGTACCAGAGTTGAGTTGGCGTTCCTCTTCTAGGTTCTCGAACTTCGTACTTAAGAGGAACATGCTGTGGGTGGCGCCATCGGTATGGCGGCCGCCTATGTTAACGCCGAAATTGATGACTGCTGGGGGAACTCTCATGGCTATGGTCCGTGCGAGGCCCCCTAAGCCTCGCTGCAAGGCTGCAGCTTGTGAAAAGGGTGTCGCGTTGTCTGTGGTCACGTTGATCCAAACATGCACCTCGCGGACGAATTCGCGGAAAGGTACTTGGCCGGACGGGTCCCAGTGGGGGGCCGGTGGTTATTGTGTCGTCTCCACCACGCATGTCCTGCCGCACACCCGATAGAAACCTATGTAAGCCCAAATATAGAAATACCTATCCAATGGCCTCGCAGGTCGTAGTCGGATGTAGTTGGTTGGGGTTTTCGGTATGTGGTCGTAAGCGTGCGTTGGGGTGGAGGCGGCACAATGTCGCATCGCATGTGTCCATGCATTATGTCTTCGAAAACGTTTCAAATTGGAGTAGGTGGGTGGACTTCAGGAGTGTAGTAGCGCAGGGATGTAGGACGTAAGTAAGAAGCCCATGTGTAGGCAGAGGTGTCACTGGAAGTGTCCTTGCTATGTTGTGTAGTTGTATACATTCCTCCGCGCAGACCCACTGCCCCCTGATGTTCCACCACGTCAGTAGTCCACCAGATAATGCCGTGGATGGTGAAGAGTAGAGCAAGAGCTGACCACCAGAGGCCAGCCTCGCTACCAAGTTTGAGGAGAAAAAAAAGTGTTGGGAGGCCCAGCCAGCAGCGTCGCTTCAGGCGAAGCCCAGCTCCCGCTCTGTTGTACCGTAGTACTGATAGTCCCAATAGTAGAGGGCGAACCATCTCAAGCAGTTTTGGTGTCGATGGCAAATGGTACACCTCGCGCTGAAGTGTATTCAGGTCTGGGCGGCCAGCCGCTTTGAGCCAAGCAGCCGCGGATGCACGCTCTTTCCCACTCACACGCAACACCCAGCTCACTTTAGAGTAGGGAAGGGGGGAGCGGGGGAAAAAAGAAAAAGGCCTGTCATCCTCCTCCTTGCCACATCCCCCAATTCCTTCGCATTCCTCCTTCCCCCCTCCCTCCACACTCCCTCCTGCTATTCCTTTTCCTTATAAATAACTCCTCCCTGTCGCACCCCGAGGCTGATCGAAAGGCCTGAGGTGCTGGAGAGATGTTGGCCTTTCCACTGTTTCGGCTGCAAGAGGCTCCCACGACCGCCCCAAGACCGCCCCAGGAGGGCTCCAAGACGGCCCAAGAGGGCCCCGAAACGGCCCAAGGGGCCTCCAAGACGGCTCAAGAAGACACCAAAAACGCCCCAGGAGCGGTCCCTGGGGGGGAACACTACCATTTCGAGCTCTCGGCCCTAAGAAGGCCCCAGGAGTCCCCAAGAGGCCCCTACGAGACCCCAAAACGCCCCCAACAGGCCCTCAGGAGACCCCAAGAGGCCCCCAAGCGGCCCCAGGAGGGCACCAAGAGACAAAAATCATTGCAGATCCTTAGGTTTGGGAGAGATTTGGGCGTTTCCACCTTTTCGGCTTCCCAACACCCCAGGACGGCCAAAGATGCCTCCAATACCGCCCCAAGAGGGCACAAGAGGCCCCCAAGAGAGCCCCAAGACGGCCTAAAAGGGCTCCAAGACGCCCCAAGAGGTCTCCAAGACAACCCCAAGAACGCCCCAAGAGAGGTCCCAGGGAGGGAACACGAAGCATCATTTCGAGCCCTCGGCCCTGAGAAGCCCCCAATAATCCCCAAGAGGCCATTAAAAGGCCCCAAGAGGCCTCCAACAGGTCCTCAGAAGGCCTCCAACAGGCCCCCAAGCGGCCCCAGGACGCACCTCAAATGCCCCCCCCCCCCAGCACGCAAGCAAGTGCCAACGACCCGACGCGTTTAAGAGTCCCCACGAGGCCGCCAAGAAGCCTCCCGAAAAAGGCCCCATAGGCAAAACGCTTCCAGACGGCCCGCGACGCGTTCAAGACTCCCCCAGCGGCCACCAAGACGCCTCACATGCCGAACGCAAAACCTGATAAGCCGTCGCCCTGCAGCTCCGCACCGCGAAAGACCACTCGGTCAGTCGACAACGGCACGCAATTATGGGTCGGCGGAACAGGTGAAGCGAATAAGTAACTCCTCCCTGTCACTCCCCGAGGCTGGTCGAAAGGCCGCGCCAGGCGTTTCGCCTGACTCCCTCACCATTTATGATCCTGACGCTTAGGGATTGGCAACCGTTGCACAGATGGAGGGCGGGTCGCATTCAAAATGTGGCTCCCGTCTTAGCGCCGCGTACATTCGTTTCTTTGCAACATATTCAACGGATTGAGGGCGGGTGGTTATCAAAATGAGGCTCTAGCTTGAGCGGAACGCATATTCCTTTTGACAAAATTGTAGGGTTTCCACGGATTGAGGGCGGGTGGTGTTTGAAATGTGGCTCTCGCCGTAGCGCCGCGCACACTCGTGCTTCAAACATTGAAAGAGCTCCACGGATTGAAGGCGGGTGGTTTTCAACATGTGGCTCTCGCCTTGCCGTCGCGAACATTCGTTTTAACGCATTGCAAGAGCTTCCCATATTGAGGGCAACTCGTTTTCAAAAGATTTCAAAAAGTGGCTCTCGCCGTAGCGCCGCGTACACTCATTCAAAACATTCGCAATAACTTCCGTAATTGTCGCGGTTAACGTACCAGAAATGGTGTTTTGAAACGAATCAGGACTGTCGGGGCGCAGCAAGTACGCTGATTCGCGGTGTTGCAATCCCAGGAACGGCGTTCCGACACGATTCAAGATCGCCAAGGGTTAACTCGTGGCTTGGACTCCTGAGTGTGGTGTTTTGGCACGCTTCAGGGTTTTCACAAGGTTGTCCCCTTACGGGGCAATTCCCTCAGTGAAAATGAACCTTGTAGGGTCTACGAGGAATGAGTTTGGAGGGAGTGCGTATTCCAACATCGTTGATGAGTCTTGGGTTTACACTGATCCTCATCCTCCTGTTCCTCCTCCTGTTCCTCCTCTTCCCGTTCCTCGTCCTCCTCCTCCTCTTCCTCCACCTCCTCCTCCTCCTCCTCCTCCCTCCTCATTGGTCCCCCCTCCTCATCATCCTCGTCTTGGTCCTCTTCCTCTTCCCGCCTCCGCCTCCTCCTGCTCCTGTTCCTTCTCCTCCTGCTCATCCTTCTCTCCCTCCCTTCCCCCCTCCCGAGGGCTCCTCCACAGCTCTTTCAGCAGCAGCGTCGAGCAGCCGACCACTGGCACCTGCCGCCGCCGCCGCCGCCGCTCCCCCTGCTGCTCCCCTTCCTCCTCCTCCTCCTCCTCCTCCTCCTCCTGTTCCTCCTCCTCCTCATCATCCTCCTCTTCCTCCTCCTCCTCGCCACTCCTAACCCCATCAATCCTGCCTCCTCCTCCTCTTCCTGCACCTCCTCCTGCTTCTCATCCTCGCCGTTTCCTCTTCCTTCTCCGCCACCTCATACATTTCCCATCATCCTCCCTCTGTGTTGTGTTTGTTAGCTCTGCCTCTCCTCCTCTCCCATTTCCCAACCATCCTGTGGTGTTGGGTCCTCGTTTTGAAGAGACAGCGCCCCGCGTTCACTCCTCCTCCTCCCGCTGTCCCCTCCCTCCTGCCATCATCATCACCATCACCATCACCATCACCATCACCATCACCATCACCATCACCATCACCATCATCATCACCATCACCATCACCATCACCATCATCATCATCATCATCATCATCATCATCATCATCATCATCATCATCATCATCATCATCATCATCATCATCATCATCATCATCAGCATCATCAGCATCATCACATCATCATCATCATCAGCATCATCAGCATCAGCATCGCATCAGCATCAGCATCAGCATCAGCAGCATCATCAGCATCAGCATCAGCATCAGCATCAGCATCAGCATCAGCATCAGCATCAGCATCAGCATCATCATCATCATCATCATCATCATCATCATCATCATCATCATCATCATCACATCATCACATCATCATCATCATCATCATCATCATCTCATCATCATCATCATCATCATCATCATCATCATCATCATCATCATCATCATCATCATCATCATCATCCCCCCTCTTCCCTGCGTTTCACCCACCCAGTACAGCGTTTCGTAGCCCCATAGGAGCTCCACCGAAGGCCCCAGTACCCGCGCCCGCATGCGTCACCCACACCCAATTCGGCACACCCCTCACACGCTTCGTGGCTCCATAGGGAGCTCCACCGAAGGCCCCAGTGCCCGCGCCCGCATGCGTCACCCACACCCATTTCGGCACACCCCTCACACGTTTCGTGGCTCCATAGGGAGCTCCACCGAAGGCCCCAGTGCCCGCGCCCGCATGCGTCACCCACACCCATTTCGGCACACCCCTCACACGTTTCGTGGCTCCATAGGGAGCTCCACCGAAGGCCCCAGTGCCCGCGCCCGCATGCGTCACCCACACCCATTTCGGCACACCCCTCACACGTTTCGTGGCTCCATAGGGAGCTCCACCGAAGGCCCCAGTGCCCGCGCCCGCATGCGTCACCCACACCCATTTCGGCACACCCCTCACACGTTTCGTGGCTCCATAGGGAGCTCCACCGAAGGCCCCAGTGCCCGCGCCCGCATGCGTCACCCACACCCATTCGGCACACCCCTCACACGTTTCGTGGCTCCATAGGGAGCTCCACCGAAGGCCCCAGTGCCCGCGCCGCATGCGTCACCCACACCCATTTCGGCACACCCCTCACACGTTCGTGGCTCCATAGGGAGCTCCACCGAAGGCCCCAGTGCCCGCGCCCGCATGCGTCACCCACACCCATTTCGGCACACCCCTCACACGTTTCGTGGCTCCATAGGGAGCTCCACCGAAGGCCCCAGTGCCCGCGCCCGCATGCGTCACCCACACCCATTTCGGCACACCCCTCACACGTTTCGTGGCTCCATAGGGAGCTCCACCGAAGGCCCCAGTGCCCGCGCCCGCATGCGTCACCCACACCCATTTCGGCACACCCCTCACACGTTTCGTGGCTCCATAGGGAGCTCCACCGAAGGCCCCAGTGCCCGCGCCCGCATGCGTCAGCCACACCCATTTCGGCACACCCCTCACACGTTTCGTGGCCCCATAGGGAGCTCCACCGAAGGCCCCAGTGCCCGCGCCCGCATGCGTCACCACACCCATTTCGGCACACCCCTCTCGTTTCGTGGCCCCATAGGGAGCTCCACCGAAGGCCCCAGATACCCATTTCGGCACACCCCTCACACGTTTCGTGGCCCCATAGGGAGCTCCACCGAAGGCCCCAGTGCTGCGCCCGCATGCGTCCAGGCACACCCCTCACACGTTTCGTGGCCCCATAGGGAGCTCCACCGAAGGCCCCAGTGCCGCCCGCATGCGTCAGCCACACCCATTTCGGCACGCCCCTCACGCGTTCCGTGGCCCCATAGGGAGCTCCGCCGAAGGTCCCAGTGGGTGTGCCCGCATGCGTCCCGCACACCCATTTCGGCACACCCCTCACACGTTTCTTGGCCATAGAAAGCTCCACCGAAGGCCCCAGTGGGTGTGCCCGCATGCGTCCCGCATACCCATTTCGGCACACCCCTCGTACGTTTCGTGGCCCCGTAGGGGGCTCCACCGAGAGGATATTCACAATTGCAGTATTCACAATTGCATATGGTTGGGTCCTTCGCCAGGATAATCTTTCTCTCTCTCTCTCTCTCTTTCTTTATTTCTCTCTCTCTCTCTCTCTCTCATATATATATATATACACACAAGTGGCACGTGTGTGCCCAGCCTCATACAAACAAACTGAAAGGGCGTTTGAAGCAGGAAGACACCATGACTGCAGGCTCGGAGATGGAAAAGGGGAAGCTGGGGCGGCGCCACCAGGGCGTGCCTAAGAGAAGGGGAAGAGGCAGGAGGTGAACGCAGAAGATCTATCGAGGTCGCACTCGAGCGCAAGTGGGGCTGCCACACCTTGCGATGTGCGTACAAGGGCCCCCCAAGAAACCTCAGGAGGCCCGACTTGGATACCGGAAGAGGTTCCATGAGGCCCCGGGATCGTGAGTGTTGTATGTGTGTGTGTGTGATGTGTGCTCTGTGTTGTGCGTGTTTTCTGTGCGTTGTAGGTGTTGTGTGTGTTATGTTTGTCTAGCGTGTGATGTGTTGGGTGTGACTTGTGTCTCTGTGTGTGCATGTAGCTCTGAGGCCCCAGGAGGCTCCAGGAGGCCCCAGGCGGCCTCAGGAGGCCCCAGAAGACCCCAGGAGGCTCCAGGAGGCCCCAAGAGGCTCCAGGAGGCCGCAGGAAACCCCACGAAGTTCCAGGAGACCCCCAGGAGGCTCCGTAACGGGGTCTGGGGTAACAGAGGGTACAGAAAGCTCCGGGAGACCCCAGGAGGCTCCAGGAGGCTCCCAAGAGGCTCCGAGGCGGGGTCTGGGGTACCAGAAGGTACGTCGGAGTTCGATTTTGGGAGGATGTCTCATGCGAAATCGCCATTCTCTGTCGGGGTCAAAATCATTAAAATTACGTTGTGTTATTGAAGGTTTGATGTTAGAATGTTGAAATCCCACCAGCCCTTTGGGCGTGAGTGGTTTAGGTAGCCTTCTCTGTCCTCAACCCCCCAACCCCCCTTCTTCCCCTTCGGGGAGGGGTTTACCCCTCCCCCTACCCCCTCCCCCTGGGTCTGGAGAGGGCGGGCCGCGGGTCGTTGGAGGGGTCTTTTTCGACTCCTGGGAGGGCTAAAAAACGACGACCCTCACGAGGATTCTGGCCCCGACGGGGGGGCTGAGACAAAAAAACTCCTCTTCTGTGAAGCCAAAAACATCGATTTTACTATGGTGTTGGCCCCATTTTGGGCTTCTGAGGGGGCAGCGCTCATCGTCCTTCATAGCAAAATCATTGATTTTACAAAGGTTTTGGGCTCATTTTGTCCTTCTCAGGGGGCAGCTCTCATTTACGCTTCTGAGGAGGTCGCACGAGGCCCTAAGATGGCCCCAAGAGGCCCCCAGGAGGCTCCCAAGAGGCCTCCAGGAGGCCCCCAAGAGGCCCCCAAGAGGCCCCAAGAGGCCCCCAAGAGGCTCCCAAGAGGCCCCCAAGAGGCCTCAAGAGGCTCCAAGAGGCCCCCAAGACGCCCCCAAGAGGCCCCCAAGAGGCCCCCAAGAGGCCCCAAGAGGCTCCAAGAGGCCCCCAAGAGGCCCCCTGGGGCCGCCAAGAGGCCCCCAAGACGCCCCAAAAGGGGACGAGGTGCCCGAACGCCTCACGAACGAACGACTCACACCAGGACGAGGAGCCCGAACGACTCACACCACCCCGAACGACGAGGGCCCCGAACGACTCACACCACGAGGAGCCCGAACGACTCACACCAGAGGAGGGGCCCGAACGACTCACACCAGACGAGGCGCCCGAACGACTCACACCACGAGGAGCCCGAACGACTCACACCAGGACGAGGGCCCCGAACGACTCACA
>CAUYUJ010014804.1:340000-365000 GCA_963575745.1 Prorocentrum cordatum | reverse complement strand
GACCTTGCACTTGCGGCGCTCCAGGGAGAGCCTCGGCAGCTCGGAAGACGCGCCAGAACCGCTGCACAATGCGGCGGCCCTGCACGACGACCCCCACGTCGTCCGCGCAGACTCCCAGTACAGAGGAGGCTAAGGAGCCGATGATGGACTCCATGTGCAGCGCGAACGGGTTCGTGGCGACGACCCACAGCGAGCCGCTGAGCGGGCACCCTTGGGCGATGCTAGCGACGGCGTGCACGAAATGCGCGAGGACCCTCGGCGGCGACGAAGGCAGCAGGCAGCCAGCACATGCCCACGATGAGCTGGTAGAGCCCCCCATCGAAGCCCGCGCGCAGCAGGGCGGCCCGGAGAAGCGAGACCGCGAGCGACGGGAAGGCGTCCCCGAAGTCGAAGAGGACCATGAGTGGCTGCATGGCCTCAGCGTGCTCGGAGAGGCCGACGACGCGGGCGTAGGTGACTAGTGCCGTGATGTTGTCCAGCAAGCTGCGGCAAGGGGAAAATCCTCGCTGCGCCGCCGGAGAGGGAGGATCGATCGGGAACTTGATCTGGTTGTTGCAGCTGGCCGCGAGCAGCTTCACGTCGCTGCTCTTGAGCGCCAGCGGTCGAGTAGTCGCAGGAGCACGGGCGGGGCCCAAGATGATGTCAGCCTCCCCCGCGCCCTTCGGCAGGAAGGCCATAGGGTGGTCGTTGAGGTCCATCGGCGACGGGCAGCCCTGGGCGATCTCAACCCCCACGGCAGCCTGGTCCTCCAACGGTCTGGAGCCGCATCTCCCCAGGCCGTCTGGTCCAGGCGCAGACGATCGCGCACGATCGGCAGCTCGGCGAAGGTCACGGGCATCGGGAAGACGAACGCCTTGGAGCCCAGCGATGGGAACTGGATGCTCACTGAGGCATCGTTCGAGATTGTGCAGATGCTGGAAGACGGGGGCCCAGTGGGAGCGGAGCTCCCGAAGGATGTCAGACTGTTGACCACTCGATCCTGCCCATCAGCATCTGGTAGACGGAGCCCCTGAAGCTTGAGAGCACGCGAGAACGGAGACCACAACGCTGCACGGCGACGCAAAGGGCGACGCATCGCATTGATGCGCCGAAATGAGTTCCCGTCAGAAGGAAGGGCTCGAGCACGCTGGTCAAGCTGAGCCTCGCGTCGATCGCTGCATGCCCGCTGCGCGGCGGCGAAGTCGGTCTCGAACGCGGCCGCATCGCGCAGGGAGACGATGTCCTTGAGCCCCGCGCTGCGGTGCTCGAAGAGCAGGTGGGAGGCTGCGAGCTGGGACGTGACCACGAGCCTCTCCGCCAGCTGGACATCATCACGCCGCGCGGCCCTCGCGATGGAGCGGTGGAGGAGCAGCTTGGCATCGCGCTCGTGAGAGCGCGCCTTGAAGAGACGGTCGCGAACACGCCTAGCCGCCTCCTTCATGAGACGTTTGCGTTCGCTCCTGTGCTGGTGGACGGCGCGAGCCCGAGTTGACGCACTTGGCCAGCAGCGCGCACTGCATGGGGCACTCGGGGCCCCTGAAGATGCGCCGAGGGATAGGTCGGTCATCGCCGCGGACGGGAGGTCGCGCGGCGATCGCAATGACCAGCGGGGGATGATCGCTGAGGTCCTGATCGCGAAGGCGCTCAGGGAAATCTCGAGTAGTGGCCGTGATGTGCCATCGGATGGTGAGCCAGCTGGGCGTCGCGAGGAACGCCCTGGCGACCTGGGTGAGCTTTGGCGGGGAGTCCTCCTGGAACCTGGGTGCTGAAGTGAATCGGGGGCGCGCTGTCGAGCTCGACCAGCTCGTTGAACAAGGTCCGCCAGCGATGTTCCAGTGGGCGCGGGGCTGCATGAAGTTGGACGAGGCCCTTGTTGTGGAGAGGGGCGTGCGTGAGGAGCGGTGGAGCCAAGAAGATATTGAAATCTCCGAGGAGGAGCAGGGCGACCAGCTGCGGGGCGGAGCTGGCGAAGGCCAAGTCTCTGTGGAAGCGGGCAGCGACCAGGTCCACGCCCCCCGCGCTGAGCCGAAAGTTGCGCGCGTTGTTAACGGCAAGCGAGGGGGCAGGCGTAGCGGCGGGCGGCTGGGGAGCAGCGACACGGGGCGCTGAGCGCGGCCCGCGACGAGGACCTCGCGCGAGAAGCGGCAGGCGTCCTCGTGGGCGAAGAGGCCAGGAAGAATAATGGCGGCGCCGCCCGCGTCTCGCCGGCCTTCGAAGTTCGTGAAGGCACGCACCGGGAGATGATGACGATGCAGTTCCTGAAAGAGCTCGATCTCGGTGGACCTCCTGGAGGCACATGGAGGTCTGCTGCTTGATGTATATAGGAACGTAGGCAAACATACGATCACGAGTTTGCATAGTGTGATGAAGGGGCGCTCGTGCGTTCCAGGTTCCGGAAGCAACGCAGTCGCGATGTTCCGACGGTGCCCGCCAAGGGGCGAGGCGATGGTTAAATAGACTAGTGGATGCGATCATCCCCTCCGAAGATCTCGTCGAAAGCCCGCTTGATACTGTCTTTGTCCAGCTGATCATCAGAAACAATGCGATAGCTCCACTCCAGGATGGTGGGGTCCTCCGCCGGCGAGCCGACCACAACCTTGATGGCGGGCTCGTTGCCGTCGCTGACGATGACTGCGCGGCGGCTGGCACGCCGGCGACCCGCCGCCCCAGAGCGGCGGGCCAGCTCGAGGAGGCGCTCGGTCTGGATCTCGCGGCGGACGGCCTGCGGGGCCCTGCCCAGTCCGATGAAGACGCCGGCATTGTTGCCGTCGACCGACGGCGCAGAGAAGCGCCCCCAGTCGCCTCTTTCCTGAGCTTCCCGAAGGCAGCCGGGGCCCTGCGTGCTGCGAAGCCGTCGGCGCCACGCGCGCGGATGCGGAGGCGCCTGCCAGGCGAAGGGCCCCCGATGGACCACGGAGAGTCGTCCAGCTCGGCGCCCGCGAGCCACGGGCGGACGCTGGCGAGGACAGCCCCGCGGGTGACCGCCTCCTTCGCCGAGACCACGAGGACAGACTCGTCGACATCTCTGGCCCAGTCCGCGATGTCCCCGATGTGCTGGATCGGCGGGGCGGCCTCGCAAAGGGCCAGGGTCTCCCCCAAAGCGGCAAGCTGCTCGCGCATCTCGCTGCGCCCCCTGGAGAGCTTGGAGACGGACCTGTCGAGGTTCCTGAGGCGGCCGTCGATCCGCGCATTGTTGGCCTCCTGGCGCCCGCCGAAAAGCCGCGGCGCACTGGTGGTGCTGTTGGGGATGGAGAGCGTAAGCGCATCATTGGAGCGCTGCACCGCGCCGACGATCTCGTCCCGCATGGCGCCGAGGATGGCCTCCAGCCCCGAGTGCATGACGGGGGCGCCAGACCCACGAGCGCCAGCGCCCTCGCGAGGGCCAGGCGACCGATGGGGCCCAAGGGCCAGGGCAGCAGCGCGGGGCCACAGGCTGCGAGGCCACAGGAGTAGCAGCGCCGTCATCGCCAACCCGCTTCTGCCATGGGTCAGCGCCATTCTGGAAGGGGTCGTCAGTGCCTGCACTCCTGCTGCGGTCGTCGTCGTCTCCACGACGGCTACCACGACGCCGAGAGCCGCCAGCGCCGGGAGCCTTGCCATGTCGTCGCGATTGATGGGCAGTCCCATCTGGCAGACCCCCAGCAGGAACGAAGCTCGAGGGAAACGCGTCGATGGCAAAGGGTGTGAGGGATGAAGCCTCAGCGCAGCTCTGTACAGTGATGATGTCGTGTGCCAAAAGGGCGTATCCTGAGCACCGCGGGGTCGCTCAGAACTGTGGACGGTGTCGGCCGCGACTGCCGCGAGCAAGCCTGAGCGAGACACTCCGGACTTGAACCAAAATGGGGACGGGCATACATATATATATGTGTATATATGTATATACATATGTATGTTTGCATCTGCCCGTCTCGATCGATCGATATATATATATACACACACCTAACAGTGACTGCACCCAGGGGGTCTTGCCTCAGTCCTGGGAAGTCTCTAGTGTGCCCTGGCCCACAATCCCGAAATGTGGCAAGGTTCCCGCCGTGCCCCCTAGGCTTCGGGAATTGGTTGCGCGCGAATTGTTCGGGCCCGAGAGGGCGCCCAGAGGGCCCCAAGAGGCCAGGGAGAAGGCCGAAGAGTGCACCGAGTCGCCGAAAAACCGGGCCACCACACCCAACATGGCCCCCAGACGGCACAAAGAGCCCGGCAAGAACCTTCCCAAGAAGGTCCCCACAGGCCACGATCTGTGATTGTCCGTAAGTTTTTCATTGTAAAAAAACCCATTAGTCTTCTCAGCTCACCGACGCTCCAAGACGGCCCAAGAGGCCTCCAAGACCGGCCCAAAAACGGCCCCATTTAAAGCCCCGCGCCCCGGACCATCAAGCAGGCTCGTCAGGTTCACCTTCCGAAGGCCCAGAAGGTTGAAGCAAGGAATGCGGAGGCGGGCGACGCCCGGCCTGTCAGCGCCTTCAGCACGCCGTGGACGATCTACACCGTCGTGCTCACGGATGAGCACGACGCGCCGGAAAGACTGGACGCAGCAGGCGTTCTCCCGAGACGCGACGCGATCGGAGGCAGGGGCGCGGTGGGCGCCAGGGAGGCAGCGGCGGCCCTTCACCGAGACCTGGTCGCGAAAGGTTCCAGTGCCAGGTGCCAGTCGACTGCCCCCAATGCTTCGACAGGGTCAACGCCGAGGTGACCGTGGAGATACCCCTCGGGGGTTGGGTTTCCCCAGCGGCCTCTGCGCCACCCTGGGCGACGTGCGGCGGCGCCAGGAGCGGTCTCTCCTGGGACAAGCGCGCGTGCGAGACGTCGCTGCTTGCCACCTGCTTGCCGCCGGGCGACCCGGTGAGCGCGTTCGCCCTGGGGCTCTGGATGATTTCAGGCTCGGCCTACGCGCGCCCCTGGCTGGAGCGGCCCGAGGCCCCGACGGCCCGCAAAGAGGAGATGGAAGCAACCACCCTCCCGAAGCGCCAGGAACTACATGGACGACGGGAGCTGGGTGGGCACCGACCCGCGACGGCGGCTCCGCGCAGTGGAGCTCTGGCACGAGTGGTCCACGCTGGTGGGGCTCAAAGAGAACGAGAAGACCCAACTGGCGGCGCCCGGCGCGACCAACCGGCAGCTTCTCGAGGAGGCCGCGGCCCAGGCAGGCATGGCGGACAAGATTGCCGACGACGTCGAGATCATCGGCGTAACACAAGAAGGCAGGGCCCAAGGAGACGGGCCGCTTCGAGGCGGCCGCGGCGACAGCGCAGCTCCTCACGGCCGTGCCAGGCTACCGCGGCACCAAGCTGAAGTACGCTTGCAGCCTGAGCACGTCCAAGGCGGTCTACGGCTGGAGCGGCAAGAGGCACACGGACAAGGACGTTGCGGCCGCGAGCAGGGGGGGCCGCAAAGGTCACCCAGACCTCACGAAACAGTATATAACGAGCACCTGGCCCGCACCCTGGAAGGCGGGCTCCAGCGCCAGCTGGCCCTGGAGCTCCGAAAATGAACAGCGGGCCCCTCGGGCTCCAGGACCCGCAGCTCGCAGCGCTGGACGCCGCGCTGAAGCTGGGGCACGGCTACGAGATCGTCGGCCCGGGGATCTGCTGGCTCGGGCTCTCTGGACGTCGACCTGGAAGCGCGCGTCTGGCTGGCCCAGCACAGCGCCGCCGACAGGTCGGAGGAGAGCCAGGGGTACCTTGAGGAAGCGATGAGGAGGTGGCGGGCCGCTGCTGCCCTGGCCGCGCAACGCCGACAACTGACGCACGCGAGGCACGCGAGGCCGGACGCCAGAGGGAATGGGCCGCCTTCAAGCGGCAGAGCAGGACCATCGCGAGGCTCGACCCCGCGGAGTGCCCTGCCAGGCAGGCCGCTCTGGCGAGAAGGCGGCTCACCGAAGCTAGAGATATGCGCTGCCTCATGGGCGGCGGGGTGGCGTCCGGCAGGAAGGGCGACTGGTCCTGGTGCTGATGGTGCAGAAAGCACGTCGGATACTGGGTCCATGCACCTTCTGGGGCTGCCCTCAACGGTCCAGCGCGCTGGTGCGCCCGCGAACCGCGATGCAAGAGCGCTGCGGCTGGCCCGACCATCGACAGAACGGCCGCCGTTAACGCGGAGATTCGAGAATGGACGAACACGGTTGTCAAAGAGATCTGGGCCCACTGCTACGGCATCAAGGCCGCGAGGCTCGGACGCCAGAGCGGTGGAAGAGAGTCGGAGGTCGACAGCGGCAGCGGCTGCCAGCCAGACGCCGACGACGAGACAAGGACGCCCCTGCAGTGGATGAAGAAGAAGAAGAAGACTCGGCATTGCGCTGCATGTCTGATGCATCATGCCTGCTGCTGCTAACCGTAGGCTACAACAAGGCACCTCTGACAGTCGATCGAGCGAGTTTGCGTTCAAGGTCAGGGAAAGCGCACCGTGCAGCCTATCAGTCGAACGGATGCGAGGCCGATCGCAAAGAGATTTACCCGCGCGAGCGGGAGGCGAAAACCTCTCGGGCTCCGCAGGAGCCGAAGTCTCCAGGACGGCGGGCCCCAGGCAGGCCCCTGGAGCACCCGAGCCCTCCCGAATTCGAGCCCGCTCCCCAGCAGGTAAGCAGCGACGGACGCGAGAGGAACGACGGGGCAAGAGAGGCGACAAAGAGGACGAGCACGATCGAAGGAAGGGGCAAGGACAAAGCAGGGGGAGAGCAGGCAAGCCGCACCGGATGGGGGGAGCGAGCTTACAGCTCAAAAGCTGCCCTCAAAGAATTCCTCAGAGTAGGAGAAGAGAAGGAGGGCAGCGGCCGGGCGGTGCCTCGAAGTGCGGCGAGGCGGGCTTCAGCTCATTCAGACGGGGTCGGAGAGGTGGAGGTCGCCCGAGACGTGGGCGTAGCAGAAGTCCAAGTAATGAGAGTGGGAACATCCAGATCCAAATCCAAGATTGCGTAACCAGAACATGCGCCCCTCATGAACTTCAATCTGAAATGAATTGCGGCACGGCCCGACAGCTACGAGGCAGCAAAACCTGACCCGTGTGCCACCACTAAAGATGAGCAAGGGCGATCGCGATCCAACCCAGGCCCCCTGGATGGCACATCAGGACAGTGGCGACGCGCACCCCGCAGGGGGGGGGGGCGTTCTGACAGGGCCTAGCCAATGAGGTTACAGACTAAGACTCCGAATATGTAGATGCCTCCGCTGGCCGAGCTCGCAACTCCTTTTGACGCATCCTTTCGCGTAGTGCTCCTAGTCTGCACTGCCGCGACTCTTGCCTCCCTTGGGCTTGGACCGATCCAGCAGCTTCTGAGCCATCATCGCCAAGTGGCCGACTGGCGCCGTGCCCAGCTTGAGGCGCCCGCCGAGGTGAACCACCGCCTTGACCAACGCCTGCTCCAAAAGCAGCTTCGCGACACCTGGCTGTCCCTGTCCCAGCGGTATATGAAAGCCGTCCGCTATGCTGAACTGAATGCGGCAGAACTTCTCGTGACATTTGCGTACCCTGAAGTGACGAATGACTAAGCCCAGTTCCTCCATCGATGCCACTGAGAAAAACTTGTCGTTAGAGGCGCTCAGCACCTGCGACGGCTCCCGGAGCGTCTTCACCTGCTCGTCCTCCTTCAACGACTTGAACGCGGCGCGCGCGATGTACAAATGAGGAGGGACCACCTTCGCCTTGAGCTCCTGGATCGCCGTTACTTCGGCGTACTGTTTGCCTGCTTGCTTGGCCGCGACGACGGGGCTGCTCTCCACGGGCGAGACCACCGGCATCCACTCCGAGGCCGCCATGTCTCTCAGCTGCTGCGCGTGTGGGCAAGCCATTTTCAAGAGTATGTTCAGGGCCTGTTGTATGTCCTTTGCCTTCAATGCCCCTTCCACTTTTGCCGAGTCGTCGTCTGCCATTGCCGCGATCCGTCCCTTTTTGTCTGGAGGTGCGCCGTCTGCAGGCCCGCCCGCCCGCTTTTGCCTTGTGCCCCTGAAGCAGCGCGCCGAGGCCCAGCTCCATGGCGAAGTCTGCGCCGTGCAAGTTGGGGAGGCGGCAAAGAGCAGCGCGTTTGAATATGCCGTTGCAGCGAGTGCAAGTCTCGAGCCAAGTATATGCAAACCGGGCACGCCAACGACGGTGGAATAATAATCTCGCTCTGCGTATAAGAACTCCGCCCCGCCGCACATCGATTGAACAGATAAGACCGCAGAACGCGCCTCTGCGCATTCTCCCGTGAGCCCAAGGCCTGCAAGCAACGGAAGCATTGATTGGTGACAGTCAGCAGGCTAGCCTCGTTCCTAACCGACTGGACCCGACCCGCGCGCAGCAACCGGCGCTTCATGGTCGAGAAGCGTTCCCCGCAAATGCCGCCCTCCGTCGCCGTGAGATTGCGCAGGCAGGGCTCCGCGATCGCGACATCGCCCGAAGCGCCGTCGTCAATCACGAGCGGAGCCTCGAAGCCAGGAGGGGGGGCCGAGCGCGAGAAGGCCTGGGCCCGCAGGATCGAGAAATCGATATCGGCCCAGTCGTCGAACTCCTGATCGAAGAAGCTTGAGGAGCGGGTAGCCAGGAGGAAGAAGATACTGGAGCTCCTACGAGCCCTCGAACCCGAACGTGAGGTCCTCAAGAACCTGCCGAGCCCAGGCGTTGGCGTCGCTGGCCAATGTCCAAGATGCAGCGACAACCTCCTCGGAGCCAAGACGCCCAAAGACGCTCGCTCTGGCCCGGCGGCGGGCATCGGGGAACTTACTCCAGCTCTGATACCACCTCGACCTCCCCACCCGTAACTCTTTATCGCGCGGAAGGATTCGCCAATGCGCCCACATGCGTGCCGCTGACCAGCGGCGGAGCTCCCGTTCGCCGTGGTCCTCGAGGCCCGAGATGCCCAGACCCCTTCCCATCGCTCGCTGTACAATCTGATCTGCTGCAGTACGAAAACTCTTGTCAGGAATCCTCGCCTCCATCCCCGAGAGAAGGGCCGACTGGGCGAACGCGATCGCGGCCATCCTCTTGACGCTCAGCAGCGTCGCGTGGCGCAAGAACAAAGTGATCTTACCTAAGCCCCCCCTCCCCGCTTGAATGCGCTTCAGCTTTTCGACCTGGAGGGAACCGCCCGTCGCCGGCCAGCCCCCGAGAACCCCCATGAAACCCCCGACCTTGCCCAGAGTGGAAACGGCCCCACTGGAGACGAAACGCCGTTGCCCAAGAGAACCAGGACCGACAAGCTTGACCAGGGGCTCTTTTTTCGGGGTTGAGAGCGACGCCGATCTGGATCAGCGCGCGCTGCAAGTGCTCGCTGCCGACGCGGGCGAGCGCCGGCAAGTGACGCGCTTCACCTCCCATGCGTTGTGGAGGTGGGCCCGGCCCAGGGATAACATGCTTGGTGCTATCATCCGCAAACAAGGACAGCCCAACGCCCGTCGAGACCCCGTTCGGCTCCGTGACCAACGCCATAGAGCCAGAAGTCGCACGCTGACGAAACTCAAAAAACGGCCAGAGACCTCTCTGACAAAAGTATGGGAAGCCACGTGCAGCATTAGGATGGCCCATGAAATCGCCCGTGCTCGGGCGCAAGCATATCGTCTCACCTGCAGTGATAATCTGGCACGCGCTCTGAATGATCCGCCGACGTTGAAATCTGACGTCTTCCTCCAAGTGAAGCAAGGACAACGTATCCAGCATGATGTCCCGCGATGCACTAGAAAAGGCATTTGCCGCATCTTCGTTGGCGATCACGCGAGGATAGCCCTGCCTTTGCAGTCTCCATGAAGTACAGCATTGAGTTTATATTGCATGTTCTCCCCTGCGCTTCTTTGCAAACCCATGGCATCCGCAAGGTAGTGGTTCGCGATGCCGCCGAGCTCTGACCCACAAGTGCGAGTTCCACGCCTTGCCCAGAGGGCAACAGAGATGGATCCATCTTTGACTTTCAGCGCCTGATTTACCGTTGCGTTTATCCAGTCCGCAGCAAGCTGACACATCAAATATAAGCGGAGTTGCTGTTGTCCTGCCAAAGCAAGCGAGCAAGTCCAAGAAAAGCTCGCTGAACGCCTGAGCCGATGCTGGTCGCAACTCCGGCCCAAACCCGCCCCCGCGAAATGCGCCCAGCCTTCCTCGTCCAACAATGCAAGCCAGAGCTCTGACGGGGGGGGCCATGTCGGTGTAGCCCGTCTCTTTGGAGCTTTTCTCAACTGCCGAATAATCCCAATGATATCTTGTCTGGCCGCGTCCATGCGCTCGAACTGCGTGGCGTTATAACGCGCCTCATCTGAAGCACCCCATCCGTCGGTGCGAGGGCGGCCCTACCTCTCAACAAGCTCAGCCCGAAGGTCGCACCGAGAGGCGCCAAGTCCACCTGCCGTAGCGGGGCGACACAGAAACTCAAACCTCTCCTGGGCTTCACTGTTCTCGGACTTCAGTTCAAAAAACTTCCTGCGTCGGGGCCCCGCCCCTCGCTTAGACAGACGTCGCATGATTCGCTGCGCGCTGAAGTGGTCGCGCGCTTTCCATGCCTCGTTAAGCTCAGCCGTGAGAGGCGCTGCTCTTTCCTTGTTGATCAGCTTCGAGAGATGACTGCTTCTGGAGCATGGCTGCCTCGTTCGTTCGCTCCAGACAGGCCTCCCCCGCGGGGGGAAAAGGTGGCTCCGAGGGCCCAGGCGCCTCCAGGATGAGAGGGGGGGGCCGACGGGCCCGAAGGCCCGGCCTGGCCAGGAGGCGCCACGGAGCCCTGGGACGGGGCCACGGCGGGCACGCCCTGGCGAACAGCCGACGAACCAAACAAATCATGGCGCAGAAAAGATCCAATGCGCTTGCCTCTGAACCGCTTCCGCTCACGAAATAAAGAAGATCGTTCCCTTTCCAACTGTGCTAGCTCCGTCTCCTGCCGCGACTTCTCCGAGCAAAAAAAAGAAGAAAAAATATCATGTGCAGAGGCGACCATGGGGCTCATCGCTGAGTTCCACACCTCGTCCACGGCCGCCCACGAGCACAATCTGATCCACTCGTCCTCAGGAATATTGCAAATCGACTCCTGTATCGCCTCAATCGACGCCGTGCAAGACGAGCGGCCCGTCGGCGATCTCATGATCCGATCGTAATCCCAATCCGGTTTGCGCTCACCAAACTGCGCCTGGAAATCGTACTTAAATTCAATCAAAATGGGTCGATGCTCACGGTCATCAAGTGTAGAAATCGGTTGCAACCGTCGACCCGCCCCATGGAGAATAACACATCGTCGAACGTGCTGCCGAAGCTGCTGAGGAATCGCCAGGAAGTCAATCCGCGACGTGGAAGCGCCCACCCCAAGGAAGGTCGGGCCAAGCGGCATGAGGGTATTTATCGCGCACATGTGTGTGTGTCCACTAGTAGCTGCCGAAGTGCGCTACCCGCAACCCCTTCGGGGTCCCTATCATAAGGTCCAATGCACGTCCAATCCTCCACGTCCTCGTCCTCAACAGGGATCGTGTCGCCTTCGAAAGCGTAGTCCCGAGCGTTGCCCAGTCCGTCGTTCAGGTACATGCCTCGAATAGGTGTACAACGCCCACCAAAAGATTGCAGTATCTGTCGAATCCAAGCCGCCATTCGTGTAACAATTCGTCGTTGCTCTGCACGGCCCGCTCGAACGCTCGAGCAGACTGGGTAATAAAGAGAGGCGAACAACACGTCCATGTTGCCCGAATTCAATCTCACTGCGCCGCAGCGCCCTTCCAAGTCCACGGGTGGGGCGAAGATCTTTCTGATGAAGCGCTGGGGGAACACTTTTGAGTGCAGCATGATGCTAGTGCCACAGGCTTTGTTCGATGACCTCGAGAATCCAAATGAAATTCCGTAATGCCGCAAATGGCGAAAAACTCAATGAGGTTCGCCTGCTCCTTTGCGCCGACCAGTCCCCTGAAGTAGCACGGCCCCCACATTTCCAAATTCTGAAGAAACCTCTTCCCCGCGTAATCCACACAGATGCATCGGATTGTAAGAAACTCCACGAATGTGCCCCAGCGACCTGGGGGTGCCGTGGCCCATGATGTTCGGCCTGACGTACTCGGTGTCGACGTTGCACTGGCGAGAAGCCTGCGGCGAGGACGGGCGCGGCCTCTCCCTTTCTCACGAAGAGCGCGGGCCCCGCACGAGGAGAGAAAACATCGCTGCCTCTGAACGGAGTGCCCTGGCAGTTCCAGTAGCTGCGACGAAGTGTATGTTTCAAGCCGCGACAGCAGCTTGCAGTGGAGGAGGGCGAGGAGGAGGAGGACAACGACGACGAGGAGGACGAGAAGGCCTTGGCCGAGGAGAACATCGCCAGCCCTGACGCTGCCGGCGCGCGCCCCCCGCGGCGCCCCAGGGAGGCGCCGCAGCCCCCCAGGCAAACGACGGCGAGAATTGCCGCCAGAGCAGCTGCCACGGCCAGCCGGCCGACGCGATGCCGCCGGCAGCCCCACGGGCCCGCGCGGGCCCGAGAGAAAGAAGAGCACGGCCGCCACCGACGGCCAGGCGAAGCTGCAAGCGGGCGCAGGGCACAGTTCCGCCCCCGCCCGCGGGCTAGCAAAGAGGCGGCCACCGAGGCTACAGGAGGCGGAGGAGGTGGAGGCGGAAGCCAGCTGCAGCCCCAGTCCGAGAGGCGAGAGCAGGAGGGATACTGCTAAAGACTCCCTGGCGCCGTACTGGCGCTCGGCGGCGGGATAGCCAATTCCAGACCTGCGGTGCCCGAAGGATGACAATATGCCAGTGGACGCATGAGCCGCAAGCTTCTACCAAGGAACGTGTCTGAAACATCGTGCCAACTGTACCCCTGGAATCGAGAAAGAGGGGCGCTCGAGCCAGCCCTCCACACCCCGCCTCGGAGGCGGAAAGCTCGTGCGCGGGCCGCCGCAAACTGGCGAAGGCAGGGGCGCCGCCGAGCGCACACGGGAGCCAGGGCATATCTTCATTTCAGTTTTGTTGTATGCTTGACTACTATTATTATTATTTTTCATTATTATTATTATTATTATTATTATTATTAGTAGTAGTAGTAGTAGTAGTAGTAGTAGTAGTAGTAGTAGTAGTAGTAGTAGTAGTAGTAGTAGTAGTAGTAGTAGTAGTAGTAGTAGTAGTAGTAGTAGTAGTAGTAGTAGTAGTAGTAGCAGTAGTAGTAGAAGTAGTAGTAGTAGTAGTAGTAGTAGTAGTAGTAGTAGTAGTAGTAGTAGTAGTAGTAGTAGAAGTAGTAGTAGTAGTAGTAGTAGTAGTAGTATCATCAATATTACTACTACTATTATTATTAGTGTTACTACTACTACTACTATTATTATTAGTATTATTAATACTCTTAATACTAATTATTAAGTATTATCATTATTACTGTTATGATCAGTACGGTTGGCGTTGAGAAGATAGCGTCCAACATCGATCTCCGAAAAGCATGCTATCCCTGTGAAGCGATCCCCCCGCGAAGGCCCTTCTGCCAGGGCTTCTTCGGTGCACGCTATCCCCAAGGCGGGGGATAACCTGAAAGAAGTGGCCCAGCTGCGCCACATCGCACGCTACCTATCCAACAGGAACCGTATCATCACCATGGCTATGATTGTCCACATAGTTCATCGTATGATTACTATTCGTCTTGTTAAGAGTATCGCTGTAGTGAATACTACCATTCTGAATTATAGTGTGCAAGAGCCATACTTCGAAAGCAATCCGCCCTCTATTCGCTTAATAGTTGGACATGTCAAGCTTTCAGATTGCAACCTTTGCGTTAATATCAGGCGAAACGCCTGCCCGCCGTCGCGGCACGAGGGCCAGAGACGGCGACGCCGACGCAGCCGACGCCGACGACGACAACGCCAAATAACGAACGATAACGGCGAAAACAACGACAAAAAACGAATGACCAAGACAACGACGGTCTCCCGAGGGACCCCGCGGTCAAGGGCCAATTAACACCCCAGAACCTCTGTCTTCTAAACGGCGAGGACAGCGGCTCGGCCACGGCGACGGTGGCGGCAAGCAGCGACGAGCGGACGCGAGCGGCGAGCGGAGAGCGGCGAGCAGCGAGGACGACGGCGGCGGCCACGGCCTGGCGGGCAGGGCGCCTGCTGTATGAGGAAGTCCCGCAACTTCGTCTGCCAGGACGCCTCGGTGGCTGCCCAAGGGCCGGTGCCCTCGGGCCCTGCTCGGGCCCCCCCGCCTCGGACCGGGCCCCCGTCGCCGAGCGCAGACACGCTCTGGCCCTTGGGCAAGACGAGGGCGGATGATGATGATGATCCCGAATGAGGATAAGCCGAGTCTCTGAGAGCCGGCGGATCTGGAGGATGTAACGAGCGCCGCGGACGTTCCCGCGCCCGAGTTGGATACGGGAAAAAGTTGTCATGCACAACAGCAGACGCGGTCCGACTGCAGCCGCGGGCGCTGTTGGGCAGGCGGCTTTTGTCCCAAGTGGACAGCCTTGACAGACCCCAGCACGTACATACAATCCTCCTACCAATGAAATTGCAAGGAAAAAATCATGCATGTCACCGTCCCTCCGCCCCCCCCCCGCTGGGCCCCCCGGGTATACGCCTTCGGCCCCCGCTGATGGCCGAAGAGGCCCCCAAGAAAACTCAACGATGCCCTCAGACGGCCCCAGACAGCCCCAGAAGGGCGCCCTGAGTCCTACATAGGGCCCCCAAGACAGCCGAAAACATATCCGAAACGGAATCAAAAGATGCCCGCGAATGCCCCGAGACGGCCCGACAGCGCTCCGAGAGGGCCCAACATGGCCTCAAGACGGCCCATGAGTCCCCCACAGGGATATCCAAGAGAGCACCCTAGGAGGTTAAAAAAATAGCTTTCCAATAGACTCTTGGAAGATGTTGTGTTTCTCGCTCTCTCTGGCCACGAAACGAACCTAGCCGGATCTCCCAGCTTCAGAAGTCGTCCCAAGTCGGCCCAAGAGATGCCCAAGAGGGCTTCCACGTTGCCCAAAAGAGCCAGAAAATGGCCCAAGAGAGCCCCAGGAGGGCAGAAGGAAAGCTCAAGAGGGCCCCAAGGGATCCCCAAGAGAGGCCCCGAAGGGCCACAGGAGGCCTCCAAGAGGGCTTCATGACCCCAAGATAACCCCAAGACGGTCGAAGCCCCGAGACAGCCCCAGACGGCCCCAAGACAACCCAAGAGAGCCCCTCGACGGCCGAAGAGGGCCCCACGAAGACTCCACTCAGGCTTTCTTTAAAACAAAAAAATGTCATGAACTTCCGATTGTTTCGGCGTCATCACCTCCCGGGTCATTCCACACGCCACGACGGCCTCAGAGGCCCCCCCCTCGGCCCAAACTCGGCCCAAGCTCGCCCACTGACGGCCCACGAGGCCCTAAAGAGATCCCCAAGAAAGCCCAAGAGGTTTCCTATACAGCTTCACAGCACTTTCTCGGATGGTTGGCAGCCGACTTCCCGCTCCTCCTCCTGCTCCTCCTCCTCCTCCTCCTCCTCCTCCTCCTCCTCTTCCGCCTCCTCCTCCTCCTCTTCCTCCTCCTCCTCCTCCTCCTCCTCCTCCTCCTCCTCCTCCTCCTCCTCCTCCCCCTCCGTTCGACTACTCGTAGGAGTGACCGTGGGCTGGAATGACCTGCGCCTGCACGGGTGCCCGTGGGGGCCCGACGCAATCGCGCAAGCCGGCGCTACCGCGCCGCATCAACGATCGGCGGGGCGCCACTTGAAAGATTTTCCGTGCCAGCGGGCAACCGCGGAATTCCGCCGATTGCAGTGGAGCGCCCCGAATGACACTCCGAAGGCGCTGCGAAAGCAGACGCTGCCGGGGGCCACCGCGATGAGGTCTAGCACTGCCGGGCTGCATCGCGATGACGTCTGACTGCCCGGGCCCGGCGTCATGGCCAAAACCGGCCCCATCCGAGATATTGGAATATGTTTGAATATCCTTGGGTAACTTATGTAAAGACCCCCATTGGTTCGGATAAAAACACCCTATTCAGAAATATTCGAAAATATCACAAAATATCAACATGTGGGTTGGGATTCGGGACTAGTCCTGGGCAGGAAAACGCGCCGTCTGGTCGACCGGCTCCCCTTCGGGTAGTAAGCAATGCAAGTTGCAGGGTGCGACGCGTATGCGTTGCTGTCGATTGCAAAAGGTGGGCCCAAACCTGGCGCGCTGAGAGGCGAGCGTAATCCCGCGATGCGGGTGCCGACGAGAAGCCAGGCAGCCAGGCTCATTCCACAAGGAACATCACCCGACCCCCTTTGGGCCAGCACCTAAAGCCACTCCGGCGAAAGGTCGCTCTTGCGGGTAGTCGATCCGTTTCCTCCCCCCCTGCAGCCCTCGGTCCTTCATCATCACCCTAATCCTCCTCCGCCTCCTCCTGATTATGTTCGTCGTCTGTTTCCTCCTCCCTTTTCGCCTCGTCCGTTTTTTCCCCCATCGGTTCTGGGAAACAAAACACGACGGCTGGCGTTTAATACTGCTGCTCACTGCGCGCGTTTTCCTTTGTAGCAGTAACCACATCCAGCCGCCCGCGGCAACTCCCACCGCCGCTTTAGCCCAGCATATCCGCGGCGACCGTGCAGGAAAGCAGGGGAGGCCGTCACCGTCCGAGACCCCATGGGGGTCCTCTGGGCTCTGGGGCGCCTTGGCTGCGTTTTTGTTTTGGGCGCTTCGGATTTCCCCGGGGCTTCTGGACCGTCTAGGGGCTTTCTTGGGCCGCCTGGCGTTTCCGAAGTCCGTCTCGAGGGTTCCATCGATCAGCTCGAGGTTTTGTCGACGACGTTGAATACGGGCCAAACATTACCATTGAGAGCGTCCTCCGGGGGCGAACTCTGTTTCTCTGCTCTGGCCCGAAACTCCGATGAAGGCATGATTCGTGTCTGCGCTGGAACTGTGATCCAAGTCTGGCCTTCAGCGCCAACTCTGATTTAGGTATGACTGGAACTCCGATTTAACTCTGGCCCTAAGACCCAAATCTGATTTAGGTCTGACTGGAACTCCTTGGTTAATCAGGCCCTAAGACCCAAGTCTGATTTAGGTCTGACTGGGAACTCTAAATTAATACGATTATAATTTGTTTTGGGCGTGCCGGAACCACTGTCGCGGCGTCGGCCCAGAACGCTGCCGGGTCGGCCCTGTGCGCATGCGTCTTCAAGAACAACAAGGGATGCGCTAGCCGAGCGGCAGGTCACGGCTGGGGGCCCAGACGCCAGCTGCCTAATACTGCGAGCTTGGCCCGCCCGCGCACGCCGCCCTGCGGCAACGCAAAGCCTGCGCGGGGGGCACGGGGCAGCGCCCCCCGCCTGCGCGGCCCGGCCCAAAATTGCTCAACTGCGGGTGGGGCAAAGAGAAGCCCGCCCGAGGCTCGCCCCGCAGGGCTGCCGGCTGCCGCGCCGCGAAAGGACGCGCAGCAAGGCGGCCGCCCCAATCCCCGCCGCCCGCCCGGAGCGCGGTGGAGAAGCGCTGCGCTTTTCGGAGGGCTGGGGGGCGCGGAAGCGCCCTGGGCGGTTACTGAAAGGCATCGGGAAATGGGCAGGGCCCGGGAGGGGCCCCGAGTGTTTTCGAAAGCGGCGGTGGCCCGGGAAGGCGCTCGGCGAGGTTGGGGGGAACGAGGCGCGCCGGGAAGGATTGCTCAGAGGTCAGGAGGCACGTCGAAAGCCTAGCGGGGCTTTGAAGGCGCATGGGGGGCTTGGCTTGGGAGCTTTGCGGAAGTTGCCCGGAGGGTGCCGGGGCGTCGGGGCCGCGCCCGAACTCTCGGGAAAAAAAAAACGCAGGGGGCGGCGGGCTTCATGGGGGGGCTCGGAAGGCGCCGGAGCATTCTGGGCCACAGCGGGGGCTCCTTCGGGCGCATCCGGGTGCGATTTGTCCAGGCGGCCTGAGCGGGGGGGCGAGCGGGTGTCAAAATCGGCCCGCGTTGTAAGCGGGCTGGGCTTGCACGGCAATTGCCGCGCACTTTCGCTCGCCCAGACACGCCCCCCCCCCTCCGTCTTTGCATCGTCGGCGGGGGGGTCGCGCATGGTCGGATTAGCTGTGGTTCTTGCGTCGCGGCGCAGAGCGGCTGGGAACCGAGAGTCGCCGCGCCGCCCCGCGCCGGCTCGGAGACGCGGGGAGGGGCGGGGGGGCAGTGGCGCGAGGCCCCGGGGGATTTTCAAAGCTCCGGCGGGGTGCGAAGGAGCTGGGCGGGATTTCAGCGGGGCAGGAGCTGCGGCGCGGGGGTCGGCACCGCGCCGGCGCGGGCGCCGCCGGGGGAATGCCGCGGAGGGGCCTTCGGCGGGCCTTCAAGGGAATATTCGGGTATCTTCTGGGCCGCGCCGGGATTGTTTTGAGCCGTCTAGCGCGATGGCGCTGTCGGGCCACCCGGCGCGCAGGAAGACTGCTCGGGCGGGCGCGTCTGGGCAGCGGCCTCGGAAACGCCTCGGCGCCCCCCAGGGCCCGCGATCGGCTTGCCTGGGCCATCTGGGGGGCGCGTCGGGCGGTCGAAAAGCCTCGGTACCGTTTCGGGGGAATCTCGGGGCAACCCCGAGTTGTCTGGGCGCCCTCGCTGGCGGTCTCGGGGCGATGGGGCGGGCGCGGGCGCGAAAACAGCCGAGTGACATAATTAAAAGCGCACATGGCGCTGCCCATCGGGCTTCTTGTGAGATTTCTACGTTTTCTACGGGGTCGGGCTGGGTGGTTTCGAAACGGCCCCGGGGCTGCCCAGGGCCCCTGCGCCCGCGTTCGAACTGAAGCGTTGGGCCCTCGCGGGTGGGGCGCGACCGTTTCGGAGGCCATGTTAGGCAATCGGGGCGTTTGAGCGCGAGGTGCGCGCGCGCGTCTACGGCTCGGCCGGCCGGCTGGAAGGCCGCCCAGCATCCGCTGGAAGCGCCGCGCGGGCGGAATATCCGCGAGCCCCTGGGGCGACGATCGTTTCGGCCCTCAGCCCGCCCCGCCGCCGCCCCTGGCTTCCAGTCTGGAGCCGCCTTCAAAAAAGAAGGGGCACATAAGAATAAACATGAAGCTCCGTGCGTTTGTTGGGAACGCTTCGCGGGCGCCGCAATCTCGCTTCGAAGCGAGATTGCGGTGCCCGCGAAGCGTTCCCCTGATCAGGGGTCGCCCGGACTTTTTTTCTGCCCTCGGCGGCCTTTCGAAAGGCACTCGGGCGATTGCATTCAATCTCGGGGCCCATCTTTGGGAAGAGGGCCCCCGGCCCCTTCGATGTGTCTCCTCTGGCCCCGTCCTGGGGGCCGACCGGTTTTTCGCGGCGGCCGCTGGGGCGGCTTGGGGCAACGCTCTAAGCTTCTTGGGTTTCTCGAATTGCACTGGGCGCTCCCCCGGGGGGTCCACCGCGCGATGTTGCGCGAACTCTTGGGCCAGCTCTGGGGCCTTCTAGACGGGGGGGGCGCGGGGGGCGCCGACCCCCCCCCCGCCCCTGCCCCCCCCCCACCCCCCCCCCCCCCCCATTCTCTGCTTGCCCCCACTTCGGCCGCGGGCCGGGGATGGGGCCCGGGGCGGGCGGGGCGCCAGTCGGCGGCGCGCGCGGCGACGACGCCCTGCGAAAGCAACGGGCGCTCGGAAATTCAAGCGGGCCGGGGGGCGGGCGCGGGGGGGGCAAGGGAAAGGGGGGGGGGAGAAGAGGAGGGGGGGGGGGGGAAGAGGAGGAGGAGGAGGAGGAGGAGGAGGACGAAGGGGGGAGGAGGGGAAGGAGAAGGAGGGGAAGGACGAGGAGAGGGGCGGCGAGCGACGACATTGGGAAGGGCGGCGCCGAGGAGGGTGGAAAAGACGCAGATCAGAAGAGCCGAGAATGAGGCGGGGGAGGAGAAGGGAAAGGGCGGCGGGGGCGAGGGCGGGCGCGAGGGCGGGAACGAGGTCGGAGGACCGAACGAGAGGGCCCAGAGAAGGGGCGACAAGGGAAGGGGCGGCAAGGGAAGGGGCGAGGGCGGGAGCGAGCGCCAGAACGAAGGCGGGGGCAGGGGGCAAGGGCGGGAACGCTCGCGAGGGGGAAGGCGGAGGCGCGGGCGGGAACTGCGGCGGGGGCGATGGGCGACAACGAAAGCGAGAACGAAGACGAGAAGGAGGGCGGGAACGAGGGCGGGAACGGACGCGAGGATAAAGGCGGGGGCGAGGGCGGAGACGAAGGCGGGGGCGAGGGCGAGAACGAGGGCGGGAACGAAAGCGGGAACGAGGGCGGGGGCGAAGGAGGAGAACGAAGGCGAGAACGACGGCGGGAACGAGGGCGGGAGGGGGTGCTTGGTCGAGGGCGGGAAGGAACGAAGGCGGGGGCGAAGCGGGCGCAAAAGCGAAAACGAAGGCGAGAACGTAGGCGGGAAAAAAACGGGAACGAGGGCAGGAACGAGGGCGAGAACGAGGGCGGGAACGAAGGCGGGAACGAAGGCGGGAACGAAAGCGAAAACGAAGGCGAGAACGAGGTCGAGAACGAGGGCGGGGACGAGGGCGGGGGGGGTGGCGGGGGCGAGGGCCGGGGGGGGGGGCGAGAGCGGGGGTGAGGGCGGGGGGCCGCCTCTGGGCGCCTCCAGCACTCCTCCGGGCGCCTCGGGAATTCCCCAAGCGCCTCGGGGGGGCCTCGGGGAGACCTCCGGGGAACCTCCGGGGAGCCTCCGGGGAACCTCTGGGGGACCTCCGGGGGGCGCCCGGGGAACCTGCGGGGAACCTCCGGGAGGTCTGTTCGAGGGCTGTTTGAGGTCTGTTTGAGGTATGTTTTGAAATCTGTTTGAGGTAGGTTAGGAGCCTGTTTGGGGCCAAACTGTTTGAGGTATGTTTGAAGTGTGTTTGAGGTCTGGTCGAATCTTTGAAGTCTGTTGGAGGTCTGGCCGAAACTCTGTTTCAAGCCTGATTTCCCCGGGCGGCCCTTGGGTTCCCCACTTCGTAGCGCGTTACATTTGGCGCATGTCGAAATAGGTTGTAACCATTAGTATATAATTAACGTTGGGGCCTTGTTGACTAATTTCACAAATGAATGGCCCCGGCATCTTGGTACCAAGCTAACTGAAACTAACTAGCCGTAAGTGGGCGATAACCGGTCATATGCGTTCCGGCGTTGCCCACGTCGTGTGAAACAGCTTGGTTGATATGCCGCTATGTTTCCGTTGGCTCATGGGCATGTGGCGACGTTGCAATTGCCGTGCGGGGGTCTGCTCGTCAAGACTGAAAGGGGTCATCAACGCCATGCGCATCCTCATTATCAGCATCAATGTCAGCATCGCAATCACATCATCACGCTTCCCACGCCAAACAAATTTGGCGCTGGGATTATGCTGTTCGTGCGCCACTTCCGCTTTTCAATCCCACTCCTGCTTCTCTCGCACGCCCGCAACGGCTTCCCCCCGTTTGGCGTCGCGCACATCGAGAGTTTCATCTGGCGGAGCCAGGGCCCAATCGCGCTGCCAATGCGCGCCCCAACTCGCGCTCGTTCAAACAGCATCGCAAACCTATTTGCCCACGCGCAGCTAACATTCGGTAGCGCGCGACAGTCTACGTTCGGCGGTGTTGCTGCCGCTGCTGCTGCTGCTGCTGCTGCTGCTGCTGCTGCTGCTGCTGCTGCTGCCCCCCCCCCCCCCCCCGCCCCCCCCCCCCCCCCCGCCCCCCCCTCCCCCCCCCCCCCCCCCCCCCCCCACCCCCCCCCCTTCCCACCCCGCATCCCCCCCCCCCCCCCCCCCCCCCCCCCCCCCCCCCTTGCTTACATTCGGTTGCGTGCAACAGTGCGCAAGAACAGCGGATAACGAACACTTGCGCGCCCCAACTCGCTACCCTCTGCGCGCCGTTCTCTGCCGCGCAATCCCCCAGCTTGCCTCGGAGGCGATGCCCGCCCCGACCCATCCGCTAGGTCGATAAAACATATAGTACCGGATGCGCGTTCCTCCAATATCAATCATCCCATTGACTGGGGTACCTCGCGATGGGCATTCTGACTTTCTTCAGGGCCCCCCCGGGAACGTCGGAAATCCTGATATTGGAGGAGGGCTCGAGGGCGCGATCCTTCTCGGCCCCTGCCCCCGCGCCCGACCGAACGGCCTCGGAGTTCGAGCCTTTGCGGGCGCCCCGCCACTCCCGCCCCCGTTTCGTTTCACTGCCGCTGGCAAGCTCGACCGCGGGCAGGCGCGGGCGGCCACGCCGCCACCGCGCCTGCGCCCGACCGAGCGGCCTCTGAATTTGAGCCTTGTCTGGCGCCCCGCCGCCCCCGCCCCCATCTCATTTCACTGCCGCTGGCAAGCCCGATCGCGCGCAGACGCGGGCGGCCGCGCCGCCCGCGCGCCTGCGCCCCTACACCCCGCGCGGGGAAGCGCATGCGCCCACGCGCGCATATCGCTTGCGTCTAGCGCGCCAGTGGCGGCCAGCGCAAACGAGGAACATCGCATGTGATGCACCAGCGGTCAGATGCACGCCAGCAGTTCCAGTTCCCCGCTCGCAGTGCCACGGCGCAACCTACGACCTATATATGCATGCACACACATATAATCAAATGTGCATGTCTACAGATCTGCGCTGATACATGTCCAAGCCTAGAATACTGGGCTCACTAGAGTGCCCGCGCCTGATTGTCTACACACGGGCCCTGATGCTCGCCAGGCTCACCGATGCCCCCATCCGACACAACCTCGAGGCCTCGCCCCGAGCCCTCGGCGACGCACTCGCAGAGGCTCTCCCGCGCCACGCGGCCCGAGCCCCCGACTGCGCCCCAATTGAATCCACCGCCCCTTTAGGCCTTCAGGGCGTGAGTGGCCTAGAGACTCCGCTGTTCACCCCCCTTCCTCCCCTTCGGGGGGGGGCGCGCCTCCCCCCCCCCCCCGGGCCTGGAATGAAGCGCGCGTCCAAGAAACGTTTTCAACCGTCCAAGACGCTCCGAGACACCCCAGGAGCTTCGCGCAAGCTTTTCGGGGCGCCGCCCGCGCGCTCGCAGGGCCCAAGACCCCGCCGAGACGCCCCGAGAGACCTCCAGGATGACACCGGGAAGGAGGGGGGGGAAGAGGGCGAAGGATGACATGGAGGAGGGCGGGGGGGGGGAGAAGGAAGGAGGAACAGGCGGAGGAGAGTGGACAACGCCCGACGGTCAGCGCTCTGCGTTCGAGCGGCTGTTGTTGGATGGGTTGATGGGGATTCGCGAAGCGTGAACAATCTCTTGCCCGCGGTGCTGCCGCCCTGGTAGACCCGCCCACTCTTCGTAGGCAAGCTCGTGTAGATTTTCCACCCCTCGACGTGGAGTGGCTGATTGATATTGGTCGGCACTCCTGGGTATCGAAGGTGGCCCCTTGCTGCTGAGCTGACGCATGAGGCGGGCCTCTTGCGAACCGGGATCGCGGCTGCGGTCGTCGCTCTCGCCGCCGACGCCTTGGGCTTAGCTTTGGTCTTCGATTTGGCCTTTGCTTTGGCATTTGATTTGGCTGGACCTGGCTCGACCGACGCGCGTTTCTGCTTCTTGCCCTTGTCGACCAACGCACTCCACTCACTTGCCCACTCCTTGATTGGCACCGCATCAACTGGCTCGACGTTGATCTCGCGCTCGCCACTCTTCTCCTCTGCAGGAGCAGCAGGCCCGGGCTGGGCCGCGGGCGGGAGAGCGCTGTCTGCGATTACGCCATCGGCGCTGCTTGGAGGGGCTGCGACTGCTGCCGCGGGGGCCCCGGCGTCGCAGATGCACACCAGCGGGTCGCCGAAGTCGGACGCGGCCTCCGGGTAGTTGAACCCGAACCAGTCCGCGAGGTCGTCGTTCGCGAACTGGTAGAACCCGTCCTTGAGGTCCAGGCCCGCTGCGTGGATGTCGGCCGCCTGGGGGTCGACGCCCTGCGACCGCAAGGCCTGATCCGAAAGGTCGAGCCCTGTGAGGGCCCCGGCGGATGCCAAGGCGGTGCGAGGCGGCCTCCTGTGGAGCGAGGAGGGCCCCCGCCCGTCCAGGACGAGGCGGAGTGACCCGCCCTTCTTGCCCACGGAGAAGGCGCCGATGCGGCCACGGATGGAGGGCCTGAACCCGACGAGGCCCACGGAGGCGAGCCGCTTGATGAAGTCGATCCTGGCCCGGCGGTTGTTCTTGAGGATCGGGTTCCAGTGCGGCGTGATGGGCTGGATCAGCTCGCACTCCTGGAGGGCGTCCAGCTCGGCCTCAGTCCTGAAGATGAGCTCGTCGGCGTTGCCCAGGCACCTGCGAACCTCAGATCCCAGGCAGCCGCGAAGCTCCTGAGGGTGACGGTCACGATGGAGTACCTTGAGGAGATCGGGGTCATACGGCTTCAGGTTCATCGGCTGCCCTGAGTACAGGTCGTGACTCTGGATGAGGTCGGCGTAGGCGGTGGCGGGCAACATGTCGGGCCGTTCTCCGTAGTTCTCGACGCGTCGGCTGACGCGCGAGATGATCGAGCGCTGCGCCTCAGTGAGGCGACGGCTCGAGGAAGGCTGATGCGCCCGAAGGGCGCGCGATGGGGCGTCGAGGGCGTTCAGAGACCAGATCGCCTCGCGCGCGCACAGCACTCGCGACCGCGATGCAGGCCCAGCGCGGCCGCCGCGCGCGAACACCTCCCCAGACAGCGGGAGGGGAAAGGGGTCTCCGTGACTGTGACCCTGGATGGCGCGGTAGTCCTTGGCGGGATCAGGTCGAGGGCCGCCGCCAGCATCGTCGGACCGCCAGGCTCGTCCGCGCCGTAACTCGCGTCGGGGCCTCCACCGACCAGGAAGTCGTTGACGAGGAGCGTCAGCACGGAGATGGCGACAAGAGGGGCGCCCGGGCAGCAAGCGATGTCGAAGAAGGCGTCGTCAGAGAACCTGCCCCGCTGACCCGGGCGCCCCGGGGCCAGAGGCCCCTACTCGGCCGAAGGGTTGGGGCCCTTGCCGCCGCCGCGGCCAGGGCCCTTGCCGCCCTTGCCCTCGCGCTCGGCGCGGTCGATGCCGCGCTCCTCGCTCCAGAGCCGCCCCTGCCCCATGATCTGAGCTTCGTCGCGGCGGAGCGAGGGGGCCCACTTGGAGAAGGTCGGCAACTGCATCCGCCCGTCCTCGGCCATTGGAGCCGCGAAGATGCCGCCCAGGCTCGTGAAGTCCGGCACCTTCGGGTTCCTCCTGACCGCCGACTCGACCTCGTAGGGCCAGCGGGCGAGGCGCTCGATGACCGCGCAGTTGGCGAAGTCGAGCTGGTCGTAGCAGATGGCCTGGTCGAGGCCCT
>CAUYUJ010014804.1:225000-335000 GCA_963575745.1 Prorocentrum cordatum | reverse complement strand
CTGCGCGCACTGCTGGGGATGCTGCGGGTGATGATGGTCATCCGCCTGCCTAGGAAGGCTTCCATGTGTGCCCTAGCCGCCTGCTGTATGGTGCCGTACGGGAGGGTGAGCAGGTGTGCCATGAGCCTCCTTTTCGCTTTGTGGGTGCTCTATGTCCTCGCAGAAGTCGCGGATCTGCTGGATCTCCCTTGGCGAGGCTGCACTTGTTTGGTCTTGGGCGTCCGTCCTGCCTCCAGTGATGACGGCGAGCAAGTACGGGGCACGGTGCTCCATCCAGTCGTCCTTGTCTTCCCACACGTCCTGGTCCACCATGTTCATCCACTGCTCCGCGTAGCCCTCCATCTGGTCCACCAACTGACAGCTCATCTGGGCTGCTGGGTGGGGATGCCTTGGCGGTTGTGGCTGAACTGGCTGCAGTGTCTCTGATTCCGAGCTTTCTCCGTCCAGGTCGATCACCTCTGCGTTGCTCACCCTTAGGTTGAAGCCGTTGAAGCCCGCTGTCTTGGCCTCCTCTGGTGGCGCGGCTGCCGCTTTGTCCTCGTCCTGCTTTGCTCTTCGCGGCAACCTCCCCTTCTGCAAGTCCATAATGATATTGCGCCCCACTGTGGTGGGCGGGACACATGGCTTGGCCAGCTTGCGAGCAACGCC
Source organism: Prorocentrum cordatum (assembly GCA_963575745.1). NCBI lineage: Eukaryota > Dinophyceae > Prorocentrales > Prorocentraceae > Prorocentrum > Prorocentrum cordatum. The sequence continues at coordinate 334,352 of CAUYUJ010014804.1, read as the reverse complement.
TGCAACGACTCGGCTCTTGTGGTTCCCAGGGTAGCTGGTGGCCCCGCACTTCTCGCACCAGAGCCAGCCCTGCGCGAGCTGCATCTTGTGGGTGTCGTGGGCGACCCGCGTGCCGATCTGCACTGTCTTGAAATCGAGCCTTACATTCCCGTGCTGGTCTAGGTGGCTGCTCTCTCTTCCTTGGCATTCTCCCGTCTCGGCTAGCCGAGCTCGTGCTCCTTGCCCTTTGGCGGGGCCGCTTCTGCAAGTCGCACACCACCATCTCGGGTGTAGTTTGCGCAGGTCATGGCCGAGCTGTGCTGCCTTCTCTCTTGCGTTGTGTGGCCTTTTGCGCTTGGCCTTCGGTCGCTGCGTCGCCTTGTTGGGGTCATCAACCATCACCGCCATGCTGATGCCCAACAGAATGTTCTGGACTGCCACCGTGATCTGGTCCCTGATCTGCTGCTGCGCAATTATGGCTGGGTCCAGCGCCTCATGCTCCGCTCCCCAGCTTGCGTACTTGTCTGCCATTTCATTGCCTATAACCCACCACGTCGGCCCTGTCCACCTTTCCAGCTCCGTCGGGTGCTCGATCACGTGGCTGGGGATGGTGGCCCATGATGCTGTCGGTGCTGTTCTGGAGCTGCCGCTTGGCCATGAGCCAGAGGTCGAAGTTGGCACTCCTGTAATCGAAGTCCTCTGGGTCTTGGATCTGCTTGAGGGCGTCCAGGGCGCACTTGCAGTCGCTGGCGATGTTGAGCCCACGTGCTGAAGCCGCCGTCGCGTAGCCGATCGCCTTGCTTATGGCCGTGAGCTCCGGTCTTGGCACCGTGCGCGGCGCCCTTATTGTGCCGCACCAAGCTGCCACCTCCTGGGGCAGGCCGTACTGGTCGCACCTGAAAGCCATGATTGCCCAGCCACATCTACGTAACCCGGGGCCCTTGGCAGTCTCACCTGCCCCCCCAGAGCCGCCCGTGAACACGTAGTCAGCTTGGACTTTGTGGCCTTCCTGGACTGCTGCTTGTGCCTCCGCACTGGTGCAGAAGATGTGTGCCGCCTTCTCGGCGTCCTCTTCTGAGTCCACTTGTGCTGCCCATGCTGCTGGTGGGATACCTCTGAGCCAGAAGTGCTCGTCCTGCTGCTGGTCGAGCGCGTCTATGGCCTTCTTGACGAGGTCTGTGTTGTTGCTGTGGCCAATCTCCTCGTTTGCAGGGCAGGTGTAGTAGCGGTGCTTTTCCGTCTCGATGGCCTCTCCGCACCTGGCGCAGGTGTCTTCACCTTCCTGGTTGAGGTTCGCTGCTCTGCGCCGCTCCCGCGTCCAAATACCTGCCACTGCAATGGTCTCCAGCGTGGCCGCTTCCGCGCACTGCCCTTTGCGTCGCCTCCTCCACAAGTGTCTTTGCAGCAGGTAGAGGTCGCCTCCCTCCTTCAGTCCTGCGCCGTGCCGGTGCTCTGCCGCTTGCTGCCGTAGCTGTTGCTGGGCGCTCTGTTGGACCTCCTGGAAGAGCGCTCCGAAGCGTGGGATGTCTTCTGGTCGGTGCGCCCACTCTTCTCCTGCTGGGCTGGTCCAGCTACCCAGCCGCCTTGGGTTCCAGCCCAGCCCCAGCAGCTGCACAATGACTCCTGTCATGGGGTCCTTTACCTGTTTCCACCTCCTGTTGGGCTCCAGGGCCTGCAGCTTGTCGCACAGCATGTGCCAGCCTCTCCGGTACCGCTTGAGCTCCGACGGGTGGTCCACGATAGTGAGCCAGAACTGCTTGACTTGGTCCACGATGGCCCTGGTGACCGCCTCCTGTGCGCCCCTTTGGATCAGGAGGATGGTGGATGTGCATCTGCCTGCTTTGTGCCCTCCTGTGAGCAGCGCTGCCTCTGTGGCCCTGACCTTGGTCGCCTCCGTGGGGGTGGTTCCGTGCGCTGGCAGGTCCCAAGCTTGTTGGCAGTAGGCCCCCGCTGCATATACCTTGGCTGCCCCTCTGGCGTCCGTCTTGGCAAGGTCCTTGAGCTTTGCAATGCGCTGCTTTGCTTTCGCCTGTCTGGCTGCGTGGGCGGGCCGCTCCAACTGCTTACCCAGCCCCGTGTCCACGCCTAAGTCTCGGACCACTCCTGGCTGCTTGTTCGGGGTGCCCAGGCCATCCAGGATGCTGGCGATCTTCTGCTGAAGGTCCTTGTCGGAGGCTACGACTGCCGCCTAGACGGAAATCGGGATGGAGAGCCTCGCAAAACCCTGATGCACCAAGGCGGCCACGTGTTTCACCTGCTCTATAACCTGCTTTCTTGCTCCTTCAATCTGCAGGGCCAGGTCGTCCAGGTACTGCTGGATCACTACGAAGATGTGGTTCATGTGCGCTGCCTCCAGGATGCCATAGAGGAGCGGCCTCGCGAGGTCCACGGCTGGGCACAGCCTGCCACCATGCTGTTGGCAGGCTCAAAGATGTCGGAGAAAAGGCTGTGGGCCATGATGGCCCTCGGCGCCAGGTACATCTGCGTTGCCATGGCCAGGGGCAGCAGGGGGCAGTTGAGGTCGGATGCCTTCTCGATCAGCTGGTCGAGGCCGATATCGTCATAAAAGCTGGCCGCATCGTAGAAGATGCCTGCTGCATGGAAAACCCATTTGCACTGCCGCCTCTGCCCTCATTAGCCTGTGCATCGCCACTCTGAGTGCTGAGGGGCCTGCCACTGCCGTGTCCCAGAATCCTGCTGCCCTCTTGCTCCAGGTGGAAATGACAGGCCGCCTGGCCGCACTCCAGATACGGTAGGGCATGGGCATCAGGCCGATGGGTCGCTCTCCTCCTATGCCTGCCTTTTTGCCCAGCAGCAGCTCCAGCACCAGGCAGAACTGCCATGGCCACGCCGCTCGCCCCTCGCAGTTGTGGAGGCACTGCGCGAAGTCCGTGAGCCCCTGGGCGCCCATGGCCTTTAGCTCTGGCGCCCTCCACCAATCAGCACCCTGGCCCGCGTTGCGTTTCAGGTGCTGGATGATGGAGCCGACGATGTCCTTGCTGCGGGGCTCAAGCGCATTCTCTTGGGCTAAAGCTGCCGTCCTGAGTTTACCCAGCGCGCCCTGGATCTGATCTGCCTTGTGCGCATCACGCGTCCATCTTCGCTGCCACGCGCCCTTGCGCAGGTCCACCAGCTGCTGAGGGTGTGAGACCACCTGGCCCTCGTGCTCCAGGATGTCCTCGATGTGGCTGCGCTCCGCTGCCCTGGTGTAGGCGTGGGCCGTCTTGGCGCTGCCTGCCGCGGCGTCGCGCGCCCAGTGGATGTACGCTTTCTTCACCGCCTTGGTGAGGTTATTGGCTGCGCCCCTGACCTCTTCTGCTACCTGGTGGCTTGTGGCAGGGTCCACCAGGGCCCCCTCAGCGATCAAGCCAAGCGCCGCCAGGAGGGTCTGCTGACGCTCCTTGGCCTCGCCTTCTTCGTTGTGCCTTCCGCAATCTGGTTGTTGGAGCTGGCGTGCGAGCTGTCGGCGCGTGAGGTCCTGCTGCAGCATGCGGTGGCCGCTCTGGTTGCGGCGCTGCTGCGGTGGCCCACTGCCTTGTCTTGGAACCTCGTATGTGGTCGTCGTGCTGCTCCTCCTGGCACGGCTGCTGGCTGGCGGTCTGCTCTGGGTCTTGGGGCTCTTGCGCCCAGCGCCCCCCTCATCATCTGCCTCAGCGCTGCGAGCTCCCGCCAATGCATCATCTCCAGCTCGCATATTCTCATGGGCTCCTGCTATGCAAGGCCTGTGGGGAATCCTTGACGGCGCGGGGCGGCCTGCCGCCGCGCTCGCTCGCAGAGATCCCTGAGGATGCCTCGGAAGCTGGCGCGGGGTTGCCAGCGCCTGAGGAGCCGCTCCAGGCCGACGTTGCCGCCGCTGGCGAAAACCTCCTCCAGGAAAGGCGGGCGCCACTCCATCCAGTGGGTGTTGTCCACTGGTTCCTGGCTCAGGCCGTCCATCCAGATTGCGGCCCACCTCTCTAGGTCGTTTCTCATGCTCACATATTCTCTGCGTTCCCTCTGGCGACGCTCATCGTTCCAGAGGTCTGGTGAGGGGAGGCCCATGTCGCATGGCTGTTCTTTCTGATCCCCCTGGTGGTCGGCACCCTCTGCCCCCGAATCGCATCCTGGCTGCGGGGGTGAGCAGTGCGTGCCACCTGGGACAGCATTTCCTGATCCTTCAGCGCGGCGACGAGTGCCCTGGTGGCCCTTGATTCTCTCCTGCCGATCTGGGATCTGCTGGTAGCAATCGTCTCCGACCTGCGTGTCTAGGGAGTGCTGGGGGCCTTTCCCGTCGTCCCCGTCGGCGTTCTCCCTCTGCGTGTGGTTCCCGATGCTGTCCTGGTCATCTGGGCTTCGCTGGCGATTGTCTTCGCCGTCCTGCTTGCGCTGGGGGCCCCTGCGGTCTAACCCCTCACCGCGCCGGGGCGCTCCGTGGCCTAACCCCTCGCCGCGCTGGGGCCTGCCGCGGTCTAACCCCTCGCCGCGCTGGGGTTCTCCGTGGCCTAACCCCTCGCCGCGCAGGGGCCTGCTGCGGTCTAACCCCTCACCGCGCTGGGGTCCACCCTGGCCTAACCCCTCGCCGCGCTGGGGATCGTTGCGGTCGAGCCCCTCTCCGCGCTGGGATCCGCTGTGGCCTAGCCCCTCGCCGCGCTGGGGCCCTCTTCTGTCCGCCTTGTGGTGCCCGGTGCTGTTCTGGTCATCTGGGTTCTGCTGGTTGTTATGCTCGCCGTCCTGCTTGTCTGCGGGCTGCTGGTCGCAATCCTCGCAGTGCTCGTCGTCCTGGAAGGGGTCGCAGTCACCCATGTCCACGGTGCTCCGTCCTGCTGGTGGGGGACGGGCACCCTTCTGCATCCCGTCTATGCCGCTGTCTGGTCTGCTGTGGGGCTGGCCCTTGCTGACGTTGACGTTGCCTCCCCCATCACCTGATCGCACTGCCTTGTGCTGCTGGATCTGCCCCATGGCCGTTCACCTCGGTGTCCAGCGCACATGCGTCATGATGCGAGAGTTGGCGGACGAGCGATGCCACTTCCGACCGCCAGGCGTGGATTTTGCGCTCCACCCCTGCCCATGGGATGGCTGAGACCGCGTCCTTGATGCTGACGCTCTTGAACATGGGGGGGGGGGGGGGGGGCGGCCATGGCCCACGTGCTTGCCGCGCTTCTCCACTGGGATGCCACTGCTCTCGCGCAGGCTGAGCTCGAGGGTCCCCGCGAAAAGGTCGCACTGCTGCCCCAACTCCAGCATGTCCTGCTCCATGAGCTTGCTGATAACGGCGCCTTGCAGGCGTTGCGGGAGTTCTCATCGCACCTTCACTCTTACCTGCTCAGCTGCGGCGTGCCAGAGCTCATCAGTGACCACGTGCTGGACCTCCTTGTCGTAGTACAACTGGGGCACAGGCTCCATGTCGTTTTCGGCTTCCTCACATCCAGCTTCTGCAAGGGCTTGGCGTCTCCTCCTCATGGCCTCTTGTCCTCCTCTTGCAGCGCGGCGGCAGGCTGCCCTCGACTTGGGCATCCTCTCTGTGGTTGCTGGCGGCTTGATGGCTGCTGGGCGGCGCAGTGCTCTTCCTTTGAGCTGCAGTGGTCGGCGCTTTCAGCTCGAGGCGAACGCCAATGTAGGGCCGCCAGGGTACTTTTCTCAACAACTCCACGCCGTCGACATAGGGGGCAAGGCCCTGCGATACCAGCGCATAATCTAGGCAACGCGCCGTGCCTTCTGCTGGAAAGCACGTGGGCGCTCCTCCTTCTGCAGCCACAACTTGCGCATTCAGCACCCTGGGCCAAATGCTGCCATTGAACTCCGACGGCGTAATATTGAAATCACCCATCGCTGCCCATGGGCCTCCTCAGACTGCCATCTTCTTTCTAAGGTCGCAGAGGATGTCCACATTCCTGTCGCTGAGGCTCTTGCCGCGCTCCAGGTAAAGAAAAGCTACCGCGGGAGGAGGGGGGGGAGGAGGAGAAGGGAAAAGGCAAGGGAGGGAGAAAAGGCAAGGGAGGGAAGGACAGAAGGACGAACAGGGAGGGGAGGAACAAACAACGAAAGGGAGGGAACGAAACAGGGGGGTGACACGGCGGAGGAAAGGAGAAAGATGAGGAAGAGCATATTATTAAAATCTCTGCACTGGCGGGGGCGGCTAGGTCAAAACATACGCTCCCGCGACGTGGATTGCAGATCCACCAATGCAATCGACTTTGGCACGGTGTTCGCTGTCAGATCGAAAACCATACGGCTGTACGCAAAAATTGTACACATGTGTGTATGTACATGTGCATTACTGTACATAATCAGCCTGACTTACTTCAGCATAAATCATGTAACCAAACATGAAATTATTTTGAGACCGCTGGGGTGTCGGTGCTGGCGCCGGCGGTGCCGTCGGCGTTACCGTCGGCGCTGGCGTCGGCGCTGGCGTCGGCGCAGCCGTCGGCGCTGCCGTCGGCGCTCGTGTTGGCGCTAGCGACGGCGCTCGGGTCGATGCTGGCGTCGGTGCTGGCGTCGGCGCTGCCGTCGATGCCGCTGTCGGCGCTGGCGTCGGTGATGACATCGGCGCTGCTGTCAACGCTGCCGTCGGTGCTGCCGTCGACGCTAGCGTCGGCGCTACCGTCGATATAGCTCTGCGCGCCGGTGTCGGGGCTAGCGCCCGCGCTGCAGTCGGCGATGCCGTCGGCGTGACTGGCGGCGCTAGCGTCGGTGCTGCCGTCGGCGCTGACGTCGGCGCTGCCGTCGATGCTGCCGTCAGCGCTGCCATCCGCGCTGCCGTCGGCGACGCCGTCGGCACCGCCGTTGGCGATGACGTTGGTGCTGGCGTCGGCGCTGCCGTCGGTGCTGCCGTCGGCGCCGCCGTCGGCGCTGCCGTCGGTGCTGGTGTCAGTGCTGCCGTCGGCGCGCGTGTCGGTGCTGGCGTCGGCGCTGGCGTCGGCGCTGTCGTCGGTGCTGCCGTCGGTGCTGCCGTCGGCTCGTGCCGGCACTGACGTCGGTGCTGACGTCGGCGCTGCCGTCAGTGCTGCCGTCGGCGCTGCCGCTTGTGCTAGCGTCGGCCCCGCCGTCGGCGCTGCCGTCGGTGATGGCGTCGGCGCGGACGTCGGCGCAGCCGTCGGTGCTGCCGTCGGCGTTGGCGTCGGTGCTAGCGTCGGCGTTGCCGTCGGCGCTGCCGTCGGCGCTAGCGTCGGCACTGCCGCCGGCGTTCGTGACTATTGACTATGCTGGCGTCGGCGCTGGCGTCCGGGAACGACGGCCAAAGGTGCACGCGCGTCCCCCTTTCGCGGCGAGCTCCGGGCCGCCGGGCGCGGACATGGCAGCGAGAGCCGGGGGGCGCAGCCGTGAATCGGCCAGGACCTGGCGCGGTTCACGGAAAAACTTTGAGCACAAATGGTACGGAGTCGCAGACATCCTCTTGCGTCTGATCCCCCGACTCTGTTCAGCATCAAGTTGTTAAAACTCCCATATATATACACACACACACGCTTGTTTATGCAGACGCATACTAGAACCACGCGCGCTTCGCGCGAGCTTGGGTTCTAGCCGCACCCAAGACACACGCAGCGCGAGACTCAAATTCGATGATTTGGACTGTTCGGAGGCATTAGCGAAGAGCTACCGGACCACCTCCAGCCGTCTTTGAGCCACCTTGGAGCCCTCCTGGACGCATGCTGGATGGACGCATGCTGGAGTACGGTTTTATGGGGTCTCGTGGGGCTGTTTTAGACTTATTGAAAGCCTCTGGGGCAATCTTGAAGTCCAATTGGGCCGTTTTGGGGCCGCTTCGGGGGGCCTCCTGGGAAGTGTTAGTGCTCTCTTGGCGTCCGTCCTGAGGCTCGCTCGGATCCATTGAGTCGTCTTGCGCCCCTCCGGGGGCCCTCTTGGGCCGTCTTGAGCCCCTGGGGGCCCTCTAGGGGCCTTATTGAGTCTTGGGCCCATCTTGGGCCCTTCCTGGGGCCCTCTTGGGGCTCTCGTGGGCCGTCCAGGGGCGAGCTTAAGGGCCTCTTAGCCCGTCGTGGGCGCCCTGAGGAGCGGAAAAGCAAATATGCGAACATCACCAAAAAAAACAAAAACAACTCAACAATTGTTGTAATTATCCTAGGCGAGCTCCGAGCTCGCCAGGCCCGTCAGGGAAGCTGCTTCGGCTGTCTAGAGCCGTGTTGGAAGTGTTCGAGCTGCCCGTCGGCCCTATTGGACCGTCTTTTTGTTATTCTCCCGAGGTGGGCAAATATCCTCGCTGAGAGGGCACCCTTGTGTTATGCCTCATGCTTGGCACCGCTGCGACGAATTACCTGCGAAATCCCACAAAATAAGTTGGCGAGCTGAGTAAATGCTCCCTATGATGTCCACCATCTGCTGTGGAATGCCAAATCTAGTAAGAGCTCCAATCAACATGTCGTGCTCTATCTTATCATGCCCCCCAATCTAAGAAAACCGCGATCAGCCCACGGGCTTTCGCCGCTTGCGCTACATCAAACATGCGATGAGGAAAACGAGGGATGCGGAAAAGAGGTGAGGAGGGAGGCAGACGAGGAGGGAGGCGGAGGTGTGAGGGGGGGGGGACGTCGCTGTCATCGTCCTCCCCATCCCGGGCTGGGCCAGACACTTCGGCTGCTGCGACCGACCACATCTACGCATCTAGAAACTATCTCAAAGTGGCGGCCGGCAAATATCCTCGGGAGACCTCTGCAAGCCGGCCATTGAATGCTTCTGCAGTGGGCTGATTCTCCGATGCCCATGCGCAGTCACCGAAACAGGTGGCGCGCAATATTGCCTTGCAAGTCGGAAGCTGCAAATCGCGACCTGTGAGTAGGGCACCCGGGGGCGTATTCACAATACCCCAGTGGCGGCGGGGAGGTTGGTGTCAACCTTTCAGGCTGTTACCCCTCGCTTCTCCCCGAAAGCTCGGTCGCATGTTTGATGATGAAGCGTGAGAAGACTCGCTCCTTGAAGAAACGCTCATTGACAAAACGCAATCAAATATCTCGGCTCATCCTGGACTCGCTTCCGCAAAGACCCGTTTTCTTCATGCTCACCTAGTGGCTCCCAGCCGGGTAAAACGACCAGCCACGCGACCATGGCGGGAAATATGGGAGGGTGTCCCGGCCCGGGCCCCAGGTGCTCCGGCATGCGATTCCCCAAACAATGCTTGCACTTGGGGGGGGGGTCACTTTCCCAAAGCGACAAGGATTCTGGGTGTTCGCCACGTTGCCGCCCATGCCGCTTCGTGGGTGCCCCGTGGCCCACGAAGGGGCCACAAGCGGCAAGACATTTCTCTTCCTCGCTCCCCCTCCCTCCCTCCCTCCCTCCCTCCAGACGACGACGACGACCACCACCACCAACACGACGACGACGACGACGACGACGACGACGACGACAGCAGCGGCCTCGTCCTCCCTCTGCACCGCCGCCATAATGGCCGCGCGCCGATCGCCATTGTGCTGCTTCAAGAGCTCGTCGGCCTCTTCCGCGATTGGGGGGATCCTGCGGTGCCCCAGCGGTCGGGCCGCGCGACGGGAAGGCCTGGGCTCCCGAGCAAAACAAAACAACTACACAAAAGGTTTGCCATGTTCGGCCTCCAGGGGACCTTGTCGGGTCGAACGATGGGGAGGGGGGGGATCTCAACTGGGGAAGAATGAGTTCATGCAGCTGAGTTCTCCGGCGCCTCCCGGCGCCAGAGGCGCCACTGCACTGAGGAAAACGCCCGACGGCGGAGCCGAAACCAGCTGCACGCAGCAGATTTCGTACCCCCCCCCCCTTTCCCTGTTACCCCCCGATCGTTCGACCCGACCATACTGGGCCGCAAAACCGTCAAACAACGACCTGGGATTTAACAAAACAGTCCCGGGAAAAGGGATCGAGACCTCTGGGAGTCCACGCTGCGAAAGGGCACGACGCCAGATCTGGGGCCCAAAGCTCCAGCGTCTGGGCTGCTACAGTCCCGCAGGTGTGGATTGTCAGTCCTACCTCATGCCAGGCGGTGCGAACAAGATCGTGACAGACCTGCTCGACGCGGCCACGGAGAAGCTGCAGCGAAGCTCCGCTTCAAACAAGATCTCGGTAAAGGAAAGGCTAAACGGCCATTTCAGGGGCTACCCCGATAGGTCTCGAACACGTTCAATCTAGAACGCTTTCGGCAGCCTCTGTGGATCTTCTGCAAAAATGCAAGGATCAGTTCTCCCGCGAGGCTGGCTAATTACTTGCGGAAATTGACGTGGTGAAGTGGCGTATTGTGTTTCTGCGAGACGAGGGCCGCAGAATGTGATAACATATTTCATGGAGGCCACCGCCTGATTTCCGCATTGGGCGAGGCGCGTCACACAGGTGCCGCTGTCCTTTTGCATGCAGATCTTGCTGGCAAAGACAGCAGAGTTCGATTACAATCTGCAGAAACCATTACCGTCGACGTTGATAAAAGCTTTGGATACATCTGTCGGAGTTGCACAATTTGGTGGTTGAGGCCGCACGTTCTGGTCGGAACGTGCTGCTCGGTGAAGATTACCATTCTCAGCCCCGGGTTGGCCTGCGCAGTGCTCTGCATTGTGGGTTCGCTTCCGAACACGCGTTGGGCATCGCGACGGACGATGGAGACATTCCCTGGGAATACATATGGACTTTCAGCAGCAGCCTTGGGAAGCTACGGCAATTTGATTATATTCTCGTCGACAATATTTCTGGCTTCAGTGCAGCGGGGGCTACAAATCAGACGTGCTTTGGATCGGATCATCGAGGCGTTGTTTCGCGTCTTGACATCCTGGGGCAACTCGCACAGGAGGCCCGCTCGACCGAGGCGCAGTGAATGGCGAGGGTCTTCACGGCATCGGGAGACTGTCGAGAGCATGCTGGGCGCTCGCCCCGGCCAGACAGCTCAAGATCTACAGGAAGTTGTTTTGGATGAGGCACGTGTCTCCGCGGCGCTGGAACCCCCCCAGGTCTGCGCGCGGCCCCGGCAAGCAAACGACGTTCAAGAGCTACGGCGCCAACGCCGACAATGTTTGGACGCTGCCGGGAGACGCCAACTATCCAACTTGATTGTGGGCTGCACGAGGAAAGCGCCCCGGGAATGGCAGACAGAGAAAGAGTCGAAAGTGAGCCCGGTAACTCAAATAGCATCCGATTCCATGACAGACATCGGATGGCAAATAGCGTCCATCGCTCTGCTGTGATAGTTCAGTATGAAGAATGGGCGGATAAGGTAGGATGAGATCGATGTAATGATCTTTCCAGCACATAGCGAACACTCGCGGTGTCCGGGCAAATAGGGCGCGCGTGCCTTGGGCCAAAGGCAACGGCGCGCGCGAGCTATGCTCCCGATACTATAACTGCACCAGCAATATATTACCATATCCGGTGTTGGTGGGGATTCCCCCTGACAACTCCCCGAGCAGCAGGACTGATTGCCTCCATGGCACGGATGCGCGAAAAGACTGGAGCTGTTAAAACAAAGGGCCAGCAATACGTGGCCGTGCAGGAGTCCCATCGTCCACATTCCAGATGGAGGTCCCCAGCAAAGGGGTGGAATGTCTGAGTACACCACGACCGCCGCCGTTCAGAGTCGCCGAGATTGACGATCCCGAACCTTCGAGCTGCCTTGTCTTGCCTTTCGATGCGCCTTGACATCATCTGCTCCACGCCCGCGACGCCGCGGACCATCTGGGGCGCCGCCCAACGAACCAGAACGCCAGGCCAGAGTGCGAGCTCTCACAGGCGACCCCACCCAGGCAGCCAGCAGTGGATATGGATAAAAACGAAGGGAAGACCCCCCAACAAATATCCATATCCACTACTGCGGCCAAAAAATCCCACAGGCGGCGATGGCCTGCGAGCCCCCACCACGGTGCCCGCAACACCGAATATGCACATCCAGACCCCGGTCTGAACCCTCAAACGGGTGGCCCAGGAGCTGAGGCCAAGGGCCTCAACGCAGAACGCGAGCACATAGGACTAAATACATGTGACGCGCAATGTACCATCAGAACCATTTGCGTCACCAGGCTGTTGCTCTCGCTTCCTCGCGTGACAACGTCGACCTGACTTGCTTCCACGGCCCACTCGCAGTTGAAGGCGATGGCGTGCAAAATCTGTTCTCATACGAATATGGGATTTAAGCTTCTGCGTCGGATCCGCCAACAGAAAACCCCTACCCCGAAAAATGAGATCAGTGGCGGTAGTGGTCACACATCAGCGGTGGATATAACGTCTCCCAAAGACCTACCCTTAAAGTCGGGAGGGGAGGAAACGGAGAGCATAGTCGCACGCAAAGGTCGCGCGCACGACTGTTTGCAAAAAAGAAAACAGTGCGTACAGTCTGGCCTAACACCAGACTGCAAGGCGAGTTTCCTCGCAAAGTATTTCACGCAAATACAAGACAGCCTTTTCAAACAATGAAGGGCTATCGGCTCAGTTAGAGGTAAGCCAAACAGGCCATACCTCACCAAGCAAATGTGTATTAAGGCAAAGAGCCTGAGTTGTACGAAGCCGGCTCGTTGCCAGGCGTGAAATATAAGGCTCGTTTCCGAGCAACTAGAGGGGCGCCTTTATAGTAGGCGCCCGTGCTGGCAAATTGGACCGCGAGGGCAACAAGGACAGACTAAAATTGATTAGACTTAGGTTTGTCTCTGTCCTCGGGACCCCGAAAGGGAACAAATTGCTTCACGTCATACTTAAATGACTGAGTGCCTGACATCACTTCCAGAAGCAGCTCCCGATCGATGCTTCCCTTTGTATGCCCATCTGCGGTCATATCCCTAGTATCACACCATTGCACATTATGTACTATACCTATATCCATGAGCTCACGTATCCAGCTGATATGTCCAAGCAGAGTCCGTTCTGTAGGTATTTTGAGATCCCTGCTTGATGAAGATTTGTAGACGGACTCGGCGTCTATGGTAAGAGAGACTTTGATAGCTAGGCCTCCAACTTCACGCGTGTCTCGTAGTTGTCGTGGAGTCAAAGCTCCTGCCTTAAGCTCGTGGAGAGTAATGAGCGTAGGGTAACACTCATCAAGGTTATGTGCGGCTGCAAGTGCCTCCGCAGCATAACTGGACCTCACCTGTAATCGGTGTGATTTGCATAGTCCGTCACAGAGGTGAACGACGGACTTGCCTTGAGGCGAGTTTCCTCGCCGTAGTACATTGGCCCCGCGTATGCCGTAGCCCTTGGTCTCGTCATCCTCCTCCCCGGTAAGCTTCCGATACCCCGAATCGCTATGGATGTCAACTTCATTCGTCGGCTTCATCCGAGGGAAGGTGATGCGTTTCGGGCTGCTGATCAGCTTTCGCGTCACAGCATTCAAACGTCTGACTTGCAGATTGGTGGGCTCTTGAATTTTCTGAAGAGAGACCACGTATACCATGAGCCAGATTGAGGTAAGAAGGGCATAGGCGAGGGCTCCTCGCAGGCTGACGAACATGTCGGTAATGAGTTTCGTGGCTTTGGCATCAGCCGCCGCTCCTGTAAGTTCTGGGTGTGTGATAGGACGTAGTTGTTTGATATACTCGTCCTGGTCCATGATCACATCTCCTTGATCATTCTTAGTGTAGCGAACGGCGCAGTTCGTATATGTGTGCTTGCTGAGCTTGCATTTGCCAAACACCTTTTCGACACGTTGTACATAGTCGTCTATATTTTTTTCTCTAGACCTGTCATGTTAATATCATCGACATGTTTTGCCGTCAGAAGGTCATGGCTGAATTCAAATTCAGGATCGTAGCTGGTCGGTGTAAGTCCTATAGCTCGTGTGGTCGTACGGAGTTTGAGAGAGAACGCTCCTGGAGCGTCTTTTGTACCCGTTCCTGGTTTGAGGCATCTAAGACAGTGTCGACTTTCGTCGTAGGATGAGAAGCCGGGTAATGTACGAAGTACCTGAGCACTTCCTGGTGGAAGAGTAAAGCAAACCATGCGAGTTTCCTCGCCGGTGGCATGGGCAAGTTCCTCATAGGTCAAACCCTTGAGGAACGCCTTATCGATATCCATGGATGCTAAGATCCACTCTGGATGGCATGCCGCTTCACTTGCCAGCAGTCGTTGGGACTGCCTTCGGGCGGTTCCCGAAAATGTTTCCACATCAAAAGCCTCAGTATCCATAAATCCACGAAGGACCAGTCTGAGACGAATGGTTTTAACGTTCTCGGTGCCCATCTTTACGAACTTCCACTTGTATACATACCTGGATGTCATGATGTTGGAAGCTTTGGATAAATCATACATCTCAAAGCATCGGTTATCAATCCAGATTTTGAGCTCAGTATACAAAGCTTCACTAACCTCCTTTGGATGTGCTGCTATGTCGGCTTTGGTCAGTAGATCATCTTCTTTGACAACCACAGCACGTTTAGCAGCAGAGGATACATATACTCTCATCGTTGCGACCATATCGGTATCGAGCTGTGCAAGTTGAGTCTGATCCAACACTATTTTTGACATTTCTGATGTAAAGCATAATTCAACGTAAGGACCATATTCATCACTGTCAAGAGAGTAGCTCTCGTCGGTTGTGGTTGAACAAAGAGAGACTAGACAGGACTCACGTGATTTCGGCTCGTCTCCGAGCATATCTGATGATATAATATCATCTTCGTCCACAAATGCTGAAACCAAAACACATTGGTCGGGCAGCATAATAGTTGGGACGCAATAAAGATAATCATCGGTAATCGTCGTAGGATGAAGGTCCATACGTAGCTCGTCGTACCACTCTTCCAGCATCATAGCTTCGATATTGTGTTCCTCATTTTCCTCATAGATTGTCGACGGACGGCCTTCACTCGGCGACGCAGCATCTGGTGTGTCTGGAGAAGGCCTGTTTCCAGGCGACTCGTGTTCTCCAGACGTGTTGCTTGAATGCTGATATTTATCCAAATCGTCGTGAAATCCTAAGGAAGGGACGCGTGAAGTCAAGCATTGAATAAGTCTGGAGTGGGTGCTACCAGTGATCTGAGAAATGTTTAAGCCGGTGCCCACACATTCGTAATAGTGGAACGCCGGGCTGATGTCGTTGTCATAGTGGATCAGCGTAGACCTGGTGGCGTACTTTACTGCAGGTATGCTTGACACACTCTTAGCCAATCGAACTGCTACTACATGTTCTACTCGGAAGTAATTTCGTACGAGATACTGTAGTGCTAAGTGTACGCGCGGGTGAAACTTGCTGTCGTCTGACAGATTAAGGTCTCCCTTGTAATCGGGGAAATAACCGAAAACTTTGGCAGGTTTCCCTGCGCTGAGGTGTGCCACATAAGCAAGGACGGTTTGCATGGCCATACTATCCATGCCAAGTTCCCGTGTGAGGAGACATTCGATGTATAGTGCGTGACGAGCATCAGTATACATCACAATTACCTCACGAGATCCTGCCTTGACAACAATATGTCCTCTTTCAGGCACATTTCGGATCACCGGGAATGGGCCATTCCAGCCTCCATGGTCGTCCTTGGTGGCAGTAGGTCGGTGGTAATCGACCAAATCCCCTGATGAGTAGAGGCGAGCACCATCAGGAGTCGTCTTAGCCCTAAGAGCCCGATTTGTCTTGGCCACAGCAGTAGCCTGAGTTATAGCTTCTAGGCTGACTTCCCTTACACGACGTTCTCGTTCGTGTCCTGAAGTCTCGGGTCCCTTGGGAAAGTCAAGGGTATCGAGATCAGGGAGGAAAGAGGGCTGACGTCCTGTGTGTGCCTGATATGGCGATACTCCGTTATAAAACGTAAACGCATTAGTAACGAAGATGCCTTCCGCCAATACTCTAGTGAATACAACAGGGATGTTGTGTCTATTCAATTCTTCCTCAATCATGTGGAGGACGCCTCTGAGAATGCCGTTTCGTGACTCAATTGAAGTCGCGTGTTGGCCAGGTGCTCGGATACGAAGTTCCGTGCCCTTATTGGCCATCATGGTTTTAGCGGCATCGTTATTCAGGGCGCCTTCTCCGTCTGAGTATAAAACTTTGAAGGGTCCGTGATAGGCAATCCAGCAGTAGTGGTAGGCGTCGATGATAGCGTCACGTTCTCTGTCGGAAATTTCTAGGCCTGCTGCCAGGCGAATACAACGATCCATAATATGAAATATGGTCCGTTTCTTGTAAAACATGAGGTCCATTTCCCCTTCATCGAGCCAGTTACCAGGAAGGCTCACCGATGGTAGTGTTGAGTTTCCTGGACGTTCCCATGCTCTGCATTCCCGACAGGTATCGCAAACTTCCTTGATCATGTTCAGTCGAACGCTATCAAGCCCCACCTTTTCGAGGATTAGCCTCATCTTTGGCTCCTTCGCATGATACCATCGCAGATGCAGTTTTCGGAGTTCCTTTTTCACGACATGGGGTTCGTGACTACGGAGACTCTGTAGACTGTGTTGGATGTCGAATCTCGTCCAGTCGGGTAGTCGTGGAGCCCCAGAGCCGGTGGAGGCAAGAGGGTTCCTTGTAGCTCTCCGTAGTTGGTCCCCTGTGTTAACTGCGTCTGGAGGTGGTGGTACGCCTTGTAGACGGCCGCGGCGGGCCGCTACCTGTGGCGCTTCGCTAGAAGACGCAGAAGGCGTGTTTCCACGCTCGGGGGCGTCTCGTAGCATGTCGTAGCTGCTGGCACCAGATGTCGGATCGACGTTGCCGAAGGATCGTGGTCGCGGTGGCCTGGCGTGTGCGCCTTGACGGCCACCTGAAGCTGAAGCTTGGCCCTCACCAGGTTTAGGTAAGGGTTTCCACCAAGCTGGCACGGTTTTGCCTTCGGGGTCGTGGTCGTCTGGTAGTTTAAATGGTTCAGCAAAACGACATTTGCCAGGTTCGGTATCGAGGTGGTTCTTAACACCCTTGCTTCTCGTAAGATCCCTCTGACATGCTGGACATGGCCAATATACAGAGATGGAATCATGATATTTACACTGCGTAGGGTCTCTGTTATGGCTAGGACTGTCCTTTCAGACGTTGTCTATGCATGCCGGGCAAGTAGCCACCTTTGGGATGATACGATCACCGACGCGTCTCATACCTTCGCCTGGTTCGGCTTGATCGGGAAGGTCTGCAGGATAAGCATGTGCGGTACTTATAGGCGCGTTTCCGCGCGTGGTGTCAATGGCTTTCGCCAGATATACGGCTTCCACGAAGGCAGACTGCAGTCGTCGGGTGTATTTTTGTGCCAGTGAAAGCTCTGTATTGCACGGTTGTGCGCGCACATGCTGACCGTTGCACTTGAGTCGCTCAAAGGGTTTAAGAATTGTCTCGTCGTTGCTGGTGATATTTGTCGGTTTCTTAATATAGTCACCAGTCGTGTCTTTAAGTCCCGTAGCGCATTGGTCAATGCGTACGGTTGTAATGCGTGGTCGGTTGGCAAGCTTCTTCCATGGAGAAATATCATCCACCCATGTTCATGTAGGTTGTTCGCGTATAAACCACCTCCGAGCGTCATCTTGGGTTACAGCAATTTTACCACCATAAGTTATGTGTGGTAAGTCTTCTTTGTGGTGCTGTTCCCAAGTGTTGTAGTTGACTTTGTAATTGTAGTAGGATGGTGGTCCTGCGGTGCGGCAGCTGGGTTGCAGTATGGCAACTCGTACGTAGCATATAGCAAAGTAATGATCTATAACCTGCTGCACCGAGGGGTCTCCCAGGTCGACATATGTAGTCTTGCCCAGGTTGCCGCCTGAGGAAAGTCCCCTTGCGAAGGCAAGCTCTGAGATGCCACCCTCACCGCCACAAAGCTCCAACATATCCACGCAGTTGTTATGACCATAGCATAGTGTAGCAACTATGCTGTATATGTTAGCGTGTGTGTCGGGCATACATGTGGGGAGGGTAAGGAACAGGTCATCGTCCTCGTCGGAGCTTATCAGCTCAACAGGGACGTCAGTACTCCAGGTTGCCATAAGATCCTGTCCGAGTCCTGACAAGTCGTCGCCGCAGTCATCGTTTCCGTCTTCAACGTGCTTTTTAATGCGGCGAGGCTTGATGCCTGCTTCCTTTTCGGCTTTGAGCCTCTCCTTCTGCTTTATACGCGATTCAGTGGGTAAAGCTTGCTCGTCTTGTTCGTCAGTCTGTGTACTCATTGTCGCGGTTGAATGGGTACATGCGTCAATCGCCAGAGTCGGGAGGGGGAGAGAACAGTCATCTATGATGACGCGTCGATGTTTCTGTGGTGATTGAGTCGGCTCGTTTCCGAGCAAGACCGGTTCCTCGGGTTGCCGATACAACCGAGTACTGATGTTGGCACCCCCTGCAGGTAATGGTGCATGCCAATCATATCCTGTTGGTTGATCGGTAACTGAGATATCCTGAATAACCGCATTGGTATCCAGGTTGATTGTTACACGTCGGATGACTTCAGACCATTTTGGTCCTCCCTTATTAGTCGTCACGTAGTGACGGGTGTTATGGTCTGTACGTGTATACGTATTTAAGTATACGGGCACGTTTCCGTGCGTGGTGGTGCCCCCCAGGATGTTGTCGTTCAAGTGACGGATGAGTGTAGTACGTGTCTGAGCTCGCCATTCAGCATGCCGTACTGCATGGCCGTACCAATCCAACACATGTTGTGGTATTGCCTGCTTGCAGGTACATGCCCACAGCTTCGAGCTAATCGGTATTGATGATGCTACCTGCATATAAGTACCGCTTGGTGTACTGTCTTGCATATTGAACCGAATACCGAAATGACACAAACGCATCCGTATTACTGACAACTTTAGATCTTCCAGGGTATCACGTACTGGAGATAACTTCCAAACATATCCTGGGGGACCAAATATTATGATCTTCATGCGGAGTTTCTTGGCTTTTATCAACAGGTTCTGGATACGTGACCAATGTGGGGCCACTCTCTTTCCTGGAGTTCTTACGTACCAGTCACCCGGAGTACTGATCCATATGAGAGTGTAATCTCCACTGATCACCGCACCTAGGTAGTTTGTGCCCACGCTTGTCATAAGTTCGTTGTGGGAAATACGATCACAAATATAACCTCGTGTGCGAAGGTCGGCACAGGCCTCCCTCGTATCTTCAATGACAAAAGCCCTCTTACTAAGGCAGGTTACCCCGCTGTCCTTGTTACCCCCCGGCTTTTCAGCCAACAGGCAAGACGACGAGGGGGCGACGTCGCCCTGCCATCTTCAAGATGAAGAAGATGTGCCTGCAATATCTGCCAGCATCTGGGCTTCCCTCAGATGCTGGAGCTCAGCACTGCAGCGCGCCGTGGCCTCAGAGGCGGATTGCTCCGCAAATGCTGTCAGCATCGATGGATTATCCATCAGCTGTTTCAGCACGCCTTTGGACCTAGCGTCGCTGACCGTATGCAATTCACGATTAGTGTATCCCATCACTATCTTCGGCGGGACTGTACAGCGTCCATGGGTACACTTCCACCATGCTGGGCCAGTGTCCTGGCAACAAAACAATCGAACGTCTCAAGATCGTCGATGTTGTCGCCTCGCATGGTGGCCTTGGCGAGCGTCTCCATCAACCCCTGGGGCAGGTTTCCCTGCAATTGCTTGCGCTCCTGCGCCGGGGTCGGCTCGCCTGTCAGCACTGTCTGGAAGGACGTGCTGCTTGAGCTCGAGGCGGGTTGCCCCGCAGCTCCAAAACAATCACACCTGATCGACAGATGCCCTGATGGCAACTTCGTCGTCGGCATGATCTTGGAGCCCTCAGGGAGCTCCATTTTGACCTGCCCCTTACCAGGGAATATCAGCTTCTCCTGGCCTCGTTCAAGCACGATGATCGTGCGTTTATCTTGCATACTATCGAGGCCTAGGATGGCTGGCAGGTCCTTGCCACAGCCTGACACAATGTTCGTCTTGTATGAATCGAGTTGGGCCGACCCCTGGTACTCGCAGGCAATACTGAATGTGCCTACGGTATCCGCTGGGGCCGACCCTTCTCCCACTCCGTTGATATTCAAACGAGAGCGGGGCTCGAACGTACAAGTACGGCCATGTGCCTCGGCAGCCTGGACGAACTTACGGCTCGTGTTCTCGCCCATGATGTTGATCTTCGAGCCGACATCGATGAGTATGGAATTTCCACCATCATCCAGGAACGTCTTACTCGGCTGCTTGATGTGCACAGTCTCTGAAGTGTCGGCTGTGTCGGTAGGCGGGTTTCCCCGCGGCACAGTCGTATTCCCTGGCGGGTTACCCCGCGTGACACTGGCATGCGACTCGCTTTCGGCCATGCGTGCCAGGTCGATGTGCTGGAAGTACGACACGTGCTGGGCGTTATCGCCACGCTCCTCCCGCCAGTTGGCATACTCATCGCGTATGCTCTTATACTGCTCGCGGGTCGTGCGCCTTGTCAACGTCAAGTACGAGTGAAGGGCGATGTCTTGCAGCCCCTCGTTCGTGATGTGATCCCGGTACTGCAGCCATTCCTCGAACTCCTCGCTCGTCGCTGCGATGTTGACGGCCCTGGCTGCTGTTGCTGCTGTTGCCACTGAAGATTCTGATAAGTCTAGCGACGGACTATCAGTTTCAGGGTTGTTGGCATCCAGCATAAATGTTGTGTGCGTATTATCCATCTGATCCTGGAAATGTCGCACACGCAATTCACGCAGCTGATCAGGGTCCAGTGCCATCTCAGCCCCGTCTCCACTCTGGGGAGACATCTGAGGAGTACCATGCAGGTTTCCCTGCTGAGGCGCCGTCATCGGGATAAGCTGATCAAAGCATCCCGTCTCCATAGGCGGCCTTACTTCTTCTGGCAGGTGTCCCTGCTGTTGGGACTGGGCTGTCTGCATAACTAGCATCCTAGCCGTCATCTCCTCCACCATGCTCCTCAGCTCCCGCAGCTCTCTCGCTGATTGCTCAGGAGTCTGACTAAAGGAGCCGGTCCATGGGAAGGATGACGATATGATGCCAGGTGCTCGGCAGATAGCACATGGTGGCTGCTGGGGATCTCCTTCACGCTGGTTTGCAACGTGGCCCACCACATATGAATTCCAGCATCCGTCGTGGAACAAGTGATTGCACCTCAAGCGGTGAACACTGTCCCTGGGCTGAAATTCTTCGAGGCATACCGCACAGGTATCTTCCATCCCAGTAAAGACCTCTACGTCTGCTGCCCTGGGATATACCCGCCGCTGCCTCTCCAGTACCGTCTCGGAGGGCATGAAGGCTGATGGGGGTGTCCCCGTTGGATTCAGCACCTCCTGCACTTCGACATTTGGCATGGAAGTGGTAGGAGCCACGGCGGGCGAGTTTCCTCGCAAAGGTGAGCCCCTGTTTCTCACCACATCAAGTGCAGCTGCACGTGACTGATCCCGTACACTTTGCACCGCCTGCCCTCTCCTGAAGCATGCCTGCTGAGTGTGGTGAGTCTGCCTGATGTAGTCAGGCACGCCCCTACTGCCAGACGATATTGAATGGGCAGTGGGCTGGACAACCACTTCTGGTGATGTCGGTGAAGGCATGAAGGCCATGTGCGGGTACATGGAATGGTCACTGCAGCGCACATTAGTGAGGTTATGCATCTGATCCGCCAATTCGCGAACAAATTTGTTCGGAACCCTTGACCCATCAGGGTATAATGGCGGGTTCATCTGCGCTGGTGGTGGCCTCTGGCCCTGAGACATGCTCGGATGGGCATTGAACGCCGGGATAAAGGCTCGTTGCCGAGCAGGATCCCGTGGGTTGGGACCCTCAGGTTCCCAGGACCAGGCTGGCCTCCACCTCTGCCCACTTGGGTGAGGCAGATTATGGCTCTGCACCTGCTGCACCGCGGCCGCCACTCTTGAGCGATAGTCGTCAGGTACACCAGCCCTATGGTGGCTTGGTGTGCCAGGCAGGTTTCCCTGCTGACTCGTTGGCGTGCCGGGCGGCATCATGTTGAGGAGAGCTGTGCTGTGTTCAGCCCTAGCCGCAGCTATCCTCTCCATGAGAGTGCCGTTTGTGGCAGGGCGGACAGGTGTCCCGAGCGGGGATTGTGCAGGTGGTGTGCCCAATGGAGTCATGCCCCTTGGAGTGTGCATGCTCTGAGTAGGGCTTCCATGCATTTGCTCAAACCGAGCAGGTCCGCTTATAGGCAGGTTTCCCTGCATGGCCTGACGATTTCTCGTCGCCATGGCGGACATTGCTCCCTGGCCTGCGGCCCAGGGGTCCTGCCGGTATAACCTGTCCGCCAGCTGTTCGACCTGGTCAGGGTTCAGCGCGGCTGCGATCTGATCCAGGTCCGAGGTGCTGATGGCCTGCCAAGACACGGCACTAGGCCCTTGGCTTGGGGCACGGCTTGGAGCCGCGCTCCCGGCCTCACTCTCGGTGATCATGACACTCCGATGGATTTCAGGCTGGTTTCCCAGCTTGGTGGGGCTATAGTGGTCCCCAACTTCTCTGTGGAGGTAGACCATGGGGGGTCGACGCCCTCTTGGTCACGGGACCACTGATATTTGACGCTAGCAGTGCCAACGTCAGCCCACCTGTCAGGAGCAGACATCATTGCGACAGAGACTCGCGCATGGCGGTTCCCCAGATACTCTGGATTACGCCAGTGCCTTCCCGTGGACAGGTCCTCTACATGAGAGATGTAATACGGTTCAATGATACCGTTATTTCCCTCGGACAAGAGGACTCCGTTATCGGACCAACAGAACTTCATACCATCTTGTATGGCCTTACGCCAATCTACGAAGATGATGATGTCTGAGTCTGGGTCCCACCCACTGTTCACGGCACGGCGGCGAACTGTCGGCACGAAATGAATGCGCGACCGGCCTGTCCATCTTTTCTTCGTGTTATGCTCAGGTCTACAGGACAGGCCGTGCCACATAATACCTTCGAAGGCGTGCCATCGAGTGCCATGCATGGCCACTTCGGGGCATGGGGCCGGTCTCCCGGCAGGTTGGTCGCACAGCACAATGTAGCTGTGCAGCGACCATGGAGCTTTCAATGTCCATGAATGCCCCTGAGAGGCGCGGATGAAGATAGCGGGCTCGCCGGAGTCCCGCATCAACACCTTGAATTGTAGGCGCTGTGTTTCTTCTCCGTCTGGTTCGCGGACATGAACAACCTCCATCATGATGGCTGCTAGTTGGTCAACCGAGCGCCCATATAGCTGCTCGTTGATGACCTTGGCCTCGTCATATTTTGGATTATACCCAGCGTGTTTTGATTGACCTGTGTTCCACGGATAATGGTTCACGAGCTCCACGAGGTTAACCCAACCATCATGATCGTCGAAAGATTCCAGGCCCCACACAGGATTGTGTGGTCTGTCTGGCGCATGTCTGCATATCCTGCTGAGAGCTTTACTCAGCTGTTTGAGAATGTCATTTGATGTGGGAAGGATTCCAGCTTTCCTGCATTCCTTCATGAATGTCTCATCCACCGAGCGTATCGGTGGGATCTTCCGAAGCGCAAGTCTATCCCTGATCACATTCGGAGTCCCACTAGTGAAGGACGTGTCACCTGGGTGGCGCAGCTGATCCACTGGCGGGTTTCCCCGCATACGAGCCTCTGTCGCTGCAGAGGCTGCGGCTCCTGAAGAGGATGAAGCTGCGGCGGCAGCGCCTGGCGGGTTTCCCCGCGGTGATGCGCGACTGGCGCTGCCCCTGATCTTCGGCGCCCAGGTACCCCTCGACATAGCGCCTTCATCGGACTTCCTGGAACGGGCCGCCACAGGCGAAGCTGGCGCAGGGGCATACCCACTGCGCTCGAAAGCTGCCGCCCTTTTCGCAATGGAGCTGCTGCGACTAGGCGGGCGTCTTCGTTCCTCCACAGGGTCCTGAGGTTGCTGCTTGGGCTCAGACGCTTGTGTAGGAGTTGCGCCAATCGGCGGCCTCGGAGTTTCATTTCGAGGCACCTCCATCTGCACGTCCGGCCCAGGGTCCTGAGAGCTCACCTTCGGTTTCGGCCCCGAGGACGGCTTAGGTGTCGGGGGTTCACTCTTAGCCTTCGAAGTTAGTGGGAGTGGGGGCTTCGTAGCCCCCTTCATGTAGATCTTGCTGGAATCCTCCAACATCTTGCGAGTTGCCTCGCGAGTGCGTTCTTCTGCTGTCCGCATACGCTCCTCGTCCTCCGCCACACGTTGAGCCTTTTTCTCATCCTTGATTGTCGGTTCTGGTTGTTGGGACTGGCTAGAAACGCCAGGCGAGTTTCCCCGCACACTAGGAAGACTAAAGAGCGCGTCTCTCTCTTCCTGGGTCGTGGCTACCAGTCCCCTTGGAACCGGAGTAGGCTTCTCTTCTTCTTTCAGATCCAAGTGGCTCAAGATCCCGAGACGACGATTCACTGCGGCGATCTCGTCTGGTGTCATCGGGATAAGTAGCGGATGACCATCTTTGTGAGGGGTTTTGCCCAGGTTGGGGCTCAGGCCTTCGTTGTTGCCAACGGGGCTCTCTGGCCTGCGGTTCTGGAACGGCTCGGAACAAGGTCCGCAAGCTGCGTGAGGCCTATACTGCTTGCGAGCTGCGATAATGTCTCGCAGCTGAGTCCGCGCTTCTTGAATTTCAGGGCGGCGGATATTTGTTGCAAGCTGATAACCTCCGCGGATGGCCTTGCCCTCACTATCCCTATAGGCAGGGTTGCCCTTGCCGAAGGCCGAGTGTTCCCCTTTTCGGCGTCTTGGATCGTTATATGGAAGTAGCTGGCCCCCTCTCCTGAGAGCGTGTTCTTTTGGGCCAGCCTGCCTCCACTCACGAGGAAGTCGAGCCTGTGGATGTGGCTCTTCTCTGACGCGCGTATGGGAACGAGACCTTCTGGTGTTCTCATCAGAAGAAGCTGCCGAAGCAGCAGGAGCGGCACCCGGTGGAGGTGCCTGAGGAGGCTCCTGTGCGATCCCAGATGGATCGTCCGATGGAGGCAGGTCTCCCTGCTGGATGGAGCTCGGCGCAAATGGCGCTTGTGCCGATGGTGATGATGATTCAGACTCGTCAGGATCGAAGTCAACCTCTTCCTCACCATTCACGTCCATCATGAGGATGGTGACGTCATCCTCATCTAACCCGCAACCATCGCCTTCTACTTCTTCTGATGTCGAACTACCGATGATGATGGCCATTGGCGTATCTGGTACAGGCAGGTTTCCCTGCATAGCCGGCGTCTGTGCGTCGCTCGGCTGCCCCGGGGTAGGAGGCGCCGTTGTCGGCTCAGGCTCGTTGCCGAGCACAGGCTGCCCGGCAATATTGCGCATGGCCGTATGGTTTGGCCACATTCCCACCGCCTGGAGACCCCATCCTGGCGGTAGAAGATCATGACCGCGCATAGCAATAGCCATTTCTAGAGCATTACGCCATCTACCACGGGAGTATATCAGGTGTCTCTGCACGTCCTGAGGATGCACGCTGTCAATGAGAGTCAGAGCTGCCAACACCAGCTCTGAGCTACCACAAGCGTCAGCATCCTGCATTATCATAATGTCAGCTTCGATATGTTCTTGACTCTCGGGATAACCAGTAAAAAGTTTTTCATGCATCCTCGTGAGGGTCTGCAAAAGAGTGCGTGGTCCATATTCGCCTGGAGCAAGCGAACCAGGAGGTATAAACGCGGTATCTGGTTCACCAGCAATGAAGGCCTGAACAAACGCCTGAGACTCCATTTCGATTAAGTCTTCAGTAGTCTGGGGGTATTCCCCCATCAAAGAAGGCCTGTTTCCAAGCGGGATTTCGTGCGGAGGTTCGAGGTTTCGTTGAACCTCGGAAGGCGAAGCCTCTAAAGTGGTGTCCTCGTCACTGCTCTCGTAGGCCATGATGTTGCCTGGGTTCCCGAACATCCAGTCGAAGAAAGATAAAGGGTAGTTTCCCAGCGTCCCGTGTTCCACGGGAGTGAGCTCGTTGTTGCCCTCAACGAACCTGCGAACGTACTCGAGGTAGTACGCGTACAATCCATGACCATACGCCTCGAGCTCGTCGACGTTGTCCATGCCAACAACCCAAGTGAAAAAAATCTGCTCCATAGCCTCAAAGTCCTGGAGGCTCAGATACTCAATGAATGGTTCACTTGAGCCAAAATGGACTTCGGTCGACCTGCCCTTTCCATTTCCCTTCACTGGACAATCTCGCACAAGATGATCGGTACTACCACATTCATGGCATTTAAGAACCTGGCCGTCTCTACCTCGCGGGTTTCCCCGCCTACCTTTGCCTTTTCCTGAGGTCTCTCTAGGGCTTTTACCGCGGCCCTTTCCCCCAAAGAATATCTCATCATGTTGTTCATCTGAGAGCCTCTGGAGAAATGCCGCGACGCCTCGCCCGCTCAACCTCCGACGACCTCGCTTACCTTTACCTTTTCCCTTAAAACTTCTCCGTATCCTCCTTCTAACACGACGCACTGGTTTTCGCGTGAACCTCCTCCACCTTCGTTTAGCCTGTTGTAATAACCAGAACAAATGTTCAGCACGCTGATTGTCGTTATCCATATTCATAATATCTGACCAATCTAGAGCTTCAACACCATCTGATGATATAGTGTCTGTATCGGTGCCGGAGTCGAAATCCTCGTCTCCCAAGTAAGTGGATACACCGTCGGTTAGGGGGTTTGATTCCCCCCATAAAGAACGGTGTGGTTGTGGTTCTCTAGAAGGAGGGCTGGTTGCCCAGCTTGGTTGCGATCGATCTCCTGCTAATAAAGCAGTGGATTCTCCAGGATCGTCGGCCCATATACTTGAGGGCCCGTTTCCAGGCTGGGCTTCAGTAGTCAAGGTAGTGTAGAAATTTCCACTACCAGATCCCCTTCCCCTTCCAAACACAGATCCTATGTTACCAGGAGACCGTTCAGATAGGTGGCCTATCGAACGCATCCTCTCCAGCAACTCATCATACTGTTGTTGTGTTCGGGGCATTTGGTGATTGAGTGGCTGTAAGAGTTGCATGGCTCGCTGGTTGCCGACGCCTAAGGCGCGGAATAGGATAGTGGTTAGCAGTTGGAAGTTGGGAAGGTCGAATCCCACCGACTGTGCCTCAAGTCGGGCCATTTCGAATCGGGTAAGGGTGACGTCGATTCGTTCTCCGTGAGGCACGTGGAAGTCGATGAGTTGTGTGCCGGAAGTGAGCTGTCGCTCATCTTCCAGGCGTTCGAACTTCATGCTTAGGAGGAACATGATGTAAGTCACTGGAACGGTGTGGACCCCATCGATGTCAGCACCATAGTTTATAATGTCAGGCGGTACCCTCATGGCGAGTGTCCTCGCTAGGCCACGGCCGCGTTGTATTGCGGCCGCTTGGGCCTGTGGCGTCATGCGTCCGCTTGTAACGTTGAGCCATGCGTTGACCTCGTAAATGTACTCGCGAAAAGGTACACTACCTTGAGGGTCCCAATATGGGCCATGCGTTTGCCCATCGGTGCTGTTTTCCCCACGACGCATGTGTCCGATTGCTGCCCCCAGCGCGAACCATATAATAGCGAAAACGACTAGCCCGAGAATGTGTAGAGAAGGACGGTTATTATGCGCGTTGCCGCGCTGGGGTAGCGCCTTGTCGAGTCTTCGAGGCGCTCTATCTGGCGGGTCTCCCCGCCTCTGCTTCAAGTATTGCGCTGTTAGCTCGTTGCCGAGCGGTTGGTGGTAACGCAATGATGAAGCGTATATGGTACCAATCTGGTCGTCTAGACGTCGTACCTCTCGCGTTGCTTCTTGCTCTTGAATAGATCCTCGTAAACGTACTGGGAGTGGTGGCGCAGGGTGGTAGGTGGTCACGAAGATCGTGCCGAAGAATATGAGGCTAAGAAGAGCAAGAGCTGACCACACGAGAGCGCGGCCAGCTCCGCTACCAAGTCGAAAGTGAGCCTGGTCACTCAAATAGCATCCGATTCCATGATAGACATCGGATGGCAAATAGCGTCCATCGCTCTGCTGTGATAGTTCAGCATGAGGAATGGGCGGATAAGATAGGATAAGATCGATGTAATGATCTTTCCAGCACATAGCGAACACTCGCGGGGGCGCGCGTGCCTTGGGCCAAAGGCAACGGCGCGCGCGAGCTATGCTCCCGACACTATAACATCTTCCAAAGACCTACCCTTAAAGTGAAAGTTCGTACTCAACGCGAACTCTTTTCCGAGATGAAGAAGGTTTCTGTCATCATTACGGTGCCCGCGGAAAGCAAATCGACCCTGCGACCTGACCCGGAAGCTTTCGCAACCATGTTAAAGGACGTCTACTCTTCCGAGGTCAGTGCGCCGTTCCCCCAAGACTCTTCGCAGCTACAGCGCATGCCAGGCATCGCGCTCAGAAAACTGCGGGCAGCCCTCAAATCAATGACAAGCAGACGGCGTGCTGACAAGCATGGTGTCGTGCTGGAAATATTTCGCCATGCTGGCCCAAATGCACAATCCGCCCTGGTCGCGTGCTTGAATCATGTCGTGCACGCGGGCGCCTTCCCCAGCGACTGGGGCGAGCTGTTCTACGCCATGATTCCCAAGGCGGGCGACGTTCTGGGCCCCAACAACTGGAGGCCACTTGTTATCTTGGATGTTGCATACAAGGTCCTGGCCAGAATCTTGCGCGACCGCCCCAGGGCAATCTTGGAGCCTTGCCAGCCGCAAGACCAATTGGGGCTTCGATTCGCCACTGGGACCGAGCATGCGCTCTTGATACTTGAAAGCGCCATTCAGAAGGCTATGGAATATGATTCGCCAGTCTGGATCGTGAGCATCGATTTGACTAAAGCTGTCGACAGGATTGAGCATTATGCTGTATTCGCTGCCATGGCAGAACAAGGCGCTCCCGCCGAATACCGCACGCTGCTGCAATGCTTGTACACGGATCAACGTGGTTATGTGGATAATTGTATGTTCGACATAGAATGTGTAGTCGGACAGGGTGATGTCACCAGCCCGATGCTCTTCGACTCTGCGCTGGAAGCGGTAATGCGCAGGTGGAGGGCTCGGCTTGGCAACCGCGGTATCACGCGCAGTCCCGAAAGCGAGAGACTGACCGACATCAGGTATGCAGACGACCTGCTGCTTTTCGCTCAGTCTCCCGAGGACGCAGCGTTCATGCTCGACTGCCTCGTGGAGGAGTTGAGCAGACCTGGCTTGTCTGTAAATGCGCGGAAGACGAAGATCTCCACGACGGATTTCGATGTGGCAGCAAACGTGTCCCCACTTGTTCTCGATACCAGATGTAGGATGGTCGAGGTTGTCGAGCGTGCGGACACGCGCAAATACCTTGGCCGGCTATTGTGCGGAGACTTGAGGATGCGAGGCAAATTAAACCTGAACGCTCGGATGAAACGCGCTTGGCTGAAATCCCGTCAATTCGCCGCGACCTTTCGAAACCGCAACGTTCCGATCACATTGAGGTTGCGCCTGTGAAACTCCGTGGAAACGCCGCCCGTTCTCTACAATCTGGCCACAGAACCTCTCATTCGGAAAAAACTTGATCGGCTGGGCGAACTGCAGAAGAACATGTTGCGGCGCATTGCTGGTTGTGTTCGGTTTGACGACGACGCATGGCAGCTTACGCGTCATCGCATGAAGCGCAGGTCGGAAGCGGCACCGGCATTCTATCCCATTGAAGATTGGAGTCTTCGGCACAAAGGGCAGAGAGATTCGATAGCACAACACCTCGAAGACGGACCTCTCACAATTTGGAGGGTGAAAGTGGGGTCGGCCGCAGGGTCCCGGCAATGATGTCTTTATGGGCCATGAATGGGCGATGCATCTTCGATTGCTGTGTTCGGCGGGGGAACTAATGGAAGCCCCCCGCCTGCACCCATGCGCGAGACTTGAAAGGAAAGGAAGCAAGGGGGCGGGGGGCTCGGGAAAGGCGACGAAGGCAACGTGCGCTGAGGGCGCAAAAAGAAAAGGCTCGAACGAACGAAAGCGGTCAGGTGAGTGTCGAAATCTGCCCAGCCAATCTGTCATGCGGAACAAAACGCCTCAGTGTTGGGAATATTGAAGGCCAGGGCAAAACGTGAATTCACATTGTGGGGACAAGCAAAATGCTAATTCACATTTTGGGAAAAAGGAAAATGTGAATTCATTTTGGGAAAAAAGGAAAATGTGAATTCACATGTTGGAATTTCGTGTAGGATTCTTTATGAAAGGGGCCAGAATGTGAATTCACATTTTGGGAAAAAGGAAAATGTGAATTCACATTTTGGGAAAAAGGAAAATGTGAATTCACATGTTGGGAGAAACGTGGGCCCCATTCCAAATCTGTTCTGGGGGGTCGAGAGGTCATCGTTTGGGAACATACACGATCATCAATCGCACAACCAAGACACATTTGCACTCCACTTTGCCGCCCCGCGCGCAATATGCAAGAAACCCCGCACGCATGAACGATAATGGATGGACGGCGCGTGTACCCGCGCGGGCAACGCGCGGGCACGAACGACTGGTCCTCAATGACCGCCAACATTGGATGCCCATCGTACCCGTTCACATACATGAACGATACATTGAGCATACATGGGCCATTCAGTCCCCATTGAAGACCCCCTGTTGCAGACCCCCTCTTTCACCCTCCAAACAATGCTGTTCACCATCAAACAATTGGCGACCGTGCCGGGCGCGGAACCGCGGCAGACCACGCCAGAGGCGAACCGACCTAACCATCGCTGGTCTACGAGACGTTCTTCGTGAAGGCCCCCAGAAATGAGATCTGAAAGTTCCCTCGAAGTTGTCCCCCTCCGCCCCCCCTCCCCCTCCCCCTTCCGCATCCGCCCCTGCTTGCCCCGGCAGCAATCGATGTCAGACGATCGGGATATTGCAGGGTCGGAGAATCCAAGATGAGGGGCAGGAGGAGGGAGGATCGAGGAAGAAAGGAGGGGGGAGGATTCAGGATGAGCAAGGAGGCTCAAGAATCCATGTGTTCGAAAAGGCCTGCGTCTCTCAGGGCGCCCAGGAATTCCCGCGGTGAACATCCAGGAGGCCCCCGGGGAACTCCTGCGCCAGTGCGCGCAACGCGCTGCGCGGATCGCGTTCACCCTCTCAGGGCCCCCGCACCGCCCGCTGCAGACAGTCACCTCCAACTCTCCTGCCAAGGTCGGACAATCGCGAGGCGCGATTATCCTCGCGCCCCTGAAAGTGCACAGACAGCTCTCAAGGCGATGGCTTGCAAACGACGCGCTGGAAAACATGGCGTCTTGTTGGACATGTTTCGCCATGCGGGCCCGCTTGCCCAATCAGTCTTGGTTGCGTGTCTGAGCGGCGTCGTGCACACGGGTGTTTTCCCTAGTGACTGGAGGGAGCCGTTGTATGTGATGATTCCCACGGCTGGCAACGCTCTGGACCCCAACGACTGGAGGCCATTGGCGATCTTGGACATCTCATACAATATCCTCGCCAGAGTCTTACACGACCGCCTCAAAGCCTTTCTGGAGCCCCGCCAGCCAACAGAGCAGCTGGGATTTCAACCCGCCACTGGGACAGAGCACGCGCTCTTGATACCCGAGAACGTTTGTCAGAAATCAATTGGATTTGATTCGCCGGTATGGATCGGGAGCCTCGATTTGGCCAAGGCCTTCGACCGGATTGAACACCGTCCGCTATTCGCTGCTACGTCAGAGCCAGGAGTTCCTGTCGAGTACCGCACGATGCTTCAATGCTTGTACACCGCTCAGCGCGGAATTGTGGATAGCTGCCAATTCGAGATCGATCGCGGTGTTAGACAAAGTCATGCGACTAATCCGATGCTCTACAATGCTGTGCTGGAAGCGGCAATGAGCCGGTGGCAGGCTCGGCTTGGCAATTGCGGTCTCTCTCTAGCTGAACCCGCAGAGCGGGCGCTTGACGAGCATTCGGTATGCAGACGATTTGCTCTTATTTGCTCGGTCGCTCGACGATGCAATGTTTATGCTCGATTGCTTCGTGGAGGAACTGAACAGAGCCGATTGTGAATCAACGCTCGGAAAACGAAACTTCCGACAACAAATGTCAACGTTGCAGCAGACGAAGTCCCGCTCTTCCTCGATGCTGGCGGCGGGATGGTGGAGGTTGTCAAGCACGCGGGCACGCACAAATACCTTGGCCGGCTGCTGAGCGGCGATTTGAGGATGCGCGTACATGCAACTTGGAGCACCGAATGAAGCGCGCTTACCTTAAGCACCATCAGTTTGCAGCTACCATGCAGAACCGCAACCTTTCGACAAAATTGCGCCTGCGTCTGCTCGACTCCGTGGTGACACCATCTGTCCTCTACAGTCTGGCCACAACGCAACTCATCCAGACAGACCCTCGACAAGCTAAACGCGCTACAGAGGAAATTGTTGAGGCGTATAGTTGGGTGTACGTTTGGAGGAAGAAACAAACATAGCAGGTTACTGGTCATCGCATGAAGCGCCGGCTGGAGGCGGCTCTAGCGCAACATCCAGTCACATAATGGAGCAACAAGCGCAACCGCCAGAGAGATTTGCTAGTCCAACAAATCGAACACGGACATCTGTCGCAGTGGTGTTCTCTTTCGTATGCTTGGAGACCTAGTCGACCGCGCCATCGAGCCGACCGCTTCAGAGTTGGACCGAGTGAATATGTGCCTGTCAGCGCGGAGTTTTTCGTGAAGGCCCCCGCGAACGAGATCTGACGGATTTCTTCCCTTCTGCCCCCTTCCCCCCACCATATTTCGCTCCCCGCCCCTGCCTGCCCGAGAAGCAATCCATGTGAGACGATCGCATGTTTACCCGGGTGCTGGAGGCATTGGCCAAGTGTCCCCCCCGAGTTCTAGATTGGCACGGCCTTCGGGCTTATCGGGAGTAGCGTGTCCATGAAGAAGGTCTAGCCCCCTCGTGCCGCATCCTCCTCCTCCTCCTCCTCATCATCATCATCCTCCAAATCCTCACCATCAGCACTATTACACTATCGTCGACATAATCATCGTCACTATCACCAGCAGCATCAGCATCACCACCAGCAGCAGCACCAATATCAATATCAGCATCAGCATCAGCATCAGCATCGGCATCAACATCACCGTAAGCATCATCACCACCATCATCACCATCATCATCATCAGCATCATCATAATCAGCAGAAGTTGCAGCAGCATCAGCATCAGTACCAGCCTCATAATCAGCACGAACAGCATCCGCATCAGCATCATCACCGTCACAATCATCACCACCACCACTATCACAGTACTCACAACACCCCTCATCATCATCAGCATCATCAGCATCACCAGCATCACCATCATCAGCTGCAGCATCAGCACCAGCATCAGCATCCGCATCATCAACAAAAGCATCATGATCAGCATCATCATCAGCAGCATCATCATACTCCTCAGCAACAACATCATTATCATCGTCACCATCACCATCACCATCACCATCACCATCACCACCATCACCATCACCATCGCCATCAGTACCTATGGGCTCGAACTCGCTGGGGAGCGAGTGCGCGCAGCCCTTCCGATCTGCCCTCCGAGTCCGTTCACCGTACTCCTGGCGGTACCGACAGTGATTCTCACTGTAGAAGATCGGTTGTTTCTCTTGCGATTCTTGTGTGCTGACATCCAGACGAGCAGCGATGACAAAGCTAGCAGCACAGAAGATCAGCGGGCCCGCGGCTCGCAAAACGAAGGTGGTGGATTTGATTCAACGCGCTGGAGGCGATCGTGCCGTCGCAGCGCACAACGAGCTCATACATAAGGATCAGACAGGGTTAGACCAGATGCTGGCTTCAACCCCAGAGGACAAGCAGATGCGAGCGCTCCAGAAGCTCCTCGCCAAGAACAAGATCTCGTGGACCCATGAGCACCAGCGGCGCATCTCGAGTGCCACCGCGGTGACCAACGGGGACACGGACAGCATGGACACCCCCATAAGGACGGGGGAAGGGCAACATGCCCGATGGGCTGTGGACGAGAAGGACTGGACCGTCCCGATCGCACAGGCGCCCACGAAGACAGCGAACGGTGACTACCAGTCCTCCGTCTCGCTGCACTTGATGCTGAGAAGTGGTGTTCCGCCCTGCAGCGCCAGAAGGAGCCGCTCGCCATCCTCGCCACTGGCACAGGCAACCCGCAGTGGTCCCACGCCAAGGTACAGGTCCCAGTCCTGAAGGTCCCGCACGGTGCCAAGGTCCAGGGGAAGACGTTTCTGGACGGGGTCATCTACAAGTTTGGCGAGAATGAGGTCCAGATGCGCACCAACTTCAAGCAGCTCGAGGCCGCGGACGGCACCGCGGTCTTCATGCGCATGACTACTCACGAAGCCGACGCCCTCCTAGTCAACCCCACTACGAAAGAGGTCTTCAGCAGTCAATTCAATGGAGCTGCGCCGATCGTCACCACTGGCAACAAGCGTGACAAGTTGGGCAACACCGCCAACGAACGATGGAAGCAGGCTCGACGTTCAGATGCGAAGCTCTCCTTGGACGTTGGCCTCAAGGTCATCAAGTTTACGATGTGTGCGATCTGCAGTACGATGGTTAGTATCTGGTTAGTATGGCCGCTGGAGTTCGTGTTCTGGTTGGTCGCGCTCTTGAACCAGATATATCATACTCCCGTATTTGGTGGTTTCCGTGGTGCCACGAATCAGGACGAGCTCGACAAATGGAATTGGAGGGCTCTGGCAGATGCGAAGGCTACTCCGCCAGTTCAGACTTACATCAAAGGCGAATTCAATTCGTTCAATGGGGTCGCATTCGGCAAGTACTCATCTGCAGTCGAACGGGACGCTGCGGTAGAAGCCGTCCGCAAAGCCTCGCTAGAATACGGCGGGCAGAAAGTGCGGGCCAAACCGGAGCAACCTCTCGAGACAAGAGCGTTGCAGAGCGTCTTGTTCGGAGTCAAGAAGATGCTGATCGACTGGGGCTTCGACAAGGAAAGCCTTTGGGCAGATACCTCAACCATGAGTCTGTCATGCGGGAGCGACCTAGTAATCAAAATGACCGTGGACAATAAGACACCTACTAGTGAGTACGGCGTGGAGTGGATGACATACCTCATGCCAGACGGTACGAACAAGACCGTCACTGACCTGCTCGACGCGGCGAAGGAAAAGCTGCAGCGAAGCTCTGCTCCAAGCAAGGGCCTCGGCAAAGGCAAGGAGAAACGGTCCTTTTATGATCTACCCCGATCGGTCACGAACCCGTCCAATCTAGAACGTTTTCGGCAGCCTCTTTGGATCTTCTGCAAAAATGCAAGGATCAGTTCTCCCACGAGGCTGGCTAATTTACTTGCGGAACTCGATGTGGTGAAATGGAGTCTTGTTTGCTTTTGCGAGACAAGGGCCGCAGAAACTGATGATATACTTCATGGAGGCCACCGCCTAATTTCCAGGTTGGGCGAAACGCGCCACCCAGGTACCGCTATACTTTTGCATGCAGATCTCGCTGGCAAAGTCAGCAGAGTTCGTTCGCAGTCTGGAAGAATCACTGCAGTTGACATTGATAACCATCTGGGGCACAACTTTCGGATCTTCGCTGTTTGCGCTCCTCACCTTGGTCACGGCCACGCTTGTCTACTTGATCTCTACGCAGAGCTGCAAGATCTTGTGGCTGAAGCCGCACGTTCTGATAGGAAGGTGCTGATTGGTGGAGACTTCAACGGGCAACTCCGGCTAGGCCTACGCAGTGACCTGCTTTGTGGGTTTGCTTCAGAGCATAAGCTAACCATCACGACAGACGATGAAAATATTCCCTGGGAAGACAAATGGACTTTCGAGAGCACATTGGGAAAGCGACGGCAATTGGATTACATTCTCGTCGACGACACTTGCTGCTTGAGCGCGGCAGGGGCGTCAAACCAGCTTGACCTCGGCTCAGATCACCGGAGCGCTGTGTCATGCATTGATATACCGGGGCCGCTTGCGGAGAGGCCCGTTCGACCAAGACGTGCAAAATGGCGAGGGTCTTCCCAGTATCAGGGGACACTAGAGACCATGATGGAGGGTTGTCCTGGCTGGTCAGTTCAAGACCTACAGAAAGTTGTGGTTGATGCGGCATGTGTGTCTGGGGCGTTGGAGCCCCCCCAGAAATGCCGGAAGCCATGGCACAACGATGACCTTCAAGAACTACGGCGCCAACGCCGGCAGTGCTCGGACATTGCCGAACGACGCCGGTTGTCCAAGTTGATAGCCAGCGGCACGAGAAAAGCTTTGAGGGAGTGGCAGACGCAGAAAATCCGTGCACAACTTGAGCTCTTGTCGGATGCGAAGAAGATCCCGGCACTCTCTATGAAGCCTGTGAAGGGCCAAGCTGCGCTGCGACCTGACCCGCAAACCTTCGCGACCATGCTGCAGAACGTCTACTCGTCAGAGGCCGACGCGCCACCTCCCCAAGACACTTCGCAGCTCTGGCGTATACCAGATATAACGCCTTGGGAATTGCAGACAGCTCTCAAATCGATGGCCGGCAACAGATGTGCTGATAAACATTGTGTTTTGTTGAAAATGTTTCGCCATGCGAGCCCTCTTGCCCAATCAGTCCTGGCTGCATGTCTGGACGGCGTCGTGCGCACGGGTGTCTTCCCCAACGACTGGAAGGAGCTGTTGTATGTGGTGATCCCCAAGGCTGGCAACGCTCTGGGCCCCAACAACTGGAGACCACTGGCTATCTTGGATATTTCATACAAGATCCTCGCCAGAATCTTGCACGACCGTCTCAAAGCCATCCTGGAGCCCCGCCAGCCGCCAGAACAGCTGGGATTTCGATCCGCCACTGGGACAGAACACCCGCTCTTAATACTCGAGAACGTTATTCAGAAATCAATTGAATTTGATTCGCCGGCATGGATCGTGAGCATCGAATTGACGAAGGCGTTCGACAGAATTGAACACCGTGCATTATTCGCTGCCCTGTCAGAGCAAGGGGCCCCTGTCGAGTACCGCGCGCTGCTCCAATACTTGTACACAGCTCAACGCGGACTTGTGGACAGCTGCCAATTCGACATAACACGCGGGGCCAGACAGGGTGACGTGATTAGTCCAATGCTCTTCAACGCTGCGCTGGAAGCGGTCATGTGCCGGTGGCAGGCTCGGCTTGGCAATTGCGGTCTCCTGCTCAGCCCGCAGAGCGATCGTCTGATTAACATCAGATATGCAGACGATATACTTCTATTTGCTCGGTCGCATGAGGATGCAGTGTTCATGCTCGATTGCCTCGTGGAGGAACTGCTCTTCCTCGACGCCGGCGGCGGGATGGTTGAGGTTGTCAAGCACGCGGGCACGCACAAGTACCTTGGCCGGCTGCTGAGCGGCGATTCGAGGATGCGAGGTAAGTGCAACCTGGAGCACCGCATGAAGTGCGCTTGGCTTAAGTACCACCAGTTTTCAGACACGTTGCAAAACCGCAACATTCCGATCAAATTACGCCTGCGTCTGTTCGGCTCCGTGGCGACGCCGTCTGTCCTCTACAGTCTGACCACAACGCCACTCACTCAAAAAGACCTCGACAAGCTGGACGCGATCCAGAGGAAAATGTTGAGGCGCATTTTTGGGTGGGTACGTTTGGAGGAGGAAGCATGGCAGCTTACTGGCCATCGCATGAAGCGCCGGCTGGTGGCGGCCTTAGCGCAACAGCCAGTCGCATAATGGAGCATCCGGCGCAACCATCAGAGAGATATGCTGGCCCAACAAATCGAACGCAGATATTTGTCGCAATGCTGTTCTCTGTCGTATGCTTGGCGGCCTAGTCGAGCGCAACATAGAGGCCGACCGCTTCAGGGGTGGACCGACTGAATCTATGCCTGTTAGCGCGGAGTTCCTCGTGAAGGTCCCCGCGAGCGAGATCTGAAAGTTTTCTTCCATTCTGCCCTGCTCCCTCCACCCTCTCCCCCCCCGCCCCCCGCCCCTGCCTGCCCGTGAATCAATCCTCGTTAGACGTTCGCACATTTGCCCGGGTGCCGGAGGCGCGGGCCAAGTTTCCCCCCCGAGTTCTAGATTGGCACGGCCTTCGGGCCGATCGGGAGTTGCGTTGCGTTGCGATCTGCCCCGAGATTGAGCTGCTGGACGAGCCGAGCCGACTCCTGCGCGCAGGCGGGCAAGACGGCCAGCGCCCCCTCGGGGCCCTCTTGGCGATCAGGACGCCCCAAGAGCTGGCCCGTCTCAAGTACTCGGGCTACCAGGGCATTACCTTCATTGTTTCCTACATCGGGGCGTCGCCTGACAAGCGCGAGGCAGACAAGGAGAAGGTGCACGCCGTATGGTTCAGCAAGACCATCACCATGCAGGAAGCCCATTCACTCGCCAAGTCGCACGAGGCCGCGCTGGGCATCACGAAGGGCGATCGAGGTCAGTTCGGACTCCGAGTTCTTCGGGGCCACCCGCAAGCACCCGAAGCAGCTACAGCAGTCCGCGGCACGGCCACGGCTGTAGCTCGCCGCAAGTGGAGGATCGACAACATTCCCAACGGGCGCGCCACTAAAGGCCAAGTCCGAGATGCTACTCAATCGGTCGGGTGGGCCACCGAGATCGTCCACGTCGGCTTCGACACCGCAGAGAAGACCAACTACGCCATCGCGCGATCCGACACCGAGCGCGCCAACACGTACTGGAAGTTCGGCACGTCCATCCCGTGAGTCGTCACAGAGATCGCCCCTGGGAGTCCCGCGGCAGGCAGGGGCTGTGCATGGGGTTGAAGTACAAAGGTACAAAACCCCTGATCCGTTGGTAGAGGAAAGGAGGGAAAGATGGATATCTTTTCCTCCTGCACGATCAAAGGTCTGATCGATCTAATATAATACCTGAGCCCAAACGGCCAGGCGCAGGAGAGTGAGGATGAGGAGTATATATGAGGGTACTATACGGGTTCTATTCACACCCCCCGTCCCGAATCCCGCCCGCAAGGGCAGGACTCGGGAAAAGGAGAAAAGAACCTGTCACCCTTTCACTCCTCAAATCCTCAGCGCTGCAAGGCAGCTGAGCGCAAAAGCTGCATCGCATCAGCTGCGCCCCGATCACGACAGCAGCGTGCAAAATTGGAACGCAGCACAACAGCTGGCATGATCAGGCAAGTAAGGGAAATGAAGAACACCCAGGGCCCTTGTTCCTTCGCCAAGCACACTTTGGTGCCCCCTCGGTGCGCGCCCCCCAAAAACGCTTCGGAACCCGAGGGCGGAGAGGAATGAGACGGGGGTGGGCGGAGCAAGAGGATCTAAGTACCGTTAAACAACATCAGAAGCTGCCGCGTCTGTACGCGGCAGGTGTTGTCACCAGCTTTCAAACCAAAGCTGGGCATCAGATCATTCTCAACGCAAAGTCATCTCAAACTCTATTGTCTAGATCAAGCAAAAGAAACTGCAATATCAAGTCGCGTTGAGAGACACGATCGCGTTAAGGAACACGTCTTATATCAAAGCAAATGTCTGGCCAGGCGCAGAGTCGTGAAGCGCGAACAGCTGCACTAACAAATTCTGTAAGTAGTTACTCCCCTTGGCGATACTCCTTAGGAGTCTGCCTTGGGTTTCACAAGGTATGTATGAGTGGCCACTTTTCTTGTATAGTGAAGTGGCCAAATATTATATAAGTGTTTACTGCTCGAGGCGAACTTTTGTATATATGAAGTTCAAGCAAATCGAGCAGTGGGCCTTGCGGCCAACAAAACTACCAAGTGCCTCTCATGTAGAACCTGTGGCC
The DNA here is from genome assembly GCA_963575745.1 of Prorocentrum cordatum. Classification (NCBI taxonomy): domain Eukaryota; class Dinophyceae; order Prorocentrales; family Prorocentraceae; genus Prorocentrum; species Prorocentrum cordatum. The sequence continues at coordinate 294,981 of CAUYUJ010014804.1, read as the reverse complement.
CCACGCCCTGTGGCCATCAGTCCCGACGAAGCTCGTCGCATATGTCGCCCAAGCTGTACTTGGGGTCCAGTTGCGGAACCGATCGTTGTACTGCAAGTCGCGGATGTATACGAACTCGCCATTGTTCTCCGCAAAGTAAATCCAGCACTTGATGCAGTAGCTCCAGCACCTTGGGCCCCATGGGCTGTCCTCAAGGTTGTGGCGCCACCACGTTGCGTAGTCCTCTGTCGTACGCGCCCGCTTGGCACGCGGGGGCGTCGTCGGCCTGCGGCTGCTGTCGCTGCTCTGCCGTGGCGCAGCGGCCGCGCCGCTCGGCCCAGCGGGCATCCCTGCCTGCGCGCCAGAGGCGCGGCTGCCAGCGGCGTCGCCATGGGCAGCGCGAGGCGGCGGCGGATGCCGCGGCTGCTGCGGCGCCATGTGTGTGAGAAGAGTGTGTTGGGGGGTTATTAGGACCGGTTCTAACCCCTGAACTCGCCCCCCTTGAATCGGCAGATCCCATGGCAGGTTCGACAGAGGCGAGTTTGGCAAGCTTGCGCTGCGTGACCTTTTCACAAGTGCCGTCCCCGCGGGGCAAAGCAATTGTGATGAGACCACGTTCTTGCCTGGTGCCTCTGTCCATCCTACCTTCGTTCAACCGCCAGTTCCTGCGACCAGCGAGGCCAAGCTCAACGCTGCGAGCATGGATGTCGCAAGCGTCGCTCATGTCCTCGATGGTCCAGGCGTTCTTGCCAGTCTCCACGCAGGCGGCAGTCATCTGGTGGTGGGACCGTGGGTCATTGAGGAAGCGTTGGACGACTGCGCGGTAAGGGTGGCACAGAGGTCGCCGATCGTCAGCCTCACCCATCACCCTGCACCTATTCGCAGGAGGGGAGCCTGCATCGAGCCACTTCTGGTACCTCTCTCCCGCCTTCTGCGCTAGCTTCCTCAAGATATCCTTCTCGTGTCCGTACTTGGACCGTTTGCCTGTCATGTAGACATGCGCTCCGTCTGACATGTAGCGCCTGACGTCGTCCTCGGAGAGGTTGTTCCTGATCCAGCTGTTGAGGTTCTGGAGGTACGCCAAGTCGCTCTCTTCGGCGCCACCCTTGCATGTGGCGCCTACAGAGACACTGCGCTGCCAACAGATGTCGCAACATGTCCCATCATTGGTGACGATCCCCAAAGAAAGAAGGCGATCGCAATTCCGACATCGCGGGATATCAAGCTGGAGTGCTTCGGGGGCCCCAGAGGTGGCGAGGTCCCTGAGAGAGCCCCAGCGAGTGTTGCTACCAGCTGTCGACGCAAGGGAATGACCAATCTGGTTCATAACCTCACGATTGAGCTCAGCGGTGGCACGAGAAGCGATCGATCGTCCGATCCCCTCGATCTCGGTCATCGATAGCCTGTCCCCCGGTAGTCCTGCGTACCCGGGGGTGTCGATGTCCGCGGGGTCGGTCTGACCGCGGGGCGCGTCCATGTCCGATCGGATGCGGGTGGCCTCTGCCTGCAGGGTGGTCTCGATGTCACCCACCTCGCGGTCGATGTTCTGCTGTCCGGCCAAGACCTGTACCATGGTCTCTTGATCTGGGGCTGCTGATGCAACACTACCTGGGTCCTGGGCAATATCCTGCCTGGCGCCTGGGTCGTCCTGGTCAGGCGCGGCAGGTGTCTCCGCCGGCTCCTCCCATACGGGGAAGCCTGGGTTTCCATGTGTCTTTGTGCACTCTGCGAAGAATGCGCGCAACGCAGTGAGAGCAGGATGATTCTTATTGATGGCAGCGTTGGTAAATTGATGTAGCTCCTTGATACTGTCCAACAAGATATTTTGGCACACTTTGGAAATCCATTGGAAGATACCTGTAGTTGATTCTTGAATAACTTCAGGGTCAAGGAAATGCACCATCTTCTTGAAGGAATGATCTGCGCTGCATATTGGCGCGTGCCCATGTGTGGGCGTGGTCGTAATCCATCTGGTATGCTTCTGCATTGGGCCCGAAGTGTAACTCGAATCGCAAGCATGACCCTATATTGTTGGTCCTGCCGGCGTATAACTCAATAATTTGTTTCACCATGATCATCGGTGAGTCCACCAGTGGCGCCGATGTCCCGTAATATACTCTGTGGTCGTAAGAGGAACGGATCCATTTAGCATGATCCTCTGGGTCGTAGTCGGGATGGTTGAGGAAATTGTCTGGCGGATCGATGATGTTATCGAAGATGGAAGATCCGACGTCCTCATCGGCTTGAATATCCGCCGTTATCTCCGCCCTCATGGCATCATTGGCTGCCTTCTCGTCGCCTGTGAGTGTTATGGTCGAAGGGTCAATGATGACAGTGACTGGAGCGTCGGTGGATTGACCCGCGTCGCGTGGCGTTCCCTCGTCATCCGCCATAGGATCGTCGGCGGGTGTCGCCACCAGCTCCTGGTCGGGATCAGGTGTCCAAGGAGCGGGGCGTCTGGTCGGCGCACGTGGGATACGCGGCTTGTATATGGTCGGCATTCCAAGATATGGCAGAGCGCCTGCATCGGCAAAATTTGCGATCTGATCACTGCACGAAGACGGGCACTGGAGCGCGACATTCAAGTGGACGGGGTCGATGTCAGCGCGCACTGGCAAAGCGAAGACAATGCCCTTGAGGGGCAAGTTTTTGTCGCAATACCATATATTCTCCTTTCTAAAAGAATAATATATTCTACCCCCCCCCACCCCCCCCCCCCCCGGACTTATCGCTTCCCCCGCGCGTGCTGTAAATCACATGTGATTATGACCACATGTCCATCCTAAATATGAATTCATACCATCCCAGCCAAGCCGGTATCCCCCCCCCTGCGGTTCCCTGTCAAATAACACTATGCGGGGACATTTTTCTTTCTAACATAACACTTTGTCACGAGCCCCTGTCAAATAATATCATGCGGGACACATTCGCGCGCGCAAGACGAAATCCTTCCAAAACCTTAGTGTTCGTAGCGATTTTAACATAAAAACATCAAACACCCAATGGTTTCCAAACAAAAAAAAAAGTTTCAAACATTCACCCCGCCCGCTCTTGCGGATTCCTAGGGAACCCACTACTTTTTCAACATTTCTGTCAAAAGGGCTCTTGCGAGCAACTTTTTCCTGCGCATCGAACTTCTTCAACAACGGCTGTGCGCCTGCCAGGGGCATAATCCTTGTCAAATAATGCCATGCGGGACACATTCGTTTTTCTTCGCGCGCGCGCGCGCCGAAATCTTCAAAACCCATCGGTTTCGGAAGGACGTCAACACCGCGCGTCCAAACAACCTACAAACACCCAAGGTTTCGCAACACGCATGTTCAACAAAAGCGTGCGCGCGCGCTCTTGCGTCGTCGTCGTCGTCGCCGTCCTCCCTCCTCCCGCGTCGCCGTCGTCGTCGTCGCCTACGTCGTCCTCTGTCTTTCCTTGTGTTCGTCGTCGTCGTCCTCTTTGGCGTCGTGGTCGTTTCCGTCGTCGTTGTCGCCGTGGTCGTCCTTCTTCCTCCTCCCTCGTCGTCGTCGTTGTCCGCCGTCGGCGTCTCGTCGTCGTCCCTCCTATTTCGTCGCCGTCGTCGTCGTCGTCGTTGTCGTCGTCGTCTTCCCTCCTCCCTCGTCGTTGTCGTCGTCGGCGTCGCCGTCCTTCCTCCTTCGTCGTCGTTCGCGTCGCCGCCGTCCTCCCTCCTCCCTCGTCGTTGTCGTCGTTGTCGTCGTTGTCGCCGACGTCGTCCTTCCTCCTCCCTCGTCGTCGCGTTCGTTGGCGTCGTCGTCGTCGTCTTCGTCGTCGTCGGCGTCGGCGTCGTCGTCGAAGTCGTCGGAGACGTCGCCGGTGTCGTCGTCGTCGTTGTCGTCGGTGTCGTCGCAGTCGGTCTTAAGAGGTTTTGCAAACCAAGTTGCGGGCGGGTGGGTGGGATGTTTGCGCGAGCAGCGGAGAAGACAGCTTCAAGACGGTCAAAGGTTAGTTTACCCATCGTAGACCGTAGTTGGGGATAGGTATTTGCACTGCAAAGAACTTCTCAAATACTCCGAAGTGAATGATTGGTCCGTAGATATGGCCCTTGTTCATACGAGCTCTCGTATGTAGTCGCCCTTGGGGCAGTGATTGTCATAACGGTAGCAATTGGTTGATCCCCAATTTCTGACGATAATGAAGTCCCCCATGCGGACGTCTTTGAAGATAGGCCGTCGATCCCAATCTTTCTGTGTGATATTTGCTGTGATGGGTCGAAGAGCCTCTCTGCATCGTGACATTGCAATCAACCAATCTTTATCCTGTGATGTGCCCACAACTGCTGACCATGTCACGGACGATGGCCTCATCTAAGGCGTCAGCGTCATCATTATGGCCAGCAGGGGTCGCCCCCAGCGGAGGGGCGATAGGTTGCTGAGCCGATGATGCTGCGGCAGATTGTGTCCGCGGCTGCGGAGCCGTGGCGTAGGCCTTCGCAGTTGGGGCGATCCCAGGAGGACCGGCCATCGTGTCCGTCCCGAACTCCTGAGCCATTTGATCTTGTCGTGATTGCTGCTGAGAAATAGCGCAGATCTCGTATTTGCTCAATGGTGGTCTCGAAGCCAGCGGCGGAAAGTCCCAGCAGGGGCCCTTCTGGCCACAACTGCATGCCTGCTTCTCGGTAGCCTGTGATGCGGCGAATGGCGAGGATTGCAGCAGCTGGAACCACGTCCTCAGTCATGTTAGCGCCCTGTGCGCCGAGCCAAAATCTGCAACCAGATTTCATGGCAAATTCCATGTCAATCACGAGCTCCACCTCGTTCTTGTAGCGCTTGAACTTGCATGGTTGGACAGATGTGTGAAGATTCGGTTTGGAGATATGCACGTAGGTGCTTGAACTGTAGAATGCCTCCGAACGTTGTGATCATTTTTGCCGTCTGTCTCTCTGGGACTGATCGGCGTAGCCAGGAATAATCCCTGTCTTGAGGATGCTTTTCCAGGCACGAAGTGTCGTGCCATGGTGGAGGTATTTGACGTCTGTCCATTGTAAGCTCCCCCAGCCCATATTCCATGGCCTGGAGAGTGTATTGACTGAGCTGTGTCCTCCAACGCATCGGATAGCAATGACGCTGCTCCAATCGAAGCAGCTGGGGTCGCCCTCGGCAGAAACTGATTCGGCATACACCTCGATCCTGTTCCTCTCCGGGTCTATGTGTTTCTGGAACGCGCGGAGGATGAAGATCGGGTAGTAATCAGTCCAGCACTCGTATCCTGCTGACTCGCCGTCTTTGTGAAAGTGTGCCACGGCCGCCTCAGTAGACGGTCCGTTGGATTGGCCACGACGCTCTGCGAATTTCCATAGAACCATGTCCTGGAAAGATTTCCAACGGCTGGGAATTGTCCAGGACTGCTGTGCCTTCATCGACCATATGTTGACCCGTCGGTCAGTAAATTGGCCAATATGGAAAGGGTTGTTGCGGTTCACATGGCGGAGCATGGTCGTGATATCCTTGCTCATGCGACCCGTAGCTTTGCCGATGCGACCCGCCGCGTCCATGGGCGCGGCCCGGGTGACCTCGACAAGGGCGGACTCGTCCGGCGCGCGGAGATCGCACTCTGCGCTGTGGTCCAGGCGCAGGTGGTGCACGTAGATAAAACCATCTTCGTTTCCACGAGGGCGGCCCGTCTGACCGCGGAACGCGAAGCCAATGCGGTCGTCGTCGTTGGCCTCCGGGTCGTAGCTGGCGTCGAAGCCGACGGCCCAGCCCGCGAGGTGGAGAGGCGAGGCCTGGTCCATCTCTGGAAGGGGGGGATCGGGGGTAGAACCGATCTCTCGTGAGCGAGTCTCGCGCACAGCGAGCAAGATACTGGTGAGCTTCGTCGCTCGAGTGGTAAAGCAGCTGCGGCGGGGTCGTATCAGAAGTGTCCTAGACCTGTCTGCACTGTGAGATGGCGATGAGGGATGACGAGAGCGTCTACCATGCGGTGGGCGAGCCCTTGCGCGGGTTTGGCGAGAATCGCTGGCCGCAGCAGGAACACCAATATGGTATGAACATGCATGTAGTCCCTCGTGGTCGGATTGTCCCACACACATGTATCCGCATGCTGCCCCTGTCTCCCCCCATTCTTCTTTGTCGGTAAGTAATATCTCGCACGTGTGCGGACATCCACCCAGTTTCGGAGGCTCTGCGATGTGAGGTAAACCATCGGTCCTCCAGGGCCCTCGCAACGGCCTCCAAGGGTTCTTCGGAGCACACTGCATAAGGGGCAACGGGGAAGATGAGCGAGAGTTCCAATAAATCCCTCCAGAGATCTGCTTTCTTCTGCTCAAAATGTTTAGTCATCATATCTGCAATTTGTTCTTTTGTACCTACACACTTGAGCTCAATGTGTTCGAATTGGCATGTCTCACATATCCAATCCAAGTTAATGCGGTGAGTACGATGAAAATATCGAGGCGCTGGTGTACGTCCCTTTTGGACAATCTTGATCACGGCCTGGTTGTCCTCCAGGACGATGAGGTTCACTTTGGGAGAGCTGCTCTCCTGAGCAGGCTCTGGGTACACGTGTAGCACCGTACCCTCGTGGGATATCGTGCGCCTCTTTGGAGGCGTAGGTAGCTCTGTCTTCAGCGGTAGCTGCCTACGGCTAGGAGAAGATCACCGTGTAGGGGATGCCTTGCGAGGCGATGGTTTGCGCCTCTTCTTTTGGCGGCCAGAGTCGGACGTATCGCCGTGGCGGCGCGTCCCAGGCAGCCCGAGCATGTCATCTTCTCTTTGCAGGTGCCGGCAACCTCCACCACAGCCTCCCAGAATGAGAGTAATGGTAGTCCCTCCAGTCGTAGCGCCGAGTCAAGAGCAACGATCTCGGACTCTGTGGATGAGTGCGACACGACCGTCTGTTTCTTGCACACGGCACTGACGGGGAAGAACGTATTGGGTCCAACCAGTGCCGCGAATACGCCAGTAGTGGACTTGGAGGAGGTAATGCAAACGGCAAACGAGGCGCCAGTGAAGAGCATGATGGATAACGTATCCGAAGTATCGCCAATTCATCCATGTGAACAATGGGTACGCGTCGTTTTGATGTAGCATATCAGCCGATGAAGGCGCTTGTCACACGTGGTATTCCATGTGGTAGTCTCTCTGGCTAGCATGCACACTGGATGCGAAAGATCGAAACGACAACAGCGTGCCAGATAGAGAATCTTCATCAATACACTCGCCGCGTCCTGGCCGAGGGTACCCTCGTTGGAGTAATCGGACTCGGTAAAGGATGTGTCCTCGATGCCAGGAGTCTCTGCGTCGGGTAGATCATCGTATGTGACTGTCGTGGATTGTGTCGCAATAGAGGGTCTGTCGACCGACCCAGCCGGGCTGGATGATCGCGACCGCACGTTGAGCGCACTAGTGGGTCTCACGACCGACCCGGAGGATCTAGGCGATGGGGATCGCGAAGCCCTCGGGGAGTCAGACCCTTTACGACGTGACCCTGGCCCTTGGGTACGCTTGGAGGCGCTCTCCAGGTAGCGTTATATACATTGATCGGTAAAGCCAAGCATGTCATGTCGTCTTCCACGAACTTGTTCAGCTGCATGATAATTGTTGTCACTGTGGGTAGGCAACATAGGTCGAATGGTAGACATTCTTTTGTCGAAGACGTTGTGGGGCACGTCGTAAGCCTGTTGTCCACAGCCAAGGTATAGAGAGTACGGAGTAGGCGGGTCCAAATCAATGCCGCTCTTGCGGATCAGATCCCAGCCAGCATGTAAAATGGTGGCTGGCCCTGCAAGTTTGAAGTCGTCCACGTATACTGAAAGTATCAATCCCAGTTTGTTGTGTCTCCACACACATTCCCGGCCTGGGATAGGTTCATATCCAACACTTTCGAGACGCGTGCGACATTTCGTTTCCAAAGCACACCTGCGAGAGGGTGTCCGTATAGTGCCAATCGTAGTCGGCACACGGGATTCCTGCATTTAGACCAAGATGCAGGTTGACGCCACTTAGGTAGAGTAATCCAAGTATCGACTGGGTCGATGCGTCCGTCTCCGTATATTAAGGCTCGCGTGTATGCGCCAGGTGAATCGCTCTGCTCGCCTCCATAGTTTGGCAATAACGCGGTAGCGTCACAGAGATTGGAAGTTTCAATATGCGACGCACTGGATGCGGCGTCGGCGAAGATGGCGGCCAAGCCAGTTTCGTCTTTGCCAGTGTTGCCCTGAACCGCCACGCGGCCCTTGAACTTACGTAAGTCTGGAGGAAGTCCTTCGTGTTTCACGGAAGATAGCTCCAACATGTTGAAGAAGTGAACCTTCTTCCCTGTACGAATCGCTTCTGATTCAATATCATCCTTTTCAGCAACAGGCTCTATCATCCATGTTTGCTTCTTTTCAAGGCGCTCGTATTCTTTGCGTGGGGCTTCCTTTGCGCGTGGCTCTGCGGCGACTTCTCGATTGTTTAAATTTCTGGTAACAAGGGCTGGGCGTGCCCATGGTGAGTCAGGAATATTATCTCTGCGTGCCGGTGTGTGGGTGGGGCCACTTGGCATAGTGGGTACTGCTACCGACGGGGTGAACTTGCGGGTGAGCGGGTTCACGGCCCCGAAGTCGTTCCCCTCACTGTCAAGAAGTACCAGGGTACGTGCGACTCCAGCAGGCTGTGGTGAGGGTTGAGGTAGCTTGGCATACAGAATCTCCTTCTTGGTCACGCCCTTGACGTCCTCGTCACGAATGACAGCTCCGCTGTCCATATCGTAGGTAATACGGCGTTCCACGGTATTCCACGGAGGTCCACCAGCCGTAGTAGTGCGGAAATTGTTGGCTTGTTTGTCCTGTCGTGTCCACGCTCGAAGTGCAGCTCCTTCACGAGTCTCGCGGGCTTGTTTGATGTCGTCTGCGTACTCAATATCCTTCTTCTGTTGTCCTCGAGACAAAATCTTCCACTGTTCGGGGAGCATGTGGTCTGGGCGCGCAGTTGTCTGTGCGGGTGTCTCACGGCCGCGGACCACCATTTTGCCGCGCGGCAACATCTTGGGGAGCTCATATAACCGAGCTAAGCCGGTCCAAGGCTCGCTAAGTTCTCGGTGGTCTGCTGCGCTAACACCATCCTGAACGTCACGGAAGACACCTTCTCCCTCGAAGGTAGAAGTCGTCTCAAAGTCTCGCGTCTCATCGAGCTGATCAACTGGTACAGGTATGTTCATAACGTCGTCTGTTGGTATGAATTACTTCCTACGCGGAGTACGGATGTGTCGGATGATGCAGTATCCACGCTGTTCCCAGTAGTCGGGCCCCGGTGCTGGTGCAGCAACCTCCGGAGCCGATGGGTGAGTATCAGCAGTATTGTCGTCCATCGTCATCATAAATGGATCATCCCACTCCTTAGGGTAGGCAAGTGGAAGGTATGGCATAGGTTTGTCGCCCAAAGGACGGAAGTCGCTGCCTTGACCTCGTCGTGTGCCTCTGGGTTATAATGTGGTAGGGTGCCGTCCTTCACGGGGAAGGTGACCTTGCCGCCGGGGATAATAATATCTTTGACTCTGTGTACGTGGCACAGGTCGCCGTCTGGGTTCTTGGCGCATGTAGCTGTATCCAAGACGAGATAATCACCATCACCAAACCTACGTCCACCTGAGTGTAAATGGTAACCCATGAACAACCCTTCCCGAGTATTCTCTTTGAACTTTGCGGTCTCATTGCAAATCTCGGGATTGCGGCATTCCCAAAAAAATCGAACACCAAATGGTATGTAGTGCCCGGGAAAACTCCAACCAAAACGTATTTCATGAGCTGTCTTGCCAACATGCTCGTCGCTAAGAGCGGCAACGCCCGTAGATGGATGCACAAAGTTGCGTCCACTGCAAAAGGCTTGCATGGCCCCTTTCCACCACTCGTGCCCCAGACCAAACATATGCAACACAGCTCTCGCACCGAGGATGACGATCTTGACAATGCGCTCGATCAACCCATTTGTTTGTGGACGATGAGGGGCGCTAGTGTCATGTCTCCATCCCAGTTGGCGGCACGCCTGCTGAAGCTCTCCAGGATTATCCGTATATATGTGCTTCACCTCATCGTTTGCGGCGATGAACAGCTGGAAGGATGCCTTCGTAGTAGCTGCGTATTTATGCAATGCTGGGTACGCCATGAAGATGCCGGTGTATCTATCCAGTACGATCAGTGCATACTTGTCACCGCGCTTGTCCGCGGCATCGTCTTTGGCCAGAACGATATGGTCGGCAGTTAGAGCCCCCCCGAATTTCTTCGGGACGAAAGCCTCGTAGGCTGTGTCCTCATCAGTGGGGGCTGCCGGTGGATGTGGTTTGCGCTGTCGTCTGCACGGGGCGTTCTGCGCCATGGTGCGAGAGCAAATCTCACAGTCTGGATGTTTTGGACTGTGGGTCATGCAATGCACAAGGTCGATTGGCTTCTTCTGTCGGTTTGGAAGAACACGATCAGCATCATAGCGCACCTTGACTGGCGTCTCCACCAGCAGATCCTTGAGGGAGGTCGACGCGATGTCGGTATCTGCGTGAGATGTACCTGGGGTGTCCCCGCAGGTCTTGGTAGGCCCCCCGCATGTGGGAAAAGAACACTGCCTCGGATACGTCGGCGAGTCGCTGCGTGCATCCACGCTGGACTCGGCATTATCTGCGTCGGGAGGTTCTTCGACCGTAAGGGTCCGTGCTCCTCCTTTCTCACCGACATGTTGTCTCTTGGGACAGGTCCCTAGGTGGGGCCGCTGCTCATCTGTAGGTGGTGACTGCTCTGGAGTCTTGCAACACCAGCATATGTCGCTGCAGCGCGCAGAAGAACGCTTGCGCTGACGACGTCTGGGTGCTGATGAAGTGCACAATCGTAGTGGTGGTATCTTCACCAAATCGTCGAGGCGTAATTCAGGAACTCTGTTGTTGACGGGAACCTCACACCATTGGCCCCCCGGATCCTGCAGCATGTAGCCCGAATCTGGGCCCTAAAGCTGCCGAAAGCCATCAACTTCAATCAATTGTCCAACTGATAATAACGATGGGCAATCTGGCAAGGCGAGGGCTGAACTCCTCAAGCCCACTTCGGGTAGTGCTCGTTGACAGTACGAGCACCATTGGCAGTTTCCAGAATATGCTCCTCGCGAATAGATATGCGATCAGATTCGGTCTGCCTCAGCTCGTTCTTATCCTGAATATGGTGCGCAGATCCACTGTCGAGAACCCAAGAACGTGTCAGTGCAGCTGTCGATCGTGGTGGGTCGACTGTCTGAGTCACTGTCGTCTCCTGGTGTGTATCGGAGGACTCTGTGGTAGAGTCGTCGGACTCTGGAATCGCAATTGGTGTCTCCACCGACACCGTGTCGTGTCGGTAACCATGTAGGTCCTGGTGCCATATGTTGGCCTCCCGTTGACAACGTTGTAGGGCGTCTGCGCTCTGTTTCCACCACCATTGTGGCAGCGGGTCTGGCACTTTGACGATCTCGCCCTCGTTTGGCTTCTCCATCCACTTGTCCAGAGTGGACTTGCCAGAAACGATGTACGGGTAGTATTCCACGGTATGTGTGTCAAAACGTATCCGACGCCGTGGTTTGGTAGATGCTGTCTTGGCCTTGTGGACGGCCATGAGAGTCTTGTCACGTATGGCATAACTGCGGTCGGAGTGGCGCGGGCGGCGATAGGTAGCGGGAGAACGTGCCCTGAACTTGGGGGAACCACTGGAATAACCGCGGCTCATGGAACGTCGGTCACGTCCTCTGTCGCTGCCATATGATCTGTCGCGGACACGTGGGCTGCCACGTCCTCCGCCACGCCCATCACGTCCTCGGGAAGGTGATCGTGATGGTCTATCATATCGGCCTCTCGACTGACTGCGGGAGTCTGTAAATCTCCTGGAGGATGACCGAGATCGGTCGCGCTGGCGTCGGTTGTCACGTCTGTTGCACGAGCCCCCCGCATTCCGAACCCCCCCGCGTTGTGGAGAGCGTCGGCTCCCCGATCCGCGGGATGGCGGTCGTCCACGACTGTCCTGGCTGGAAGTCCGTGGGCGGCTGGGGCTTCTCTCAAGTGTCTTCGTACCAGGTGCTAGGTGAGCGCATTTACATGTGTCACCCTTGTGGCACTTGTTCTGTGCGAAGTAACTGCACTGCGCCATATGTGGGAAGCTGCACTTGTCGCCGCGTGCGCAGGAGCTGCGTTTGGCGAACTCGAAGCAAAATGGTTTCGATCCTGGCTCCTTGGAACTCGCAGGGGCTTAGACGCCACGGCGAGTGTTGCCGCCAGCGCTCGATGCTCGGGAAGATCTGCTGTCCTTCCCATCCCTGGACAAGGATGTAAAGCCTTGCAACGTTCACCATTGCGACAAATTCCTCTCTTCCAGGCTGCGCAGATGTGCACCTGAGAACGGTTCTCATGCTCGTACCGTAACGCATTATGATTATTCTCGAGTTGTTTGAACTCGTACGTCTACAACGCGCTGTCGGAGCCAATCATATGTACGATTCGGGTCGCTTATCTTCATGCGCTGGTACTCGTGCATATCCTGTTGCATCCAGGCATGTCGGAGAATATGTGTGCGAAACAGAGTTTCCAAGATCTTTGGGTCGGGTGCCTCTCGGCAATCCAACAGTAAAGCGTCCCAGTCGGTAATGAATCGTTGCAAACCCTCATCTCTCATCCTCAATTCTTTGAAGCGCTCAAAATCATGTAGGTCGTCATCAACCTCTGTCACTTTGTAGGGCTGCAGGATGTGCCAGTAGATCTGGCGTCCTTTCAGCATGCGTCCTGCTTTGTGCTCTCTGGTCTCGATGGGCCTGATCTGGTAGCGCAGATCGGAGGATAAGATGTCGCTGAGAGCGGTAGCGAGTTTGCAATCGATGCTCTCGAAGTCTCCGCTGCCTTGTAAGTCCTCAAAGATAAATTCGGGCTGTTCAGCCACGCATAGGAAAGCATATTCTTTGGATGGTCGCCCTGAAGCGGCCCCACAATTCTCCCGTACCTTGTGCTGCCACTCAAGCAGTTGTGTGATCTTGGGCAAGACGGGGACTCGGACGGTGTCTGACTCCTTGATAGGAGGAGTAGTATTGACCGAAACCGCAGGCAGTGGTTGTGAGGGTATCGGTGCACCGTCGGTAGCTGGTTCTGTGCGCACGGGAGACACGTGGCGTGTCTGTGCCGAAGCTGCCGCGGAGGCTGCTCCTGGTGATGTACGTCGTTGTTGTCCTGCAGAAGCGCGTGGTGCTTCAGCGGACGCTGCCGTCGGCCTGGATAGGCCGGTTGTAGGCTGAAGGTGAAGTGTAGTGTCGTTGGTGTGGTCAATCAACTGATTTGTCCAGCTTGTCAAATCCTCGTGTATCTGGACCACTTTTTGGCGTGCGTAATCGTCAGTATCCCGAGAGCGTTGTGAATGCCGATCAAGTCGTTGCTCGTGGGCTCGGAGACGGGCGTTGTGTGCCTCCATATCACTTTCCAGACGTGTGAGACACTCCTCGACACGTACCTTTGCAGCATCTCTCTCACGAATACCCTGGGAGAGCTCAGAGTGCGCGTGGTCCGCCGCCGTCTCAACCTCCTGCAACCCGTCAGGGAGGCGGGCGAAATCGTAAACCGTAGGAGATCCCAGCTGATCAGTCTGGGCTCGTCCGACGCGCAACTCTGCCAGGGCGTCCTGTACACCAGGAAAACGCTGCTCGACTCCAGAGATCCGGTTAGTGGGTGGCTGCACGACATCGTTGGTCGCGTCAAGCATTTGAGCGATAACTCTCTCAGTGTTTTGCAACATGCCGATCAGGTTCGACGAGTTGGTGTTCGCTTCAGTGCGAAGCGTCGCCGTAGTGTGGTCCATGTGGGATCGAAGATCATTGATCTGAGACTGGACGTCGCCAAGGTCGGTTGCCTCAGCTGGAGGCGGTCGGTTTCGGAGCTGGCCGTGGATCTCATCATGCAAGATCCTGACCGCTGAAACGCCTTTGTCACGGACGATCACAAGCAGTTGCTCCATCTGCGCGAGGTAGTTGCGCAGGTGCTCGACCGTCGCTGACCGTTCACCTCAGTGTGACACCTCGCGGTCCACCTGGAACTGCAGCTCGCCTAGGATACGGCGATCTGCAGCGATCCTGGAATCTACGATCGCTCGGGCGCCGTCAAAATCTTGACGTAGGGCAGCAGCGATGGCAGCGTTCGTCTGAACACTCTGCATCAGTCCAGAGTACTGCCTGGACACGAAGGTTTCAACCTGGTCTCTGAGCTCAGCGATCTCACCTGCAGCGGACGTGACCGCCGGCAGGTCGTCTGAGAGGGAGAGATGGGGAGCGTCAGCTCCCTGCTGCATCCTCTCGCGAGGAGTGCGTGGCCTCTGAGAGGCGGCGCGCGGGCTCGACCTTTCCTCGTCGTATGGGCCTGTGGCCTCACGACGGTTACGCAAGGACGAGCTGCGGCTAGGGCCGTGTGTGTGTGCGTGGTGTCTGACGAGATGATACCTGGGAATGCTGCGTCTGCGGCTGCGCCGACACTGGTCTACCGAGTTCCTCAAAAGCAGCAGCGTGCTCCGCAACAGGAACGGTCGCAGGGCTGGTCATGCCAGTACCTGTGTTCCATCGGCGGGTAGCGCGGAAGCGCCCTGGAGTATCAGGACCAGCGGAGCTGGCGCCCGACGCAGTTGGGATTGCTCCCGACGGAAGAGGAGACGGAGGCTCAAAGGTAGGCGTGTGAAATTCTCAGCTGCCTGCTCCTACTCCTTCTCCTGTCCCACCGCGGGCGGCGTGGCGGTGAAGTTCAGCAGCTAGCCGCGCCTCGGGTCCGTCTGAGCTGGGGGGGGGGGGGATCTGGGACACCCGCACGGTCAACATTAAGGCTCTCCAACTCATCGCCGAGCCGTCGCGCCGTCGGAGAGCCGGACGCGAGACCCCGACGGACCCCTTACGGCGCATGCGCCGCTTGGGTTCCATCGAGGCCGCGTGCGAGATCGCGACGCGGGGTTCGATGAACTGTGAGCTTCAAGGGCTGATAACCTGTGTATGGGGTTGAAGTACAAAGGTACAGAACCCCTGATCAGCTGGTAGAGGAAAGGAGGGGAGGATGGATATCTTTTCCTCCTGCACGATCAAAGGTCTGATCGATCTAATCCAATACCTGAGCCCAAACGGCCAGGCGCAGGAGAGTGAGGACGAAGAGTATATATGAGGGTAGTATACGGATTCTATTCACAGGAGCGACCCTGTGAACCGGCCCACCGTCGTGCTGGCCGCGGCGCTGCCCACGGCTACTCCTCCAGCACCGCCGTCAGGAACCACCCCAACATCCACGGCATCTGTCGCGCCGCCGCGGCTCGCGGCGCCCCGAGGCATGCCGCCAGAGGTTCCAACAGCAGCCACCCAGCAGGACGCCGCGCCCGAGCCCGAGACCAAGGGCCCTATACCACCACCTGCACCTGTTCGACTTCCAGATGCCGAGCACCAGCGCATTCAGGCTCTTGAAGCCAGCGCGCGCGCTCAAGCTGCCGCTCTGGAAGCCATGCAGTCCACCATCGCCAAGCAGGAGACCTCCACCGCCGCCCTCGGCGCAAAGCTCAACGACGTTGCCCAGGCCACAGGAAACCCCTAGGGGAGCTGAAGCAGGCCAACGTGGAGCTCAACAACGCCGTCAATACCAACCAGCTCGCCATACAGGGTAGTCTCGCAGAGATCCTCAAGAAGATGAACTTGCAGGATGAGCATGCCGACGCCCGCGACAGGAAAACGCCGAGGACCAAGCAATGACGGGGCCCGAGGAAGGGAGGAAGGTCAGTCCCACCTTCCGATGGGAAGTACGTGAACGGGGACACCAAGATCAAAATCGCCAACACCGACTTGATCATTTGCACAGTTTTGGCAGCGGCCGACGTGCTCAAGTTTTGGGGTACTGCAGCGACTGGGGTGGCTGCAGGCATGAGCAATGTCCTACAACGTCGACTTCGTGGGAAGCCAGTCTGGGCGACTGCTTCCGCAAGTGCGAGAGGCCAGCGCCTCAGCCGCACCCGCCCAGCCAGTCGAGCAGACAACGGCTCCGTTGTGGCAGTTCTGTGTTCTTCTGGGCTTACTTGACGCGTCACCTGAGCGCTGCGCTGGAGCACCGCGCGCGGCACTATTCTGATTCAACTCTGGGCGACGGACCTGAGCAGCACATGTTCGTCTCTTTAAACGTTGCTTCACTCCAGGCGCACTGGGGCCCCCCCACCGCCGCGGGCGATAGTGGCATCGCCGTCGCTGCCTTCCAGGAAGTACGGCACACCCAGCGCCAACAACCTGATATGGATAAGCACCTACACCGACATGGGTGGAAGGCCCACTGGGGCCCTCCTCTGGAACCAGTCGGCCGCATCATCCCCGCGCAGCGTGGCAAGCACCAGCACGCAGCTAGAGGCGTTCAGGCAGGCCACAGGGGCGTCGATATTGTGAGCCCGCTCGCCATGCCCATCGTGCCCACAGCTTGCAGCCATCCTGTCCATGACCGGCCCATCCAAACCCAGCGGTGGAAGGAGGTTTTCGCCCCGATGCCTACCCCGCAGGGCCGCCACGCCACGGGCTACCACCTCGCCACGGTCGACGGCGCGACCACGGAGTCCAACGAAACCCGCTTCACTGATGTGTGGCAGGCTGCGGCACTTCGCGGCTCCGCTGCCCCGTGCTTCATCACCGTGGACGCCCAGTGCGACATCAGCGGCCCCCCGTTCCTCCACTAGGTGACTCAGGAGGGCGGGTGGAACAATGTGGCCAACGGGTACGCCGACCACCGCGCCACGGCCTACGGACGCGACCCCAACTGGAACCGCTACGACAATGCCGAGCACACCTCCAGGATCGACTACGCGTTCGCAAATGACAGCGCCAAAGCGACGGTCGTCAACTTCCAGCTCATCCGCGACTTCAAGTGCCCAGGCCATCTCGGACTTGAGGTCACACTCAACGCAGGCGCCTTCGACCACCGCGCGCGGCGATGGCAGCGACCTGAGCTCTACAACGTGCAGGACGCCCCCATGCCACGCGAGAAGCAGCTACACCTTGGGGGGCACCTCGTCGCGAAGAAGGCTACCGACCTGAACGCCGCCCGGGGTGGCCCCGAGCGCATCTTCGACATCGCCGACACCCTGGCCGAGGACATATTGGACTTGTGCTGCGCGGGCCACGCGAAGCAAGGTGCCCGAGGCAGAGGCAAGCCGCCGGAGTTCGCGCAAGGATGGGCAGCCCCACCCATTACCCCGAGCCAGGGCGCTATGCACAGGATCGAGTGGCAGTGCACGAAGCTCCACCGACGCCCCATGGAACGCAACTACAGGGCCGAGCGCGTTGAAGCTAGAGGACCTAATAGCTACATCGACACTCAGCTCTTCCACCAGCTCTGGGCCAACTGCTGCAAGCAGGTACGCCAACTCCAACCTGCGTGTGACAGCTGGCCAGGATGGTGGACGCCATTTTGCTGGCCCACGGCAGCACAAGCTCGAGAAACCGCTGAGCAAGTGCAAGCTGAACAGGAACGGTACGCAGCAGAAGCTCAACGTCAGCGCCTCCGTCAATGGCGATCGAGAATTTCCGCATCCTGTTAGACTGGAGGACGAGAGGTCTGCGCCTGGGTAAAAGCGCAAACCCAACAGCTCACTACCTTTCTCAAGAAGCCAGATACCCACGACATTATCACGAACCCGCTAGATTAGATGATATAAAGCTCGTGCAGATGACCTGGGCGCCGATTGTGTGCAAATATCGAGGATCCGCACAGACTCCGACCTGGGCCGACATCCGAGCGGAAGGTGAAGCTGAACTCCCACCCCTGAGCCCATGCCCTGAGCCCCCCCTTAGTGATGCTGAGGTTTGCGCTTTCCTCCAGGCGCGACCCTCTCGCAAGGCTGGCGGCCTCGATGGGCGGGCGACTGCGGAAGCGAATGCGCTGCCGCCATCCCTCCCTGGTGTGTTCGCTGAGGCACTTCGATAGATGCAGTCTTCGGGCCAGGCCCCTTCGGCTTTCTACCATATACCGAATCCCGCTTTAAGGAAGGGAGAAGGGATTTTTCCTGCGGAGCAACGTTTGCTCTCTGTGTTGCCTGTTTGGCTTTACTCCTGGGAGGTTCCGATCTACCGAAAGCTCGAGGCTTGGAGACGTAAGTGGAGTCACCCAACTAGTTTCAGGGCGGCCTCGGGAGCCCGACTACCGGATGTCTCAGCGAGCCTGGCTCTTCAAGTCGAGTGGTCGCGGCACGCCGAGCAGTGGGTCCACGGCCTGGCGCTTGACCGCAAGAAATGTTTCGACCTGCTGGTTACAGATAGTTGTATGAACCTTCAACGGCACGCAGGATGCCCCGATTGTGCCCTTCGAGTCCGACAGGCATTCTATCGTCAGCATCGCAGGTACCTACGCATGGCGGGAACCTACAGCGAGGCCATGAGCACCACCAGCGGCCACCAGCAGGGCTCCGCCTTCAGCATTGACGACATCAAGCTCCTTATGTACGTGTGGACGGCCAGACAGCATCGGGTGATACCGCGTTCGCTGTCCATCGCATTCATCGACGACTCCAACTCCACGCTGTGGAATATGCCAGGAATACGCGAATCCCTTCGGCAATCACTCCTTTTTGATCAACTCTCAGGTCAAGAACTTCACCTGGGGAAACTGGTGGCGTGGACTACCGACGAGGACACCGTCACAGAGCTGGGCGACGCGCAGATCCTTGGACACCACCTGCCAGTCAAGGGCGCCTTCCGACTCGTGGGCAGCCAGATCGTAACAAGGGGCGACGACGACTCCAGCCTCCTCGATCAACATATCTCTGCGGCGATTCAACGCCTCCAACGTACACAACGCCTCCCGCTACCGATGAACAAACCATGGCGGCATCTATGGTAACAGTGGGAGCCGACCTTGGACCGCCATCCAAGCGCAAGATGCGCGAGTACTACTCTGCATTGTTCGCCACCATCATGCCGAAGGGACGACAGTGGACGTGCCAATGGATCCTGCTCAGTGTTATCCTAAAAGGCCACCTGCTCGACCCTGTCACCATCAGCCACCGTGAGGTCATGCTCTCAGTGCGTCGTCAGGTCTTACGTGTGCCACGGCTGCGCACCTACGTCGAGGACCTCAGGCACCACATCCAGGACGTTGATGACGCCTACCCTGGGCCTGTCCGCACTTTAGTCAAGATGCTCCACCAACTCCGATGGCGATGGCCCCACTTCGAGGTGCTCGTAACCGACCTGGGGACTACCATCCACTGGCTTGAAGGAAGCAGCGACTTCCTCATGCACCACCTGCGCGACGCGCAGCGCCGCTGGTTCCTGCGCCGCGTCCCTAGCACCCGCAACGACCTTGGCGACGTCGCCAAGCAGGTCTACGGCATCGATATCGTGGCCAACACGTGGTTGCTCAGAACCACTAGCCAAAAGTACGGCCTCACGAAGTGACAGCGCGGGTTGTTGTCAGTTTGTCTTGCAGGCGGAGACCACACACAACAACGACTCTAGCGAACCAGCCTTTCAGAGGACGCGTCGGCACGATGCAGGTTTTGCGACGGGAAACAGGAAACTCAAGAACACATTCTGTGGGAGTGTCCCTGCTGGCAGGCTGAACGAGAACCACTACTTCAATTACCGCAAGCTCAACAACGGGAATCCTGGCCGCCTTCGACACGCCATTGTGGGCTAACCTACTTGGACGAGGAGACGGTCACTCTCTACAATGCGATGGTGACCGAGACCGAACCTCCACAGCACCGACCTCCACAACCTTTCGACGACGACCTGGGCGAGCAGGGTGCCAACTACATTGTGGACGACTGCAGCAAGCGCTGGCTAGCGGTGGCGACGGACGGTGCTTGTCGGTTCCCCAAGAACCCGTGGTTCGCGCGTGCAGGCTATGCTGTGTTTGTGGCGCCCGCCCACCGCCTCAACTTCTATGCGAGGCTGTATGGACCACACCAGAGCAGTGCCAGAGCCGAGGCAAGCGCACTACTTCATGTCGTGCGAGTTGCTGAAGAACCAGTTTGGATGTTCTGTGATAGTGCTGTGTGTACGTGAATTCCAGAACCTACTTGACGGTGGGGACCCGCCTGAAGGCACTTGGGCCGACATCTGGGCGACAATCAAGAAGGCCATCGACGCGAAGCCTGAGATGTTCCAGATTGAGCATGTCTTTGCGCACCAGGGCGAGGACGGAGTTGATAGGGGCGCCGTGCACCCTCTCGCTGAGTTGCTGAACAAAAATGCAAATGAGTTTGCCGCTACTGCCGCCTGTCTACACCCCCTCCCGACCTCGGTGATTCAGAAAGCCAAGGACCGGTTTAAGCTCACCACTTTAATGCATCGAACGATCGTTCGTGTCCTCGAGAAGCGTGCCGTGCCGAGACCCCTCCCCCATCGTTCGGCGGGGTTCTCGGAGTCTCTGCTCGCTCGTCTTGCTCCTTTGACGTCCTCCGACCCTCTCCCGCCTCTTCCTCCTCCCCTCCCCCCTCCCGATTGGGAGGAGGAGATGGGGATCGAGGTCGAGCTCGAAGATGTGGCCGACTACGATCCTTTCGGATTCGGTTTGGAGTTAGGGTAGCCGCTTCCACCGTCTCAGCCTGGCGTCTATTCAGATAGTGCCTCTTCCCGTGCCCGAGGCAAGAGGCCCGCCGCCTTCGTCTCGTTTCAGTGTCTTGGAACTCCGTCTTTAGAGTTCTTTCCTGGAGATTGCCCCTCTGTGTCTCCTGTTTTCTTTGAGGTTGAGCAGGCCCAGCGAGCCTAGAATAACCCACCCAAAGCGCAGGGCATCGCCATCGCCATCACCATCACCATCACCTCAACATCGCCATCGCCATCGTCACCATCATCATCATCAGCAGCATCACCACGATCATCACCATTATCACCATCATCATCAGCTGCAGCATCAGCTGCAGCATCAGCACCAGCATCAGCATCCGCATCATCAACAAAAGCAGCATAATCAGCATCATCAGCAGCAGCATCATCATAATCCTCAGCAACAACATCATTATCATCGTCACCATCACCATCACCATCACCACAATCACCATCACCATCACCATCGCCATCGACATCACCATCACCATCACCTCACCATCACCATCGCCATCGTCACCACCATCACCATCATCATCATCATCATCATCATCATCATCATCATCATCATCATCATCATCATCATCAGCATCAGCATCATAAGCATCATCATTATCAGCATCATCATCATCACCACCACCACCACCATCATCATCATCATCATCATCATTAGCTTCATCAGCATCATCATCAGTAGCATCTGCATTATCTGCATCATCATCATCATCATCATCATCATCATCATCATCATCATCATCATCATCATCATCATCATCATCATCATCATCATCATCATCATGAGCATCATGAGCATCATCACCATCAGCAGCAGCAGCATTAGCAGCATCAGCATCATAAGCATCATCAGCATCATGATCAACATCATAATCATCGACATCGCCATCGCCATCGCCATCGCCATCGCCGTCGCCGTCATCGTCATCGTCGTCATCATCTTCATCATCAGTAGCATCATCATCGTCGTCATCATCATCATCAGCATCATAATCCTTCTTTCGAATCGACACCTCGCAGCGTCAAGAACCGCTACAATCGATGGGAACGAAGAGCCCAGACAGGGCAGCAACTCCCCGAAGATATCCACGTCTTTGCAAAACGGCATCACCGCAGCAGAACAAGTGATCTCATAAAAAGAAAATTTGGGCACTGGAGGGACCTACAATGAATCTATTAGTCTAGCACACGTTTGGAGGCAGTCGGAGCGAGCAACACCTCGACATAACACCTCAATGAAACAATCGTGAGCGCACTTTCAATGCCTGTAACAGACGCAACCGGGCATGGCTAAGACGGGAGGGACAAAGGTGGAGCAAGCAAGGAGAAAGCGAGAAAAAGAGAGAGAGAGAGAGAGAACGAAGGAAGATGTGACCACCAAAGACATTGATGAGAACACGCCGGCAATAAAACAACCATACTTGACCGGGGGGTCCGCCACCATGAGATGAGGGGAAGAGGGGGGAGGAAGAGGAGGGAAGAAAGAAGAAGGTAGAAGCAGAGAGGAGGAGGAGGAGGAAGAAGGGAGGAAGGCGAAGGGATGAGAGGAGAAGGAGAGGAGGAGGATGAGGTTGAGCAGGAGGGAGGAGGAATAAGACTTACCACAAGTCCAGTCGGTGACCCGGAAAAGCGCCGTGCGGTGGACAGCACAACGTGCATGGCCGTGAAAAGGGGGAAAGGAAAGCGCATGCATTCCTCCTACGACAGGCTCACAGGAACACAGACCCACACTTGGTTCACATCCTGTGTCAACGGCGGCGCTCTGGGCCTGCACAAACCACACTAGATGACCACTGAGTCCATCCAGTTGCTTCACATGGAGGAGGGAGGAGGAATGAGGAGGCAGAATGAGAAACGAAGAGGAGAAGAAGGAGGAATATGACAAAAAAGGAGGAGAAAGGAGCGAGGAGGAGAAGACAAGCAAGACCACAGCCCCATGATTTCTTCACCTCGACACGGCGGGGGGGAGGAGGTATTTGCTCTCGGTCATCCCCCAGGTTGCTGACAAAATGTGAGATCAGCTGCGCCCAGGTCCGCTGTGCCCATTGTGTATCCAGGGCTGCGGTAGCACGAGTCCTGCGCAGCAGGAAACTTCAAGCCGCAGCAGTACGACTGAAGCCCGTAGCAAGCACGCCCATAGTATATCCAGGGCCACTCACAACTGGGTACGTATGCCTGATTCGGCACGCACCAGCCAAACAACAATTCGAATGGAATCAAAGCCTGCCATGGTATGTATAACCTCAGACAGTTCGGATGGCCTGGTGCTTCGCTTCGGAAGCAGGGAGGAGGGAGGAGGCAAAGGAAGAGCACAAAGGATGGAGAAGGAGCAGAAGACGAGCGGGCAAGGCAGGACCAGAGTCTCCCACGCGGTGTCCCCGAAGGGGTTCTGGGCCCGCACAGGCCGCCCGGGATCTCGCCGCCTGGCTTCTCGGGGCCCAGTCCGAACCTCGAGACGCGGTCCCGCAGGTAGGGGCAGGCGCTGGAGCACGGAGCAGGAAGGCTGCCTGAGAGCAGACCGGTCTGCTGCCCATCCAAGTGACTGGCGGTAGATGCAGGAAGCAGTCGATTATTGAAGCAGCAAGGCGCTCCAACTCGGTACGGATCTGAGGTTCCAGAGATCCGCCACCGTGCCTGTGGGCACGGAATGGGCGTTTCCTCGGGTCCTTTGCCGAATCCCTGGAGCCTCAGTCTTCAGTCCTGAGGAGTCTGTAAGGTCCCACGACCCCAAATTGCCAAACTTGGCGGCGCTTGTCGCGTGTCCTTTGGGCTCTCCCGCGGTTTCCCGCATGATTTTCTCGAGCCCGTGCAAGAGGGCCCGAAGACGGGCCAAGAGGGGCCCATGAGGCCCCCAAAACGGTCCAAGAGGGCCCCGACTCGCCCCCAAGCGACCTCCAAGACGCCCAAGAGGCCTCCCAAGGGGGCCCCAAGAGACACATATCACTGATTGTTATTCAGTTCTGAAGAATTCTGGCGCTCTCGCAATTGCAGCGCTCCGACGCTCAAAGACTGCCCAAGAGGCCCCCAAGACCTCACCCGCGCCGCCCGATCTCCCCAAGGAGGGGGGGGTGGGAACCCTTCCCCCCCCCCCCTCCTTTCCTCGATCCGTCGTCGGGGACCCCTCCCCCTCCCCCCCTTCCCCGATCCGTCGTCGGGGACCCCCCCCCCCTCTCCCCCTTTCCAGGTCCGTCGTCGGGAGGGAGTTCTGGACCCCACTCACTACCCTCATTACCCTAACCCACCCTAACCCACCCCTAACCCGAACCCTAGACCCCAGCCCCAAAGAGTAATCACTACTCATTACTCACTACCCACTACTGACTATTCGCTACTCACTTCTCACTACCCCCTTTCACTACTCACGACTCACTACTCACTATCCACTACTCACTACCCACCACCCACTACTCGCTACTCACTACTTCCTACTCACCACTCCCTCCTCCTTACTCACTACTCACTCCTCAGTACCCACTACTCAAGACTCACTACTCACTAATCACTACTCACTACTTCCTACTCACTATATCACAACTCATTACCCACTACCCACTACCCACTATCCACTACTCACTACTCATTGCCCACAAATAACTACTCACTACCCACTAATCGCTACTCGATACTCCCTACTCCCTACACAATACTGACTACAATGTACTCAGTACTCACTACTCGCTATTCCCGTACTCGCTACTCAATACTCACTACTCACTCCCCGCTACTCACTACACACTACTCACTACTCGCTACTCCCTACTCACTAGTCACTTCATAGTCGCTAATCACTAGTCACTAGTCACTACTCACTACCCACTACTCGCTACCTACTAATCGCCAATCACTACCCACTATTCGCTACCCGCTTCTTACTTCTCATTGCTCACTACTCCCTACTCCTTACTCCTTACTCGCTACTCACTACTCACTACTCGCTACTCCCTACTTGCTACTCACTGATCACTACCCACTACTCACTACTGACTACTCTAACCTCACTACTCCCTACTCACTACGCCCCATTCGCTCCTCACTACTCAGTACTCGCTACTCCCTACTCGCTACCCACTACCCACAGCCGCTACCCACTACTTTCTATTCATCACTACTCACTACTCACTACTCAGTACGCACTACTTACTACTCACCCGACACTACTCACTACTCTCTACTCACTACTCGCTACTCTCTACTCACTACTCACTACTCACTACTCACTACTCACTACTCACTACTCACTACGCACTACGCACTACCCACTACTCACTACTCACTACCCACTACTCGCCACCCACCACTCATTACCCACTACTCACTGCCCACTACTCATTACTCCCTACTCCCTACTCAGTACTCACTACTCGCTACTCGCGACTCACTACTTACTACTCACTACTCACTACTCACTTATCAGTACACACTACTCACTATTCACTACGCACTATTCCCCACCCCCTACTCGCTACTCCCTACTCGCCACCCACTACCCACTACCCACTACCCAATACTCACTACTCACTACGCACTAACTCACTACTCACTACTCACTACCCCCTACCCCCAACTCTCCCAACTCCGCACTCCCTACACACCTTCTCCGGCGCAGACAGAAAAAACGAAAGAAGCCCCCCCGGCCCCCTTTCCGGCGCAAAGGAGGGGAGGGGGTGGGGGGGGGGAGAAGGAGGGCTCGGACCCCCCCCCCCCCCGTGTAGGGGGGAAGAGGGGGGGGGGGGGGGCTCGAAAACCTCACCCCCCATGGAGGGGGGGGGCGTCTGCGAGCACACGCCCTTTTTGCGTATTCAAAGGGATCCACTGGCGCGCTGTCTCAAAGAGAACCTCAAGATGGCCCAGGAGCGCTCCGAAACGGCCCGAGGGGCGCCCGAGACGGCCCAAGGGGGCCCCAAGACGGCCTCACAAGGAGCCCAAGAAAGAAAGTCCGAGCGCCCCGCCCCAACGGGCCCCCAGAAAGCCCCAAGGAGGCCTCCAAACTGCCGCCGAGAGCCCCCCCCCCTTCCCCTCGAGATCCCAACGAACATCCCATAAGCTTCAACCCGCAACCCAGGCGCGGCGGCGGGGCGGGCCGAAGGCCGCTAGCTATCCGCCGCCCCCTGTCGATTCATCGCAGGGGCGCCTGGCGTGCCAAATCCTATCGGCTTGGGATGCGGTTCTCTTTTGCCAAAGGAACTCCCCCTCAGGCAGGACGGGGACCCAGCGCAAAGTTCCAGGGTTGACATGTGGCGCCCATTGATGGGGTCGAGGCAGGTTCCGCGTGATTTCGCAGGGCAAAGACGCGGCGATGGCGACGAACCTCCATTCGGGGGCCTCCCCGGGTCATGTCGGGGCCAGCTTCTCCGCCGCCTTGGGCCTGCATTGGGGCCATGCCAGAAGCTATGCCGTTCCATTGTGAACGGCGTTCGAGTTTCAAGGGGAACATCTCAGGCCTAAAATTGGCCCAGCGGTCTCGGGGGTGATGGAGGGCGCGCTGCCGCTTTGGTTCAAGACCGCCGTGCGCGCGACCTCCTAGCCCCTGGGCCCCCGCCCCATCATGGGGAGGAGGGGCGGGCGCAGCAATGTCAGGGACTGCCAGCCCGCGCGCGGCGCCTGCACCCCAGCGCCGCGGCGAAAGCCGCCCGGGCAGCCAATGAAGGCGCACTGCCAATGCACCAGGGATAAGTCCATCACCGATGGCCGCAAACGGTCAAGGGGCGCAGTCGAGGCGAAGACTGCGGCGCGGGAGGCGCCCCGAGCGTGCCCACCCAGTGACGCTGGCGGCCGCGAGGTGGCGGTTTTGCCTGGGCCGATTGGCGCCCCGAGTGCGCCGAACATGGTTGTTCTAACCATTGGCGCATGGTGGCAGCAGATGCGTGAAGACGCGGGCACGGCCAGCGAGGTGGCGTTGGCCACTCTCACTTGCGACCGCATGGCCTTGACATCTGCGATGGCGCGTCGCACTCGGGGTCGCGCCCCTTTCGCGGCTACAGTCCTGGCGGACAAGGAGTCTTTCGAAAAAAGGAAATGCCCCCCGAGAGCGGGCGAGGTTGCGGGAACTCAGGGACGCTTGGGCGGAAGTATAACTCTGTCGCGGGCCCCCGCCGCATGGCCGGCTGCGCGCGAAAGCTCTCTGCGTCAACTGGCGGGCGGCCCACGCTCCCACGCTGGTAGCGCCAACTTTGCGGAGAAGAGCTCAGCGAACCTGGAGATAGTTTGCAAGTTGGCAGGCCCGCCCGTGACCCAAATTCGAGAGCACCTCCTGGACGCCCAGAACAGCCGCGGAAGACTGCGGGACGGCGCGCGAGCCGTTGCAGGGGGGGGGCGGGGGGGGGGGGGGGGGGGGGGGGGCGCCTGTCGTTTCCGAGCGGAAAAAAGCAGGCGGCCGACGCGGCAATCGTGGCTATCATTGCGGGCGCGGGCGTCGTCGTCGTCGTCGTCGTCGTCGTCCGTCGTCCGTCGTCCGTCGTCGTCGTCGACGCCGTCGCCGTCGTCGTCGTCGCCGTCGTCGTCCGTCGTCCGTAGTCCGTCGTCGTCGTCGTCCGTCGTCGTTGTCGGCCGTCGTCCGGGACACAGATCCACTACGCCCATCAAACTGCTGCTCACAAGAGCCACGTTTGACCCCTGCGGCTGGACGAGCCGACTTGCGTGCTTGACGTAGCGCAAGCCCGTTGTCCTGCCACTGCTTGAGGAGCGGAGAGCGCAGCATCAGGATATGGAGACAAACATCTACTACTCCTATCAAACTGCTGCTCACAAGAAACATGTTTGACCCCTGCGGCTGGACGGGCCGACTTGCGTGCTTGGCGTGGCGCAAGCCTGTTGCCCTGCCACTGCATGAGGAGCGGAGAGCCCGCGGAGGGTTGCGATGAGGGGCAGCATCAGGAAATCGAGACAAACATCTACTACACCTGTCCAACTGCTGCTCACAAGACCCACGTTTGACCCCTGCGGCTGGACGAGCCGACTTGCGCGCTTGGCGTGGTGGTGCTGCTACTTCAGCAGGATCCTGTAGTGCGGGTCCTGCTGCCGACACGACGGGATACGGCGGAATCTGCCCATGATTGTCGGGGAGCTTCCAAGGCTTGGCAAATTTACATGTGCCAGGTGTTAGTACATGTCCAGGTTTGTTCTTCCTGTAGTTCTTCTTACAACTCGGACACTCCCAATGAGAATCGCCCTTATCGTACCATCTGCAATGTCTCAGATCTCTGTCATGAGATAGGAAGCGCATGTTAACGTTATCCGCGCAGGCAGGACAACCAAGCCCCCCCGACCCTGTAATCGAGCCACCAGGTTGTCGGGGAAGACTCGGGTCGCCCAAATCGCATCCCCTTGCGTTGGTGGCCAACGCGATGGGCGAATATGGGTAGCCAAGGAAATGGTCACGAGTTGTCTGGAAGAGATCGTGTGCGATTTGAACAGATTCAACAAAGAGCGGCTGCGTCATTGGCGTATAATGTGCAGCCATTGGCAATTCCTTATTACATACCGACACATGCTGATGATGGCCACTACATCGTTTTCGTTCAACAAGAGTTAATTCATAAAAAAGATGGTGGGCCATGATATCAGACAGACGGTTTTCGTATCCGTACCCCATGGGAATCACATAAACAAGTAGTACCTTGATCCATGCTCACCTTGCAAGTGCCCTTGCTTTTGACCAACGTAGTCAATGGTGGTATCTGATCCACCCAGGTCCCAACTGGTTGTTCTCTTTAAGTGAAATCGCCGAAGATCATTTTGACGTATAGCCACCGTCCCACAGAACTTGATATGTGGTAGATTCTCTTTATGATGCTCATGCCAAGTATCCTAATTAATTTTAGCATTGAAGTAGGAAGGCAAGCCAGTCGTTCTGCAGTTGGGCTGTAGCATGACAACCTCGATGAAACAAACGTCAAAATGGTGCACCACTGCGTCTTGGACCTCCCTGTTGCCAAGATCAACAACAAGCGCGCGTGTCGAGGTTTCCCCCTGAAGACAGACCCCGGCTGAATGCTAGCTGGGAGATGCCTCTAGTCCCCCCACGTAGTTCTAACATATCTAACTTATTGTGTCCACCGTAGCACAAGGTGGGGATTATGGAGAAATACATCTGCATCGGATTCAGCAGGCGCCCCGCAGATGGGGCGATGAAGGCCCCCTCTCCATCATCACTATCCGTGTCGGAGTCCAGAGGTACGTCGGTGTAGTATGTACTACGCCCGAGTCCTTTAAGGTCGTCTCCACAATCGTCGTTGCCTTCTTCGGCTATGTTGGGTATACTGCGTGGTGTGATGCCAGCTTCTTTGTCTGCTTTATGTTATTCTTTATGTTTATTTCTGGCACATGCTGGCAATGCTGTCTGTCGCTCCGTTTCTGGTGAGCTAAGTGTCGGAACTTCGGGAATAGAGGGTAGCGCGCTGCCGCGCTCAATCGAAGGGGAGGGAGACAACTGCCATCGATGATCGCCGCTCGCCTTGAGCGCGGCCGCGAGCTGCCATCTCCCAAGAGAGTCGGTTCAGGCTGCTCCCAGCACAGTCGAGTACGGATGTTGGTAAAACCATCGGGTAATGGTGCGTTGTAGTTGCACCCAGTCGGCTGGCCCTGGATCTCGATGCCCTGGGTGATCGTGATGTCGCCCAGGTTCATCGTCACCCGTCTCACAATATGGCCCCGTTCAGGGCCATTCTTAAGAGACTGAACGTAAGTTCGAACTCCTTCAACAAAAATATGAATACTCAGATGTACAGCGCTTGTGCGCTTTATGCGTGTTTTGTGTTTTATGTAAATCCATTTGATCAATCAACCTTGCGGCCATGATCGCCAGTGTCTTATTCCGCCAGTCAGTCTTCTGAGCACCTTGTTCGTATCAGTCTAGAATATGCTCGGTAGGTTCTGCGGGCTTCCCTGCTACATTGCATGCGCATCGCAATAAATTGGTAGGGATGCGCGTGCGCGTAGTCGCCACTTGCAGATATGATCCGCTGGGCAACTTGTTCGCGCGGTCGCGCTCTAGGCCGAAGTGGCAGAGACGCGTGCGCATGACTTGCAAGTTAAGATATCCAATCGCATCTCGCGTGGGACCTCGTCTCCAGAAATATCCCAGTGGCCCCACAAGTACAATGGTCACGCGTGGACCCCGAGCCTTGCACATCAAATTTTGGATGCGCCGGTAGCGCGGCCCTGCTCTCTTGCCAGGCAGCCTCGCATACCAATCAGCAGGCGTTGCAACCCCCAACAGTTGGTGATCACCCGAGAGTAGCGCGCCCAAATATTGTGTACCAGTAGAGGTCATCACCTCCGCATGTGTAGTACGATCACGATCGCACATATATCCACGGGCTCGGAGTTCAGCGCAAGCTGTCTGTATATCCTCGATAACGAATGCACGAGAATGATACTGATGCGACAATCCTTCTTTTTCTGCAGCGGCCACACAGCCGGGCCCACTGCTGTTCGTGGCAGCCGCGCAGCCGGGCTTGCCGCGGCCCCTGGCACGCGCAGCCGGCGCCTGGGGAAATAATGCAAGTTTCCCCGCGCTTGCTGACGGCACCTGAGCGTTCGGCCTGTCTGCGCAAGAGCGGGCGGCCGTGGCGCGCGCCTGCTCCCGTCGCTCGTTTGGCGATGGGGGCGTCCAAATACCAGGGCCGTGCTGCGCTGCAGAACCGCTGCTTGAATTAAAAATATCAAACTTTTCAGCAGTATCATCCACATCCGCAGGTGTCCCTGCCCATGCATCAGGAGGCGTCCACTTCGTACCCTCCTCGTAGATGGCCTGATATATCTTCGCCTGCAAATTGCGGATGGCGAAGTCCTTGTCGGCCGAGGTAGGGTTAGTCCCAAAGGACATATTTCTACGACGACATGTCCTCAGGGTGTTATTCACCAAAGACTGGATCGTGAAAGCGACCGGCACTCAAATATATGGCACCCATGAAGTTAACGACTGCAATTGAGCTGTCGGCAAGGTCGGCCAAAAGTGACCCCAGTCAACATGCTGTAAGTCCGAGTCAGTTTGAGCCAGATGCATCGACTGACCTCTGCCTCTCCCATTGCCCTGAGGGCATTCGCGGCAAGAGTGCTGCGTGCTATGGGATATGTCACACCACATAGCTTTACCGCCGGCATCCTTCGGGCTTCCCCGCCACTTCCTGATGTATGCCTACGCATCCTGCCTGCACCTAAGAACATCTTCATATTGTGCCCCGGTAAGGGATGCTAGGAATGCTAACATGCCTCTGCCATGAAATCGCCGCCGCTTACCTTTACCCATACCTCGACCCTTGCCTTTTACCCTTGAGCGCCCGTCGGATGATGCGTCGTACTTTACGCGCTGGCTTCATCATAAATCGCCTCCACCTGTGTTTATGTCTGGTATCCTAAGAATAACCATTGCGCCTGATGTTATGCCGTGAGATACGCGGGCATATCGGAGTGGTCAAGGGCAGTGGCCTCGTCGCCCGAAGACGCGTCGGCGTCACTACCGGAATCAGTGTCGGGCTCAGCAGGTTGCCTCGCAGAGCCCATTCGCGTTGTGGCTTGCGCAGGGGCCACCGCGTCGGGCGGCCCCCGAAACCTAAACCACCATTCTGAGCCAGTAGAGCGGCGGTCAATGTTGGTTGCGGATCGCCATTCCAGCCGTTAATAGCAGGTTCCCCTGCGTTTGTCTCAACGTGGAAGGTCTCGGCTCGGCAACCGCGACTGAAAATGCGACCAATATTGCCGGGGGTCATCTCAGCAGTGTGAGTATATGACCTCATGCGTTCTAGTAGAAAGTCAAACTGTTGCTCGTCCCTCGGCACGCGGCGGTTCAGTGGCTGCAGGAGTTGCTGCGCGCGGGACGCCCCCACCCCATGGGCTCTGATTAAAAAACAACTGCTAGAACTTGGAACTTGGGGATGCTAAGACCTGCCGTTTCAGCTTCATAGCGGGCTATCTCGAAGCGTACCAAAGTCTGGTCGATCCGTTCCCCCGCAGGGACTCGGAAGTCAATGAGAAATGCACCGGGAGCTGCATTGGCGTTCCTCCTCTAGGTTCTCGAACTTCGTACTTCAGAGGAACGTGATGTAGGTGGCGCCATCGGAATGGTGGCCACCGATGTTAACGCCGAAATTGACAACTGCTGGGGGAACTCTCATGGCTATGGTCCGTACGAGGCCCCCCAAGCCTCGCTGCAAGGCTTCAGCTTGTTGGGAGGGCGTCGTGTTGCCTGTGGTCACGTTGATCCGGGCATGCACTTCGCGGGCGAATTCGCGGGAAGGTACTTGACCGGACGGGCCCCAATGGGGGCCGGTCGTTCTTGTGTCGTCTCCGCCACACATATGTCCTACCGCGCACCCGGTAGCGACCCATGTAAGCCCAAAGGTAAGAATACCAACCCAATGGCCTCGCAGGTCGTAGTCGGATGTGGTTGGTTGAGGTTCGCGGTATGCGGTCGTAAGCTTGCGTGGGGGTGGAGGCGGCACAATGTCGTATCGCATGTTTCCATGCATTACGTCCTCGAAGAGTAATTGGGTGGACATCAGGGGTGTAGTAGCGCAGGGTTGTAGGATGTAAATAAGAGGCCTGTGCGTAGGCAGAGGTGTCACTGCAAGTGTCCTCGACATGTTGCGTAAGAATATGCATCCTCCGCGCAAGCCCACTGCACTCTGATATTCCACCACGTCAGTAGTCCACCAGATAGTGCCGTGGATGGTGAGGAGAGGAACAAGAGCTGACCACCATAGGCCAGCTCCGCTACCAAGTTTGAAAAAAAGGCTGGGAGGCCCAACCAGCAGCTTCGCCTTACGCGAAGCCCAGCTCCCGCTCTGTTGTACCGTAGTAACGATAGTCCCAGCAGTAGGGGGCGAGCCATCTCAAGCAGCTTTGGTATCGATGGCAAATGGTACACCTCGCGCTGAAGTGTAGTCAGATCTGGGCGGCCGGCCGCTTTGAGCCAAGCAGCCGCGGATGCACACTCGTTCCCACTCACATGCAACACCCAGCTCCCTTGAGAGTCCAGAACGGCTCAAGAGGCCCCCAAGAAGGGGTCCCCGAGACGGCCCAGGAGGCCTTTAAGACGCCCAAGATGGTCTCGAAGATGGCCCAAGAGCCCTCCAAGACGTCCCCCAAAAAGGCCCGAAAAGGTCAAAATGGCCTCCACACGGCCAAGAGGATCTTCAAGATGCCCACGTGTTCCCCGAAGGCTTTCCAAACCGATTCGGGGAACACATGGTCCGATAGTTTGGCAGATCTGGCCTCAACGTTCGGCCATTTAGGCGCTTTCCAAGACCCAGACGGCTCCAAGACGGCCCAAATTGACATCCAAAATGCATCCAAGACGGCCAAGATGGTCTCCGACGGCTAAGATGGTTCCACGATGCCTCGAAGACAATCAAAGATGCACTCAAGACAGCCTAAAATGGCATGGAGATGGCCCAAGTTGGCCCAAGAGGCACCCAAGAGGTCTCCAATACTGCCCAAGAGGCCGCCAAGATCGCCCCAAGATCGCCCACGAGGCCTCCAAGAGGGCCCCATGACGGCCCAAGAGGTCCCTAAGACGGCCCCAAGAGGGCCCCAAGACGGCCCAAGAGACCTCCAAGACGCCCACGATGGCCTCCAAGACGATCCCGAAGCGCCCCAAGAGGACCCCAAGTCGGTTCAGAGAGGCCCCCAAGACGGCCCCGACGTCGTGAGACGGGCCAGGAACGCCCTAAGACGACCAGAGAGGCCCCCGAGAAGTCCCAAGAAGGCACCAAGAGGCCCTCA
Source organism: Prorocentrum cordatum (assembly GCA_963575745.1). Classification (NCBI taxonomy): domain Eukaryota; class Dinophyceae; order Prorocentrales; family Prorocentraceae; genus Prorocentrum; species Prorocentrum cordatum. The sequence goes on along the minus strand of CAUYUJ010014804.1, from coordinate 261,745 downwards.
AGAGCCTCCAAGCTCTGCCCAAGATAGCACCAACACGGCCTCCAAAACGGTCCCAAGATGGCCCACTCGAGCCCATGAGTACATCAAAAGGCTCCGAAGAGGCATCCTCCCCCTTCTCCTTGTTCCTCCTTCTCCCGCTCTTCCTCTTCCTCCCCCACGTGTTTCCCGAAGGCTTCCCAAACCGACTCGAGGAACACATGGTCCGATAGCTTCGCCCCCCAAGATGCCTCCAAGACGGCCCAAGAGACCTCCAAGACGGCCTAACATGGCGTCAATGTTTCCCAAGACGGCCCAAGGTCCCCAAGAGGCCTCCAAGACGGCCCAAGAGGCCTCCAAGAGGTCCTCTAGGAGAGCCCGAAGAGACCAACATCATCCATGTTCCCTAAGTGTTTCAAGGATGTTGGCATTTGTTTCTTCGCGCCATTCCGACGGCTCAAGACGGCCCAAGAGGCCTCTTCCTCTTCCTCATCATGTTCAGTATCCCCACGTGTCCCCCGAAAGCTTTCCAAACCGACTCGGGTAACACATGGTCCGACGGCTTGGCAGGCCACAACGTTCGGCCACATAGGCGCTTCCGAAAGGGCAGGGGGCGGCGGTGATTCGCCGTAGGCGTCTTCGATCAACTTTTAACGAGCGGCCTGCGCGTATGAAGTATGCATCGCATGCTGCCTGCCTCGGCAGCAGGCAAGGGGAGGTGCGGCGAGGGGGCGGCCTTCTCAGAAGGGGTGGGTCTTCTTAGAAGGGGCCAGAAAATTCTAAAAATGCTTTTCGTGCGGGAGGGCTTCCGAGAAACTCCCTGCCTGTTTTAGCAGGCAGCACTCCGCCACATCACCTCATCGTGCGCGCCGCCAACTGCAGGCAGCGCAGTCACTGTGAATATGGCCACCCAGATGCCTTCACACTTGTCACCGTCTGCCGGTCTTCGTCACTGAGCTTTCGAAGCGCCTCGTCGTCAGACAATATATCAATCACATCGGGCATCGAAATTTTCCCCGTGGCCACGTTTGTCAAATACCCGTCCAAATTCTTCTTGCTCAAACTCCACGCGCACTCCACCGGCACGAAGGGCGGGGCGATTCGCCTGTAGACGCGCACAAAATGCGCCAGGAACTTGGTGTACCAGGCCTCGAACTGGGCACGCGTCACCGAGCTGAGAGCGGGCCCTGCAGAATCCGAATCGATCTCGCTGACTGCTGCGTCTTTCCCAAATCCGCCACCGGGCGATGCAGCGGCTGGTGCGTCTTGGGCCCTTCGTTTTGCCACTTTGCGAAGCAACAGCAGGGCCTCTTAGGTTGCTTCCGCAGCTTTTCAGCCTGACAGTGCCTCAGGAAGACTTCAGAACTCACCAAGAAGACCCAAAAGGTAGCCCCAGCAGGCCCCCAGAGGGCCCCGAGTAGGCCCGAGAGTCCCCGAAGACGGCCCAACATCGCCTCAAGAGGGCCCCAAGACGGCCCCAAGACCCGAGCAGGCGGCCACAAGAAGGCTCGTCCAACCCCGAATCCCTTCGGGAAAGCTCCGCAGCGCAATCGCACCCAGGAGGGCCCCGAGCCCCCCGAAAGGCGAGGCCCCTCAAGAAGATCCCTGAGGGCGCACAGAGAGCCCCCAAGCTGGCCCCCCGAGAACGCCAGAGACACGTCCGAGAGGCAACCGCCTGGTGCGGTCAACCTGCGCGCGGCGGCGTTCCAGGCCCGCGCCAGCGGCCGCTCGAGCTCCGCGGACCGCCCGACCCCCCCGCCCGAGGGGCGCCGGAGGCGCTCGCCGGCGACGGCGACATTGACGGCAACCGCCAGTGGCAGAATCACTCAGAGGCAAGACACACCGTGATACAATGCGTCCTTTGACGTAGAACTCGCGCCGGACCCCCCGCATCCAGAGGCCCAGAAACGACCTCGCCGCAGGCGCCGCGACAGACCTCGAGCCTCCCCGAGACGGCGCCCCTGCGGCCAAGGATGCTGCCGAAGGGCGCCCAGACGCACACGGCTCCGCCAAATCCCGCACACACACACACACACACGCGGCCCAGGCCCTGCCAGCCTGAACACACATCCCTGCGACTGGAATCGCAACATCTCGATGCCGATCCTCATGAATTCTCCCACGTTACGAGGGCGCATCACTGAGATTGTCATCGACTTCGGGCTTGTCAATCTTGGAATAGGGGTGAGTTGGAGCCTGGTTCAGCCCGCCACGAGGAAGCGTCACGAGGCAAAACGTGGTCGCACGCAGCCCCGAACAAAGAATCCCACGGGAGCCCAAGACACCCTGAGGCCTGCGCCAGGGCACCGCATCCTCCCCCCCCAACGGCCCAAGGGCCCAAGGTTCTCCAAGGCGGCCCGAGGACCCCGAAAGCTCCCGATAGGCAGCAGCAACCAACATCAAATCGAAACATCGGATCGAATCGGAATACGTATGCGTCGGCTCGGGCTGCGTGAGCACCGCGTCGAGATCGGGTCAGATCGGCTGCGCCAAGATGCGCAGAAACGCCATGCAAATGCCGCATCAAATCGTCAGAACGTCGGAACATGGGAATCGGATCGGATCGGGGGCAGTCAGAATCGACATCCGACATTCGATCTGAACAATCGGAGCGGAGCGGTCCCCGAGAGGAAGCGCAGCGACCACGAAAGCCATTGCTGCGCAGCCTGCGAGAGCACGGTGCCGGACGAGCGCGCGCAGCGTAACCAGGTGGCGGGTTCTCGTTTGTTCTGTTACCGGCCTCGTGACCCCCACATCCCCCCGGCACCGGGGGCGACCCCAGCAAGGCCATCCTGACCTGACCACAAACTGAGGATGTAGCTTACGGCGCTGGTTCTCAAAAAAACAAGCTTTCGCGTGAGACATCCTCAGAAAAATGAGATGTTGCAGATCGGGCGTCGGATATCCAACATGGTGTGGAGAAGCGTTTCGCTTGAGACAGCCTCGCAACAAGGCGTTGTTGGAAGAGTTGCCTTACGACGCGAATTCTCAAACATGAAGCGTTCGCCTGAGACATCCTCAGAAAATTGAGATGTCGGAGATCGGGCGTCGGATATCAGGCATGGCGTGGAGGAGCGTTTCGCTTGAGACATCCTCGCAACAAGGCGTTGTTGGAAGAGTTGTCTTCTAACGTTGATGCTCAGGAATGAAGCGTTCGCCTGCGACATCCTCAGAAAGATTAGATGTTGGAGATCGGGCGTCGGATATCCAACATGGCGTGGAGGAGCGTTTCGCCTGAGACATCCTCAGAAGATGGGGATGTTGGAGGAGTTGTCTTACGGCGCTGCTTCTCAAACAGAAAACTTTCGCCTGCGACATCCTCAGAAACATGAGATGTTGGAGATTGGGCGTCGGATACCCACCATGGTGTGGAGGAGCGCATCGCCTGAGGCATCCTCACAATATGGGGATGTTGGCGGAGTTGTTGCACGACCTCGATCCTCAAAAAGAAAGCTTTCGCCGGAGAAGTCATCGGAAAATTGAGATGCTGGAGATTGGGCGTCGGTTATCCGACATGGTCTGGACAAGCGTTTCGCCTAAAACATCCTGACAAAATGGGGATGTTGTAGGAGCTCGCTTACGACGTTGATCCTCAGAACGAAAGCTTTCGCCTGAGACATCCTCGGAGAAATGAGATGTCGGAGATCGGGCGCCGGATATCCATCATGGTGTGGAGGAGCGTTTCGCCTGAGACATCCTCACAATAAAGAGGATGTTAGGGGATTTGTCTTACGGCGCTGGTTCTTCAAATTAAAGCTTTCGCCTGAAACATCCTCAAAAAATGAAATGTTGCAGATCGGGCGTCGGATATCCATTATGACGTGGAGGAGCGCATCGCCTGAGACATCCTCCCAATATGGCGGATTCCCGTTTGTCCTGTCAGCAGCCTCTCGGTCCCCGGCTTCACCCATCACAGGGTGCGACCCCAGCAACACCTTCCACACTGCCACTGTCAAACGGAAAGACCTTACAATGACATCAACAGGAAATTGTCGCCTGAGACATCCTCAGAAAAATGAACATGTTGGAGATCGGGCGTCGGACATTCAAGATGGCGTGGAGGAGCGTTTCGTTGCAGACATCCTCACACAATGGCGTTGTTGGAAGCATTATCTTACGACGCGAATGCTCAAGCATGAGGCTTTCTCCTGAGCCATCCGCAGAACAATGAAGATGTTGGAGATCGGGCGTCGGATATCCAACATGGTATGGAGGAGCATTTCGCTTGAGACATCCTCACAAAGTGCCGTTGTTGAAAGAATTGTCGTACGAAGCGAGTTTTCAAACTTGAGGCTCTCGCCTGCGACATCCTCAGAAAAATGAGATGTTGGAGATCGGGCGTCGGATATCACACATGGTGTGGAGGAGCATTCCGCTTGAGACATCCTCGCAAAATGGCGTTGTTGGAAGAGTTGTCTTACGACGCGAATTTTCAAACATGAAGCGCTCGCCTGAGACATCCTCAGAAAATTGTGATGTTGGAGATCGGGCGTCGGACATCAGACATGGCGTGGAGGAGCGGTTCGCTTGAGAAATCCTCGCAACAAGGCATTGTTGGAAAGGTGGTCTTACGACACGAATTCTCAAACGTGAGGCTCTCGCCTGAGCCATCCGCAGAACAATGAAGATGTTGAGAGATCGGGCGTCGGGTATCCAGAATGGCGTGGGGATGCGTTACGCTTGACACATCCTCACAAAGTAAAGATGTTGGAGGAGTCGTTTTACAGCGTTGGTTCTCAAAATTGAAGCTACCGCCAGAGACATCTTCAGGAAATCGAGATGTTGGAGATCGGGCGTCGGGTATCCAGCATGGCGTAGAGGAACGTCTCGCCTGAGACATCCTCACAATATCTGGATATTGGAAGAGTTGTCTTACGACCCGAATTCTCAAATTGAAGCTTTCGCCTGATACACCCTCAGAGGTTGGAGGCCGGTCTTCGGATATTCAGCATTGCGTGTGTGGGGGGGGAGGGGCGTTTCGCCTGAGACATCCTCACACAATGGGAATGGTGGAAGAGTTGATTTACGTCATTGGTTCACCTAGTAGTGAAGCTCTCGCTTGACACATCCCCAGGAAAACGATATGTTGTAGATCGGGCGTTGCTAGAAGACTTGTCTTACGACCCGAATTCTCAAAATGAAGCTTTCGCCTTGGACATCCTCAGAAACGTGAAAATGTTGGAGATCGGGCGTCCGACATCCAACACAGCGTGGGAGGGCGTTTCGCCTGAGACATCCTCACAAAGTGGCGATGTTGGACAAGTTGTTGTAGGACGCTTTGTTCTGAAAAAAAGAAGCGCTCGCCTTAGACATCATCAGGAAATGAAAAGGATATCCAACATGGTGTGGAGGAGCGTTTCGCCTGAGACGCCATCGCACCATTGGGGTGCTGGCGGAGTTGTGTTACGACGTTGGTCCTCAGAAACACTTACCCGTTCGCTTAAGATGTATTTAGGAAGTTGAAATGTTGAACGTGGGCATTGGATATCAAACTCGGTGTGGCTGGACGTTTCGCTGCGGACATCCTCAGAAACATGTTCAGTAAGCTCCCGAACTCGACGCGCCTTCAAGAGCTGGGCTCTCGTCCGAGACATCCTCAGTGAGGATGTCTCGGACAAGAGCCCATGTGTGAGGATTCCTCACAAATGGAAGCGTCACCAGAGAAGTCTGACAGCAGATTACTTGACATGAACTCCTTACTAGGTTCGTGGGCCCCTCAAACTTTCAGCATCTTGACGCACATGCCTCGCAGTGCGGTGCCCGCCTACTGTGAGCCATGACGCGGGGCAATGGGGAGGCCAGGCGCCCTCCGCACATGTCAATCGCACATGCCAGACACTCTCACCAAGAAGCTTGTCGCGTGGGGGCGCAACCAGGGGCCCTCCAGAAGGGCCCCCGTGGGCCATGGGGTTCACCGAACGATTTCGGGCCAAAACCCTCCCCGGCACCTCCCCGGCACCGGCGTCAGGGTTGCCCCTCACGGCACCCCGGGCGACCCCGGCACCCGGGCGACCCCGGCACCCGGGAGCCCCCCTGGGCGACCCCGGCACCCAGGTTTCCCCTGGCACCCTCCCCCTTGGGAGCGCTGGTTCTCAAACTGCTCCTGCCCTCGCCATTCCTCCCTGTCCCGTGCCCTTCCTCCTTCTCCTCCTCCTCCTGCGCCCTTCCCTCCTCCACTTCACCCTTCCTCCTCTCCCTCTGACGCCTCCCCCCGCCATCCCATTGTGCAAAAATATCCTGGCGAGATGATATATTGTGAATGCCGTCGTTGTGAGCATCGCCATCGGTAAGCTCCCTGTGGAGCCACGGGCCGTGTGAGCGGTGTGCCGTAATGGAGGCGGCGGTGCCATGCGGACCCTGCCACTGGGGCTTTCGGCGGAGCTCCCTATGGAGCCACGAACCGCGTGACCGGTGTGCCGACATGGAGGCGGCGGTGCCATACGAACCCTGCCACCAGGGCCATCGGCGGAACGCCCTGTGGGGTCACGAACCGTGTGAGTGGTGTGCCAAAATGGGAGCGGCGGTGCCTTGCGAACCCTGCCACTGGGGCCTTCGGCGGAGCTCCCTACGGGGCCACGAAATTTGTGAGGTGTGCCGAAATGGAGGCGGCGGTGCAATGCGAACCTTGCCACTGGGGCCTTCGGCGGAGCTCCCTATGGGGCCACGAACCGTGTGACGGGTGTGCCGACATGGAGGCGGCGGTGCCATGCGAACCCTGCCCTGCCACTGGGGCCTTCGGCGGAGCTCCCTATGGGGCTACGAGCCGTGTGACGGGTGTGCCGAGGTGGAGGCGGCGGTGCCATGCGGACCCTGCCACTGGGGCCTTCGGCGGCGCTCCCGATGGGGCCACGAGCCGTGTGAGCGGTGTGCCAACATGGAGGCGGCGGTGCCATGCGAACCCTGCCACTGGGGCCATCGGCGGAGCTCCTTCTGGGGCCACGAACCGTGTGACGGGTGTGCCGACATGGAAGCGGCGGTGCCATGCGAACCCTGCCACTGGGGTCTTCGGCGGAGCTCCTTCTGGGGCCACGAACCGTGTGAGCGGTGTGCCGAAATGGAGGCGGCGGTGCCATGCGAACCCTGCCATCGAGGCCATCGGGGAAGCTCCCTATGGTCCCTATGGGGCCACGAACCGTGTCAGGGGTGTGCCGAAATTTAGGCGGCGGTGCTATGTGAACCCTGCCACTGGGGCTTTCGGCGGAGCTCCCTATGGGCCCCGCGAAACATTTGAGGGGTGTGCCGAAATAAGCATGCGGAAACAGCGGCCACTTCAGGTCACGGCATCTCCGAGCCGAGAGATCCGACGACTTGTCAAGCGAAATGGGCTGGACCACCTCTCGTGTAGCGTCTGGGAGCCCAGAATTGCGAGGATGTCTCAGGAGGAGCGGGCCGGACTATCGCAGATCCGGTCTCCTCAAAACGCAAACTTGTGACGATCTATCATGCGAAACGGGCTGGACCACCTCAGCATTTGGATCATATCTCGACGCGCGGGCCTCTCGGGCGGCACTCGTTCTTACCATACCAACGCCCCCCCGCACCGGCTGGGCGACCCGGGGACGCTCCACAACAAATCCTTTATGCCACCAACAAAGGAGAACCTCCCAGGTGGTAAACGCCACGAAAGGGACGAAGGCCTTCCCAGGAGCGCCAGGGTGCACGAGGGGCGCCACATATCATGGGAGGACCGAAGGAACAGCGAGCCTCCGCCAAATTCGCACTGTTCTTTCACTCCGCGTCTCGGCTGCGCTCTACCCCCTGGACGCCCACGCGCGCTGCCTAGGCCACACGCGACAATCTTCCAGCAGCAGGCCCCAAGAATAGAATAACAAAAAAACATAGACTTTCGACGGTCCGCGCGGACTTCTTGGATCTGCGGCGCTGGAAGCGCCACCAGGGGAGCCCAGCGTAGGTCCAGGACATCCGCGCGGATCGTCGAGAATTCATGTTTATGACATCTGTTCTTCTTAGAAAGAGGTCTCCCAGTGGCCCAAGGAGACATCCCACGAGACCCCTAAGGAGGCATCCCACGTACGCCGCTGGCCCACGACCCGGGCACGGTGGCGGGCCAGGCTGGAGGCCTCTGGATAGTCCACATTCCCTGCACGCCCAGAAGTGCAGCCTCAGCCATACGCGACAATCATCCAGCTCAAAGTGGGTGCCGACGTCCTCCGCGGGCCTCTTCGTCGAGTGCCATCCCGCATAGTGCGCCGTGGAGCGGTCGTGTACCACGAACATCTCCTTCTTGAGCGTTTTCCCTCTGCGACTCATGTCTTCGTGGTCGAATCCCCTCGCCGGCTTCACGATCGGATTCGCAGACAAATCCCGATGAAGCTCCCGTTCCGTCGTCCACGGATGCCTGTTCATCCAGATTGGGCACTGCTTGATGCCGTCGGTGACCCCACGCACTTGTTTCATCGGACATCCCTTCTCGCATTTCGCCCCATCCTCTCCGCACAGGTTTTCCGCGGTCTCCGGTGCATCGTCTCGAACCTGCTGCGTGCTGTCCTTCAAAGCTGCGCCGACCTCACTGCTGTTTCTTGGGATGTGCGAGAAATCCTCCGGATCGTAGTCCGCAGTAGTTTGGCTGTCTTGCTCCTCTGGGCTGTACCCGCCCATCTTCTCTGCTACCCAATTGGCCAATCTCTTTGCGTGCAGCTCCACCGTCGTGTTTTGGAAGAAAACTTCGAGGTGGGGCTCGCGGAAAACCTTGTTGTAGAACGCCGTCGTCATGCGGTACAGGGCCTCGGCGCCCCCGATCCTGTCCAGGAGCAGGCGCGAGTCCTTGCTGGACACGTAGGTGTTGCCGTTGCCGCGCATCTTCAGAGCAACCGCTCCGCCAGAGGAGAGCGGATCATCGCCAGCATCTTCGGCGTCACTGTGCGCCATCTTCTTCATCTTGCCGCAGGGGGCGCCCATGAGGCCCGCCTCTTACGCTCGCGGCCCTCTCCTGGCCTCGAGTCAGGGCGCCTGGCGTATAGGACGAGGGGGGAGCTCGGTGATCACATAGGGTCCACCGCCTAGGGTCTCTAAGAACCCTCCCCGGGGGGAGCTGTGCATCCCGGAGTGGGCGAAACCCAGACCCTCTCAAGTCGTGAAAGAATCACTCCCGGGGCCCTTCCTGCATGGGCTCCAGGACAAACGACTCGGAATGAAAAACCGGTCCCGGTGAAGGGGTCGAGACATCCGGGGCTCATGTTGCAACAGAAGTCACCAACGTCGGAGGTCTGGGAAGGGAACGCTTATCCCCCGAATCGGCCCTGCCTGAGTGTTCCTGGTCTCTGTTGCGCGGGAATGCTGGTAGCGACTGGGTGCTGCCCCCCCTCCATGGGTCGCCTGGGGTTGCTGGGAGGGTTCTCGAAAGTGGTCTCCCGAGGTCCTCGGGGGTGGTCCCCAGGGGACTTCACTGGTTGCTCTGCTAATATGCGTTGCCAGGCAGTTTTATGCTGATGTGTGCAATTGCTGTGCCATGCCGAACTATGCAACGCCATGTTATGCCATGATACGCTGCGCAATGCAATGCAGTTCTAACTGTGCAATGATATGCTATACCATGCACTGATATATCGTAGTTTGATGTGCGATGCGACACCATGCTACGACAATATATGAAGTACGCTGGTGCGTCGATATGGTATACAAAACTTTGCTATGCAATGCTGGGTACTGCAAGCTATGGCCATTCTCACACAATCGTAAACCATACGCATAATAAGACAAGCCGTGCCGTGCTATGCGATTCACTGTATTTCATGCTACGCATTGCTACGCAACGCTTGCAATGCCATGCGATACAATGCGAAACGCCACGCTGCTCCATGATGTGCAGTGCCGTGCGATACAATGTATTGATGGTTTGCGACGTTATGTCACACTACGAAGAGCTGCTATGACTCGATCTGCCACGACGATACAAGAACTACGATCTGCCATGCTATGCGATGCTACGGCATGCAATGATACGCTAGATACCCATTTCGATGCAATGCTGTGCCAGGATGTACCAGCATTGCATTGCAGTGCATCTCAGCGCATTGAATATCGCCAGCCCTCTGGAAGTATGCCACTGCTCTCAATTAATAAACACCCCCTCCCCCACCCGACCTGCAGCGAACCCGGACCTATGAGGGCACCCATATGGCCCCACCCACACCATCCCTGTCGAAAAACAATACAACATCCTCTTTGCCTTCAAATATGGAGCACGCGCGGGCGGCCCGCGACCACTTTGCACTGTTTTTGGACTGGGGCGGCGGGGTGCCCTCATAGTGCGTGCTGCGCGCAAGCCTACCATCCCGGTCAAAAAAATGACAGCACGTTGCCTCCGAATCTGGAGCATGCGCGGGCGTTCCGCGACCACTCTGCACTTGTTCTTGCCAGGGCCTGGCCCCAGATTGCCAACTCTTCTGGGGCTTGGCGCGTGCCCCCTGGCGTTCCCAGCACCTTCCCGCGTGAGTGTCTGGGGCCCGAGGGAGCCCCAAGACGGGCCAAAAGAGCCCCGAGAGACTCACAAGACGGCCCAAACGGGCCCCGAGACGCCCAAAGATCGCACCAAGACGCCCAAGATAGCTCCAAGACGGTCCAAGAAGCATCCAAGACGCCGAAAGAGACCTCCCAAAAGGCATCCGCAGAGGGCCCCAATACTCACAATCATTGATTGTCCTTGGGTTTTCGAAGCTGTTTGGCCGTCTCGCCTTTTCGGCTCCCTGACGCCCCTAGACCCTAGACAGCTCAAGAGACCCCCAAGATCGCTATATGACGGCCCAAGAGGGCCCCAAGAGGGCCCCACAACGGCCCAAGAGGGCTCCAAGACGACCCAAGAGGCGCCCAAGACGGCTCCAAAGGCTCTAAAGACGGCTCCCACAAAAGCATAAATGGGGACCCGAACGGGCACTCCGAGCCCTCGGCCCCGAGGGGCCCCAGGAAGTCTCAAAAAGCCCCCAGGAACCCCCCAAGAGGCCCCACGAGGCTTCAAGAAACCCCCAGGAGGCTCCCAAGAGGTTCCCAAAACTGCCTCCAAGCGGCCCCCGAGAGCGTTCCGAAGCGGCCCCAAGAAGCATCCCTGAGAAATATGATCCACATCCCAGGCACGGTGGCGGGATGGGACGGAGGCCATTAAATACTCGGGTGCTGCGTATGTGTTGGGATGCGGGTGGGCGTGAACGAGACGGATTCTGCCTTGTGGGCCAGATGTGTCTTGACCCCTCCCCCTGCCCCCCCTGCACCTGGACGGGGGATTTCGCAACCAGTTGGAGCGTTCAATGAGGCATCACAAATCATTTATTTGATTGAGGTGTTAGACAAGTGTTGGCCTCCTGGGGGGGGCTAACTAAGGACCACCACTTCTTTGATCGATCGCTTCCAAGATGGCCCCAATATGCAAGGCCCCCAAGAGTAGCCCAGGAGGGCTCCAAGAGGCGCCCAGGAGGTTCTAAGAGGCCCCCAAGAGGTTCCCAGGATATCTCCCAGGGGCCCCAAAAGGCCCCCCCGAGGTACTCAAGACGCTGTAAGAGGCCCCCACGAATGCCAAGAGGCCCCCAAGACGCTCCAATAGTACTCCAAGAAGCTTTCAAGAGACATCCAAAGAGACTCCCGAAAACGGCATCCAAGAGGCCTCTGGCCATTCTGCTCACCTTCCTCCTCCTCCTCCTCCTGAACCTTTGTCTGTTGCTCCTCCTTCCTCCCTCTTCCCCATCCCCCTACCGCTCCCCCTCCCCCTTTCCCCTCCGCCCACCACTTTCCCCTCCTCTTCCTCGTCCTCCTCCTCCTCCCCCTCCTCCTCCCCCCCCTCATCCTCCGCCCATCTAACCCCAGTCCGCGATGATGCGGCCGCCCTGTCCTCCCGCGTCAAAGGACGACTGAGGGCGCGCTTGCGGCTGGCAGAGCGCCCCGACCTGGCGGTCGTCACCCTCGGCTGATTTCTCTGCGCCTCTCGTGCCGTGGACAATCGGAAGGTGGGGCGCTCTGGTTCAGGCTCCAGCGTCGCCACCCCGTGTTTTTGCCACATGTTCAGAGCACATGCCGCAGCCTCGTAAATATGTAGCGGCCACCGCTCAAGCGCGGCGTGCTGGAAAGTGTCTGGCGTCAGTCGCAGTCCGCGTCTGAGTGCATTCGCTTCCGACTGCTGCAGGTAGTGCATTCACGCCTCAACCTTATGGGCGTCGGCTGAGACTTACGGCATGTCTGGCCGATGCCGGTAGATGTCTCGGGAGACAAGGTCCAGCAACTCGCGGTGAGCCTTGAGTAGGTGAGCTTCGCGTAGCAAACTTGCTCGGCATTTCTCTACTTCCGCGAGATGAATACGCATGGCGTCCTCATCCGCAGTCTCTCCGTCGATCTCTGCCCATAAGGTCCTTAGTGAACTCGATGGCTCCTCTGTAGATCTGCTCCGACATCCATCCCATCTTCGACGCGCGTAAGTCGGGACCATAGACCGAGAACTCCGGTGGCTCATACCACATCAGACGGATCCTTGCCTCACAGGTATGCACGTCGATCGCTAGATGGTATTCCTCTGGTTCCTCCGTGGCGGCGAAGTACGCGACGAGTTCCTCGGCCGCCCTCTCGATGCTGTAAACATCAAAAGGCAACATATCTTCAGCATAATGGACGTCGCGACCTATATCGTCTGCGCATGGCGCGCCCACCAAGCGCTCCGGGCACGTCTCCTGATCGCACGCGCCTCGTGCGGCTGTGGGATCTGTCATGCCTGCCGTGGGCAGGGGCAGATGGCCTTACCGAGGCCGAGCGATGCGCTCTTGTTCTCTGGAGATTGTTTTCTTCCTCTCCTTCCTCCTCCTCGATGCCAGCCAATTCCTCCTTTGGTTGCCCGTGGCATTCAATATCCTCTTGAATCGCACCCCAAAGGTCGTATATTGTCTGCGGCAGGTCGCGGCGGTTGTCACGGCACCAGGCCCCCCGACCCGCGCTGGGAACAAACTCGTCGCGAGCATCGGGGCTCGTGGTATCCCAATCGAAAATGCTGAGAATGCCCATGTCTGTGCCCGGTCAGATCTACCCGCCTGGACAAGTACGCCCACCATTTCCACGTGGGGCAAGTGGAGTTGTAGCCGGCTGGCCGCTGACCGCGGAAATCCTGCACCTGCGTGCCAGCATGTCCTTTGACTTCGCGCGCCCCACCCCCATGGGCAGGGCGTTTTCTCCGTGGGTGATGACGGGGCCCAAGCGAATACTGACCTTTTTCCGATGAGCGGGTAGCCGTCTTTCCTGCCATTTCAGAGTTGCAACGAGCCAGCGCCGCCTCCGGGTTGTCGCGCATCCAATTGTCTCGCCAGCGGGCCTGAGTTCGATCTCAACTCTGTATCTGGACCGCTCTTGTCTTCTGTCTGTTCGCCCTACCGCCACGTTCATGGAACGTCGCGGTGGGCTTCGGGGGCTCATCCTGGAGCATTCCGACGCGTCTCCAGCCCAATGCAGGGCGGGGCCTGCCGGGCTGCCACTGGGCCGCCTCGTAGAGGATTTCCTCTTTACATTCTGCGCATGCCATCATGCCGCATCGGGACTTGCGCCCCAGATGACAGACGAGGCACACGTCATCCTGCCATGTGTGGGGGCTCTCTGACGGCCTCCCATAGGACGGCGCCTAGCCTATCCTCGTGGTAACAGGCTCTGATCAGCTGGTTATGCTCCAGGACGTCGACGCACCCTGCATTGTAGACAGGGATGACCTGCGGCACGGCCAGACGCCGGTCGTAAACGACGCGCCACATAAATATGTCATGTGGGGTCTCCGCCACCGCAACGATTTGCCGCGTATCTTTCCATTGAGGAGTTCTGTATGTAAATATTTGGCCCGATGGCAGAATCCAATGCGGATGAGCCTCAATGCGCCTTGAGCTCAGGGTAGCTAAGTACGTTCCTTCGATGATGGTAAGATCGAATCAAATACGGACTTTTTGGTGCTGCCGTTGAAGTCCCTCGACTTGCCATTCTGGGAGGAACGTCGGAAAGTTGCCACCCAGCTCAGACGGTATTTCCCGATCATCTCGTTCAACAAATTCCTTGGCCTCTTGGTAGCACAGGGGCTCGTAGACCTCCTCCAGCGCGTCCAAATCATGGATCTTCGACGCGCGTGGTGACAAGGCGACGGTAAAGGCCACAGACCCGTACTGACGCAGCCCCGTGGCCTCGTCATACAGCGGAGCCGCTGCGCCTCCCTGACTATGCCGTACATCCGCGGCAGCCATCGGCAATGGAAGCGCTCCATGTTTCTCGCTCACGTTCGGGTCGTATCGCACGTTTCGCCTGTGCGGGCGAGTGACTCTCAAGGAGTCGCCATATACAGCTCTGGCGAGGAGCGGACGAATAGAAGTGACCACGAGGATTTGCTCTTCGTCGCTGTCGGCAAGAACCGCGCCCGGGTCCCCATCGATTTCGGACGCCCCACCCCCTTCGCGGACAACTTCGGCAAAGCTGTCATCCCAGTCCATGGGGCGGGATGTCGGGCCAGTATCTGCCGAGTCCATCTCTACTCCCAACATCTGAATGTCCCTGGGATCGAGCACGGACATTGCGCGCATAAATCTGGACCGCGGGCGGTCGTAGCCGACGTGCGTCAACATGCGCATCAGCACGACGACATCCACCCATCCTCCCGAGCTCAGCACATGGGCCGAGGTGAGACGGAGAAGGTGGAGTACCAGCCCACCCAATCACAGAGCTTCGCCCCGTCCCAACTCACTCGCGATGGCGTAGAGCTTCGAACCCATATATGAGGATACATTGGCACCAAATCATTGTCTGGGCCAGGGAAGTTCTCGCTCTCGAGTGCGCTGTATCGGGCTCTGAGGTAACTTTCCACCCTGACGCGCTCAACTGGAAACAGCTGTCTGATTTTGTCCAGAAGCGGGTCGCCATGAGGAGACGACGTCTCCCATTATTGAGGGGGCCTTGGGAAGTCAACTCCTCATTCTCCGGGCCGAGTTCGTCGATGTCCCGTTGGCCCTCGTACTGTGCGTAGAGCTGCTTGAACTCGTCCTCCGAATGTTGCTTGTTTTTGGGAAGCGGCAGTGTTCCCTCGAACAGGAAATAGTCCAAGCCAAACGGGGACCCCTGCCTGGCGACATATGGCCTCGTCTCAGGGCCAATCTGAATCACTGGGATGTCAGCATGGCCGACCCCATCTGACGGTCCTTCTTCTTCTTCTGGCGAGTCATCAGCACGGATGTCCTCATATGATCCCGCTGACTCCCTTGACTCACGTCCCCTGTCGGACTCGGGGCCAGACGAGGTGTCAAGGTCGACCCTGTTGATCTCATCCTTGCACCATTTCTCGCATTGTCTCTTCTCGTGCCCGATTAGGTTGAGCGGTGCGCCTCCACCATGGGCATCAGCCCATCGACTGCAGAACCGATGCCTCGGGGGGCATCGGTCCAGATGAACGGCTGTCTTCCCCTTGCAAACGCAGAATTTGCGCGCCAAGGGACTTTTGTCATCTTGACGGACGGCCGCCTTGGTAGTTCTGCAGCAACCTAGCGTCGGACATATCCAGATTTGCTGCGTCAAGCATGCAGCGGGCGAAGCCTTCGCGCTCTTGCGGCGCGCGAAACGGAAGGCATCCTCCGGCAGAGGCGGAGGCTGGCATTATGAAGCCCCGTCTCTGGGGCCACGCCGTTGACCATCAGGCACTCCGCGGGGTAACTCAAAGCGCAGCCGGCTATCCGCGGCGAGCGAGCGATCGAAGCCAGCGAGCCCAATGTTGCCCCAACCTGAACGTCGTCCACCCGATTGATTTTCACGCCATCTCTCCGCTGCATCCGCGAGCACGGTCTCATGGCCTCCGCGGCGGACGACGCTCGTGGACCTCGTCGGCCCTTCGGGTTCGACGCTGCCTGGGACATGGTCCGCAGCGGGTTGTTCAGGTCTTCGTTTGTTTTCTTATGTCTTCTGTTCGCGGAAGAGCTTCCCATCGTGGTCCGAGATCCTGGGCATAGACATGTCCATCTGCGTTGTTCGCAGTGCTGGGCGATCACGCGGTAGCCCAGCCTGTCTGAGGGGAGCCAATATATCCTGATGGCCATGGGCCACAAGGATTGGCTCCTCGAAGTGTTCTGTGATCAGGGAATCGGCGTACCATTCGCGATACTGCCGATCCCTTACCTGGAGGAACTCTATGTGCTTCTTCCTTAATTCGCTCAACTCGGACACACTTTCCTGTTGTCTCTCCGATTGGAAGTGCAATCGCATCATTCTTCGAACTCCAGCTCGTTGAAAAGGGGCGCGAGGATTTATCCTGGACATTGCATCATGCATTGCGTTGTCGATCAGCCACGCCGGAGCCATTTTTCCTCCGGTTCAGGGATAAGGTCTACCAGCGCCTCATAGTCTTCAGGTGTGGGGCTACTTCCCGTTCTCCTCCTCTGCCCAGACCGTGGGAGAGAAAACTGGTAGCGGCCCAGGCGATGGCGCGCCTGATGACATCAAAAGCGCCAGAGACTACCCAGAAGGAGCTCGGCATCTTCTTGTCGGAGTACAGGGATCCCACCAGCACCAAGATATACTAGGCTCAGGGTAGCAGTGAGAGCGCAGCCCCGAAGAAGAGTGGCATCGACTACCAGGACGGCCAGCTCATCGCTTCGAACGTGTAGGTGTTCGCTGAGACGTCCATTGTGCCGCAGACTCCAGATTCGTGGAAGGACGCAGCGTGGCCCGATGATGACGCTGCCACCTGGACTGAGAGCGCAGACGGCATCGGCTCCGTGACGGTGTTCATCCAGGAGAAAGACGATTGGGAAACGATCATGCTCCCGCCGAAGGGGGCCAGGACACTTGGCCAAGGCACAATCGCCACGAACTACAACATCGCTGTGCTCAAGAAGTGCGCGGCGTCGACCATGAACATCGACATCAACAAGACTGCCATCGACCAGATTCGGATCTACCGCGCGGATAAGAACGGCCAGGCGACGGGCACAGCTCTGAAGGGCAATGTGCTGATCAACGCGAAGCTGTCGCACGTGGTCGCGATTGAGCCTTCGACAGTCGTGGAGGTGACGAACGTGCTCAGCTGGGACGTCGGCAGCGACGATCTCCTTGACGGGGGCCGCAGTAGGCACGGTCCCAGCTTCGATAGCAGCATAAGAGCCCCATCGGCTCCCCGCGGCATAGAACCCTCGGCCGCAGTATGTGCAAGGCTTACTCGAGTCCGTCGGGAACATCAACATCAGCTCCATCATCATCAACGTCGCCACCTCTGCCTCGGTCCGAAACTCCTGCGAATACCAGGAAGAAGAGGAGGAAGCGGAGGAGGGGGATCCGGAGGAAGAGGAGGAGGAGGAGCATGGGCCATGGGCCAGATATGCAGCGGCGAGTAAACGATCACCGACGCGTATCGATGACGCGAGGATGCACCGGCGATGCATCTGCTACGACCGGGAACGCGAAAGCAACGCCACCTCTGCGACGGCTGCCTCCCCTTCCTCACTCGCCCCCCACTGCCTCCATATTCTGTCGTCGCCCCCGATATCCGCCCACGCTCAATCCCCTTTTCCCGAGTGAGCAACGCATCAAATGTGACGAGATGGAACCGCGCATCGGCGATGCATCAGCGACGCGCTTGGTTGCCGCACCAATTGCACGGATGGTTCGCGATGCGATCGAGGGTAGTTGTACGTTTGCATTATGATCGGATGGGGGCGGCTCGTTTGCAATGACCTCAGAGAAACGGCGGCGTCATTGATTGCGCCGGATGAAACGGATCAAGGTAATGATGGGAACAACTATCGACGATGATGATGGCGATGAATGCGGCGGCGATGGCGCAGGCGTCTCGGCTCGAACTAGTTCGAGAGCTGCGATCGAGAGTTGCGATGGCAACGGGCGCGACTTGCTCTCAGCGCCATGGCATTCAGGTCTTTGCCGCCCACGATTGACCAGGCGGATATCGGCGCCACAATCGAGCAGACGCGCATGAACATCGCGTCGAATCCAGCAGCTTCGCACGGTTCTGCGGGCGGCTGCAGCGCAGGTGGGCGACGACAGCGACGGCGACATGCGCGGCGACGGTGGAGGCAACAGCGACGACGAGCACTCCGGGCCGACGGAGTACGAGCTCTTCGACCCCGACGACGTCAGCGGCATCATCGACGACGCAGAGATGCCTGCTGCCGACGTGGCAGCGCCGCTGTGCCCTGACTCGAGCGGGCCCGGTGACGCGAAGCAGCAGCGCGACGCGGAGCAGCACGAAAAGTTGCACGACGGGAAGCAGCGCGGCGAGAAGCAGCACGAAGAGACGCAGCACGAGAAGGACGAGACGCAGCTCGCAACGGCGCCATATTGCAACCTGAAGGAGCTCGCCGAGGAAGCTGCCGCGCGGTGCACGACGATCGACTTGATGCAGGGGCGCGCGGGCGCCATGAAGAAGTTGGCTGGGCAGATCGAGCAGGCCGAGAAGAAGAAGCTCGATCGCATGCTGCGTGAAGCAGCGCCTCCGCCCGATGCGCTCAGCGAATTGGCGTGGAAGCCAATGGCGGGCGAACTGACGCCCAGCGCGGAGCACGCGGCCTCGGCGGCGAGGATGCCCACGGAGCAGATCGCGCAGCCATCGCCGACGTCGCCCACTGTCGCCGAGGACTGCGGGGCACCTCTGAAGGAAGACGCGCGAGCGGCGAGGAGGAGAAGGCGGGGGAGGAGGATGAGGAGGAGAAGGAGAAAGAGGAAGAAAAAGAGGATGAGGGATCGGAGGAGACGGAGAATGAGAAGAGGGACGATGATGATGATAAGGGAGAGGAGGCGGATGACGATGACGATGATGACGATGAGAATGAGAGGGATGATGAGTAAAGATGCGACGACTGACCATCGCCAAATGCGGCTATATCATTTCTGGACGGTTGGTCGGTGGTCCGTTGACACATCATCGATGAGTCATCGATGAGTCATCGATGCGTCATCGATGACGCACCGATGACGCGTCGACAGGCGACGGATGACATAGCGGCCACCGTCGCCCCTCTCCCCCCCGCGCCCACCCCGAGGACTGAGCCGCCTGCGCCTGCAGCGGTTCCAGTGCTTGCTGCTGGAAGAGCAACTCGTCGTAGGCGCCCGCCTGCGACCGGAGGCAGCGGCGCCCGTCGTCGCAGAGAGGGGTGGCGCAAAAGGGAAATGGGCGAGGCGATGCCCTCCTCCTCCGCCCCCCCCCCCCCCCCCCCCCCATTCCCCCCACCCCTTTCCCCCCCCCCCTCCCCCCCCCCCCCCCCCCCCGCTCGCACCCCCCCCCCACCGCCACCGCCACCGCCGCAGCCGCCGCCCCGTCCTCAGGGAAATAATGAAGGCGAGGACATATGCTAGAGGGGGGAAGAGGAGGGGGGAACGGAAGACAAGGAAGCGCGGGGAGATCACGGGGGCGACGACTCGGAGGCAGCGGAGGAGGAAGAGTGGCCAGAAACTTGGGAAGACGGGGTGGAGAGGAGGAGGAGGAGGGGGCGGAAAAGAATGAGGAGGAAGGGGGGACGAGGACGAAGAAGAGAGGGGAAAGAGGAGGATGAAGATGAGCAGGAGGAGGGGCACGATGAGGAGAGGGCGAGGAGGGCGGTGATGAGGCGAGGAGGAGGGAGAGCAGGAAGCGGAGGAGGAGGAGGTGGCCGAGGAGGAAGAGGAGGAGGAGCAAGGAGGAGGACGAAGAGAGAGCGAGGAGGAGGACGAGGATGAGGATGAAGGGAGGGCGGAAGACAACTTACTCGCGGCGCTCGCATCATCTTACGAGCCACGTCCTAGAAGGCAATCCAGTTTCACACGACGCAACCTTATTCCTCCTTGCTCATATGTTCCCCTCTTCCTCCCGTCCGCCCCCCACCTCCTGGCCCCGCCCCTCATCCCCGCCCCTCCTCTTTCTTTATCCCTCATCTTCCTTCCTCCCCATCGCCTTCCTCTCCTCTCCCTCCTTCGCGTCCCTTCCCCCCCCCCCCCCCCCCCCCCCCCCCCCCCCCCCCTCCCTGCCTCATCCTCCATCCCCTTTCTCCTCCACATCGGTCCCTCGCCCCGTCCCTCGCAGCGTCCGCGGCCCCATGCTCGCGAGCTGTTTCTCGTTTAAATGTTTCATGTAAACGTTGCATTACACTGCCAATTGACGGCGAAGAACACGGCGCGCAAGTGGATGCAGGCCGAGGAAATCGCTCGCAACCAGTTGCAATGGATAAACGTCATCGCCCCCCCCCCCCCCCCCCCCCCGCCACCGCCACCACCACCACCACCACCACCGCCACCACCACCACCACCACCACCACCCCTCATCCCCGCCCTCTCCAGTGGGGGCGGCTGGTGGCTTCGATCGCGACGCCCAGCTCGACGTCGCCGGCGTTTGCGGCGCCACTCTGCGAGGACTTGGCCAGGGGCAGGCGGCGTAGGCGGTGGCTGATGCACATGTGTTCTCTGTTTCACGCGCGAACGCGCGGGCGTCGTCGCGGCCCGCTGGGGGGGGGGGGCGCGTTTTTCAAGCGCGAACGTTTCGCCCGAGGCACCCTCGCAACATGAGCTTTATGCGTTCAACGTTCCATGCCCAGCCCGCTGGATGCATCGAGCAATCGCTGCCGCAGCAGTCACCCCACGCAAATAACAAAGTTTAATCTTAGAGTAAACACTTCACGTCCTGGACGAGGACTTAACGTCTTAGTCTACAACAAAACAACACTTGAGTCTTTGAATCGTACTTAGACCACACATATGAAGTACAAAGCTCGTGCTAACAAGTGGCGACCCTCCGGGGGGCACGATGGCCCCGCGGTCGCCCGCGAGCAAGGCGGCCGCTGCCGCGCCAGGAGCACCCGTCAAAATTCCAGCTGCAAGAGATGAATGGCCCCGATCGCCTGCCTCCTTTTTCGTCCGCCCCGCAGCGTCGCGGCCGTCGTCGGCGTCGTCGCTGTCGCGCCCAGACTCGCCCTCGTCGCCAGAACCGCAGCTTCCGCGCGTCGCAGGGGCAGGGCCAATGCACCACCACGGTTCGCAGAGGGCCATGTCCTCAGGGGCGCGCGGCTCGCGCGCGAAGAACGCGTTGCCGCGCCCCGCGCGGGGCGCGCAATTGCACCGCGACCTGACTTTGCCCAGGCATGCAAGTTGAACGAAGCGTCGCGGCCAGCCCTCGCCGCCGGCAGCCACGGGCGGCACTGCGGACGAGGTGCAAGCGCCATCCTTCCCACTGGCCAGGAAGCCCGAGCACGGCGGTCCACAGGACGTTGTTCGGCTGCTGTCTTTTCCACAAACTGGCGAGCCCAAGCACGGCCTACTGGGCGAGGGAGCAGCCATCGGCGACGACGCCGGTTGGCTTCTGTCTTTTTCACCGGCTGGGAAGCCCGAGGTGGGCGGTCCAGACGCGGAAGCAGCCGTGCGTTCAGCTCCGATCCGTTGCGAGCCAGTCAGGGCTCTCGGAGCAACCGCCATTCAGGGCTCTCGAACCAGCCGTTACCCAATTGACTGCGGCGAAAGATGCTGACGATTGTCCTTTTCCTTGGCCATTCCTTGCCTTTGCCTTTGCTCTTGCCGTTTTGGGTGTTGCTCGTTGTGGGCGTCGGTTGTCCGCTCGAACACCCCTTTTGACAAGTTTCCTTCACCTTTCCATGCAGGCGTTTTGCTTGTCCTACCCGGCACATTGCCCCTGCTCTTTCCTCTCGGCGGGCGCGGGCACTTGTCGACCCATTGGTTGAAACGGCCGCGCCGCAAACCGCCTTTTTGGCAGTTGTGCGTCTTCTGTCCAAGTCGTGCCCCGCCAGCCTCGATCGTTCCAGTCTGGGCAAAAATCTCCAAACGGCCACCCTTCCCAAGTTTCGTGGCATTGGCGCTTCGCCGGTTTGGCAAAACCTCTGTCTCCTGGCGCTTTCAAGATCGCACTTCTGGTCTTGACTACAATCAACGTTGCGTCCAAGTCGAGTCTGGTCGGCAAGCTGCTAAAGTGTTGTTGCGTGAGTTGCGCGTTGACTATGGACACCAACGATCTCAAGAAGTCTTGCAAAACTGCGAACCTGTCCTCATTTGTTTCCTGTAGCAGGCGGAACGACTCGCTCACAAAATCATCGACCTTCTGATGATATCTTTGTAATTCCAGCCAAGAGGCGAAACGGATAATCTTGGCTACGTCGTCTTCTGTCCTGCGAGCGGTATCAAATAGTTGGAGCGCAACTGTCTGGTTATTCCGGATTCGTCAACGGTGTCGATACTGATGCGAACCAAGTCTAACAGTTTAGCTTGGTGTTGTAATAGGTGTTGTTTGCCGTAGAACCTCTTGGCTTTTGCTGCGGACCCACAGTCGATGTTTTCAGCTCGGCGCTCACGTGCCACGTTTGCAAGTTTTCTTCTCAACATCCCCAGCTTTGCGAATGACAAACGGTTGGGCAAGCTTCTACACCAGGTCCATCGAAGATGGCGGAAGCCATGGCCGATGACAATCGCCCGATCTAGGATACCCGCGCGCGCTGCTGTCAGTGGAGCCGTAGCTCCACTACCAACTATGTCGATCCAGGATCGCTCAGGACCGAATCGGGGTCGGGGGGCATCGTTTTTGTTCCCTCCTCGGCGCCCTAGCTCAAGGGCCCTAAACGGAAGCGGACGATCCGTAGAGTGAGATGGGGGACCACGAGAGACAAGCCAAACAAAGATAAATAATGAGGCAACTAAATAGTCCTGACACTCCCCTTTCTCCCTCCCCCGGTCAGGACCCCCCCCCGATCCAGACCCCCCTTGGCGTGCATGCCGAACGCGCCGAAATCTGGGGTGAAGGTCTGGCATCCTGCCTCCTTTCCAGCCTCCTTCCGTCCTGGAGGGACCTGTGAAAGAGGATGGTAAAATCAAGATGTGATAGTCCTTCCTTGCTGGTATTGGCCATGGTCCCAGAAGTGTGCTGGCACCGCGCAATCCCGGTACCGTACGGGTACAAATACCGCAGAGTCCTGCTACCATACCGGCGCTGCCAGCACCGCTGGTCATATAACCGGACACACCTAACTTACCGTTGCCGCGTGCCCCATGATACCGGACTGCAACGTGCCGTACCTTGGCCACAGGGAGCCCGAAAAATAGATGCGACGAACAGTGCTGGACGGATCCGTCGCCTAGGTCTCCAGAGCTCTCCAGAGGTGACGAAAGTGGGAGGTAGCAAAGGATATGTTGGCGCATCAGCTTACGCAACCGGTTTCCTGGCCGCCTCCCAGCGCTGGAAACGCCAACTTACAAAAGAAAGCGCCTGGTGCGGCGGGGCTGAAGCCAACTGCATGCAACCGAATCCGCCCCCCCCTTCCCAATCCCCCCTTCGTGCGACCCGATGGGGTGCCCCAAACCGAGCCTGACTCTGTCGCCAACCAACTTGTTCACCTGCCTACCTACTGATGGATCCCTGGTCCTCCTCCTCCTCCTCCTCCTCCTCCTTCGCCGCAGGTTCCTTCCTTAGGAAATGTTGGAACATATTTTTTTAACATCAATGAACACGAACGACAGCAAAACAGCCGCACACGATGCCCGTCCAGCAAGCGCCTGACAAGTCCGCTGCCCCTCAAGGGGGCTATAACCGCACCCATTGGAAAAAAGCCTGAGCCCGGTAACGACCGTGATTTAAACTGGACGGCCGGGAAGATGCCACCACTAACAGAGAGGAGGCGGAAGAGGAGAGGGGGAGCGGAGGAGAAGGAGGGGACGAGGACAGCCGAATGTCAACGCGTGCCATCTGTCGACTCCGGGCGCACCGCCAGGGTTCCAACATGGGCAGGCCATCTGCAGCCTGAGGCCCAGCCTCACAACACGCATACTGGGACGCTCCACGCCCGAAGAGTGGACTCGGGCAACAGATTTCTGCGCCCCTCCCGCCGCAGGGAGGGGTTCCCAGGCTGGCAGGGTCGTGGGAGGGTTGGCTGACAGGAAATGTTGGAAAATATGCCATCCACCTGGCAGGGTCGTGGGTTCCCAGGCTCCCAGCCGCAAGCACCGCCGAAACGCCCCGACCATGGAGCACACACACACACACACACACACACACACACACACACACACACACACACACAACACATATATACATATATATATATATATATATATATATATTATATATATTGCGTCGGCGGCTGGGCAAAGGGACTGCTCTGGCGATATGCCATACACACATACATACACACAATCACACACACACACACACACACCCACACACACACACACACGCACGCACGAACGCACGCACGCACAAACACACACAGACGGTCACATATTGACCCAAGGGGGCCCAGAAGCCGCCCACGAAGGCAGAAAATCCGCCGACCCCTGAAGCGTGTGGGGGCAACTTGGCAACTTGGGGCCCCGCCTTCTCACCGCCCGCCACCACGTCACCACATCGCCTGCCACACCCACCTTCTGGTAATTACCTATGATCATCGGCATCCCCACCCAGCACTTTCCCTCCAACAACCGACCCTCACCCCAGCCACGCCCCCATACTTTCGACGGTGCCCTTGGGAGGGCGCGCGTCCCTTTCGTGCCGGGCAGCGAGACGCCCCTGGTCGCGTAGTCCATCGTGACGGACAGCACGGCCTCGAGCTTCCTTCCGAGGGGCCCCCGCTCGAGCAGGAGCAGCAACATCAGCAGGCGTCTCCACTTCCTCACCGCCCCCCGACCTGACAGCACGAAGAGGAGGATCGAGAGACTCTCGAACGTGTCTGGCCTTAGCCTGGCTTCTCTGGACGCCTCTGGGATTCGTCCGGGGTTCAAAAAACCTCCTGAGACCTCCTCCTGCTCCTCATTGCTCCTCCCTGTCCTTTCCGTCCCCTCCCACTCCATCCTCCCATCCCTTTATCTCCTCCCCTCCCCATCCTCCCCCCTCGGCATGGCCAAATCTGGGGAACCGATGGATCGGGGGGCGTTGCTTTGCGTTGCGATGGGATGCGCTGCGATGTGCTGCGTTGCGGGAAGGGCTGGTGGTTGGCTAGAAAAGCAGTCTATGCACGTGTACCGATTCTGGCCAGGCCAGTCCTGGGCCCAGGATCGGTGTATACGCCCTTCTGGCTCGACCAGGGAAGCATATCTACCGATCCTGGGCGCAGGATGGGCCTTGCCGCATCGTTGTCTTCCTTCGTTTGGCATTGCGCTGCACTGCCAAGGGGCGGCCGGCACCAGCGGCCGGGCGCGTACCCAACAGCCTCGAGAAACTGTGCAAAGCCGGAGGGCAGCGCCTGCGCTATGCACGGGACCCAACAGTACCACCCCGAGGAGCCCGCAGACACCCGGAGGCGTTGGCGGTGGCGGACGGAGAGAAAGCGGCCCACGGGAACACATGTTGGTCGGCGGCGACTTGCTTGCCTCCAAGAGGCGTGGGACATGCGGCAAGCGAATGTGGCCCAAAGGCAGAAGACTAACAAAAACACGCGCTGGGAACAAACACCAGCCGCGATAGCCAGCGACCCCCTCCCCCCTTTTTTCCTCCTCCTCCTTTCCCTCCTCCTCCTCCTCATCCTCCCCCTCCTCGCCCACCTCGTCCTCCTCGTCCTCCTCGTGTTCCTCCTCCTCCTCCTCCTCTTCCTCCTCTTCTTCCTCTTCCTCCTCCTCCTCCTCCTCCTCCTCCTCCTCCTCCTCCTCCTTTTCCTCTTCCCCTCCCCTCCTCCCCTCCTCTCCTCCTCCTCCTCCTCCTCCTCCTCCTCCTCCTCCTCCTCCTCCTCCTCCTCCTCCCCGGGAAGGTGTCAAGCCATGCTGCGACCTCAAAATCCCAGCAGGCCTCGCCGCACGGTCAGCCACCGCACCGTCCTGGGACCCTGGGGGCCGCCTGTCGACCGAGGCGACCCTCGGCGAACGAACCGAGTCCCAGCTGCCTCCCAGGCCTCCGTCGACGCGACCCGTTTGAGTCCAAGGGGGGCGTCCATGAGGGGGGAGCGCAAGCTATAGCCGGCGGCTCCCCCCTTCCCCCATACTTCACCTCTCTCCCTCTCCTCGGGCCGGCGCCGGCGTCGGCGGCGGCTGGCGGCGGTGGTGGGGAGCATCGATGACGACGACGACTTCCTTCTGGGTCAACGCCAACGCCTGCGGCGGCTGGTGGCGGCGGCGGGGAGCGTCGACCAGGACGACGGCGACGACGACGATGACGACGACGACGCTCCGCCACCGTGCGTTGGTTTTGGGTCAGGGTCCTTATGGATGCCTCTGTTTTTGGTTCGGAACCGCGGGATGCGGCGGCGCCAGCTGTGGGTCCTTATGGATGCCTGTTGGGGTCTCATCGGGGGGCTCTCTGGGGCCTTTGACGGGCATTTCTGAAGCCTTCTGTGCGCCTCCTGGGAGTCTATTGGGGCCTCTCTGAGGCGGTGGTGGTGGAAGTGGTGGTGGTGGGCTGTGGTGGTGGTGGTGGTTATGGCGGTGGTGGTGGTGATGGTGTGATTGGCGGTGGTGGTGGTTGTTGTGGTGGTGTGGCTTCTGGTAATGGTAGTCGTGGTGGTGGTGGTGGGTCGTGGTGGTGGTGGTGGTGGCGGTGGTGGTGTGGTGGCTTGTTGCGGTGTACGTGGTGGTGGTAGTGGTTGTGGTGGTGGTGGGTAATGGTGGTGGTGGTGGCGGTGGTGGTGGTTGTGGCGGTGGTGGTGGTGGGGGTGTGGTGGCTTGCTCTGGCGGTGGTGGTTGTGGTGGTGGGTGGTGGTTGTGGTGTTGGTGGTGGTGCTGGTGGTGGCGGTTGTGGTGGTGGTTGTGGTGTGTTGTTTTTTGGTGGTGGCGGTGGCGGTGGTTGTGGTGGTGCGTTGTGGAGGTGGTGCTGGTGGTGGTGGCGGTAGTGATGGTGGTGTGGTGGCTTGTGGTGGTGGTAGTTTGTTATGGTTGTTATGATGGTGGGGTGGTGGTTGTGGTTGTGGTGGTGCTGGTGCGGCGGTTTGCTGTGGTGGTGGTGGTTGTCGTGGTTTGTGGTGGTTGTGGTGGTTTGTGGTGGTGGTGGATTGTGCTGCTGGTAGTGGTGCTGGTGGTTCTGGCGGAAGTGGTGGTGGTGGGTTGTTGTGGTTGTGGTGGTGGTTGTGGCGGTGGTGGTGGTTGTGTGGTGGTTTGTGGTGGTGGTGGTGGTGGTAGGTTGGTGGTGGTGGTAGTGGTGGTGGCGGTGGTGGTGGCGTGGTGATTGTGGCAGGTCGTGGTGACGGTGGTGGGCTGTGGTGTTGGTGGTGGTGGTGTTGCTGCTAATGGTAGTGCTGGTGGTGGCGGTGGGTGGTGGGTGGTGGTAGTGGTGGTGGTTGTGGTGGTGACGGCGGTGGTGGTGGTGGGTTGTGGTGGTGGTGGTGGCGTTGTGGTGATGGTGGTGGTGGTGTGGTTCGTGGTGGTGGTGGTTGTGGTGGGTTGTGATGGGTCGTGGTGGTGGTGGCGGTGGCGTTTTTGGTGGAGTGGTGGTGTAGTGGTCTGTGGTGATAGTGGTGGTTGAGGCGGTGGTGGACTGTGGTGGTCGTCGTGGTGGTCGCGGTGCTGGCGGTGGTGGTGGTGGTCGTGTGGTGGTTTGTGGCGGTGGTGGTGTAGCCTTCGGGTCTTCCCGTCACCGTGTTTTGGCTTTGGGTCAGCGTTCTAATACATGGATGCCTCTGGAGGTCTCGTCACAGGAGTGTCGGGGGCGTCTGACGAGCATTTGTGAAGCCTCCTTGACCTTCCTAACGGCCTCTCGGTGGTTTTTGGGGTGCAAGGGCTCGATATGGCGATTCATGTTTACCCTCCCTCTCTGGTCAACGTCGCTGCGTCCCAGCCGCCGGCGCTGCTGGCCGCCGCCAGCGGAAGGGGGAAAAAAAAACGGCGCCGGGGGAAGGGGGGTTTGGAACTCCCCCCACCCCATGGGCCCAATCTGGCCGTCGTCGCTGCGTCCCACCGTCGGCGCTGCTGGCCACCGCCAGCGCCGACGGCGCCGGCGCCAGCGCCGGGAAGGGTTATGTTGTTCCCATCCTACTTAAGAACCACATCCCAGAAATAATTTCGAGCATCCAGAAAAGTGTTAAAAGAGTGCCGAAACATTGTCGAAACAGTGTCGGGCGAGTGTCTCCCAGGGCCCGGGACGTGAAAACCCTTGAGTTTCGGTACTTTTTTTGGCGCTCGAAATTCTTTCTGATGACCAAGGCTAAAAAAATTTGGAACAACATAGGGGGGGTGGGTTGTACCGGCAGCGTTTTGTTTCGCTCGTTTTTTTTTTCGCTCGCTTCGTTTCGCTTGTTTTCCTGTTCGCTCGTTCTTACTTCGCTCGAGTTTTGTTTCGCTCGAATTTGTTTTCGCTACTTCTTCTGTCGTTCGTTTTTTCCGCTCGAATTGTTTTTCGCTCGATTCCGTTTCGCTCGTTTCTTCGCTCGGAGTTGTTTCCCTCAGTGTCGTTTCGCTCAGTCTCGTCTCGCTTGGTTTTCGCTCCGGTTGCGCTGGTGCAACCGTTCATCCCAGCGAATTTCAACCGAGCGGAATCAAACCCGAGCGAATTCAAACCGAGCAACATTCAGCCGAGCGAGATGAAACCCGAACGATTTTAAACCCGAACAGACTTAAATCCGAGCGAATTTCAACCCAGCGAATTCAAGCCGAGCGATTTTAGACTGAGCTAATTTAAACCGAGCGAATGTAAACCGAGCGAAGTAAAACCGAACAGACTCAACCCGAGCGAATTGGAAACGAGCGAATCTAACCCCGAACGAGTTGCATTCCGAACGAATGTAAATTCGATCGTTCTGAAATTTCGGGTGGTAGGTTTGTTGGACGGTTTTTGCAAGGTGTTTCGGAAGGTCTGTTTGAAGGTTGTTGGAAGGTGTATGTGTTTCTCAAAGTTTTTAGAAGGTTTGCGCAAGGTTTTCGGAAGGACTGCTGAGGGTTTCTAAAAGGTTTTTGTTGGGCTATTTGGTAGGATGTTGTTCCGCAAGGTGTTTGCAGGTTTTTGCAAGGTGTTTGGAATGTCTTGGGCGATCTCGGTAAGTTTGGAAGGCGTTTAACAGGTTTGTGGAATAGTTTAGAAGGATGTTGCACGGTTTGGGGGAGGCTTTGGAATTGCTTTTGGGAGGTTTCTGTCGGTTTGTTTAAAGTTGCCTACCTAGGCTCTGCCTAGAAGGTTCTTACTCTCTGGGCTTAGATGGGCCGGGCAGTGGAAAGCGCCCCGGGCGGTTCCCCCAGTATCCGCCCCGCGGTTCCCCCAGCTGCGCCCCTTTAGCTTAGCTTTACTTAGCTCATCTTAGCTTAGCCTAGCTTAACTTAGCTTAGCTTAGCTGAGTTTAACATAGCTAGCTTAGCTTAGCTTAGCCTAGCCTAGCTTAGCTTAGCTTAGCCTAGCCTAGTTTAGCTTAGCTTAGCTTAGCCCAGTTTAGTTTAGCTTTGCGCAGCATTAGCATAACATAGCATATCATAGCATAGCATAGCACCGCATATCATATCATATCATATCATAGCATCGCGCAGCCTAGCATTGCGCAGCATAGCATCGCATAGCCTAGCATTAGCATAGCGCAGCATAGCACAGCATATCATAGCATAGCATAGCTAAGCCTAGCACAGCGCAGCATAGCATAGCAAAGCATTGCATAGCGCAGCATAGCCTAGCAAAGCATAGCCTAGCATAGCATATCATAGCATAGCCTCGCATAGCAGAGCATAGTATCGAACAGCGCAGAATAGCATATCATATCATAGCAAATCATAGCGCAGCATAGCATAGCCTGGTATACAATAGCGCAGCATAGCATACCCTAGCATAGCATAGCATAGCATAGCGCAGCATATCATAGCATAGCATAGCATAGCGCAGCATAGCATAGCATGTTATAGCATCGCGCATCATAGCATAGCGCAGCATAGCCTAGCATAGCATAGCATAGCATAGCGCAACATATCATAGCATTCTCAAGCACACCCGGTGAGCGAATGCGAAAACATGCGTGTGTGTGTCTGTGCGCAGGCAAAGCAAAAACAAAATCAAGCAAAAGCAAAAACAAAAGCAAAGCAAAAGCAACAGCAAAAGCAACAGCAAAGGCAAGGCAATTCAAAGCAAAAGCAAAACCAACGCGAAAGTGTAGATGTAGATGTAGATGTAGCTGTATATGTGGATGTAGGTGTAGATGCAGATGTAGATGTAGGTGCAGATGTAGGTGTAGATGTAGATGTGAGGCTCGCTGTTGATGTTTATGTAGATGTAGATGCAGGTGTAGATGTTAATGTAGCTGTCGGTGTAGATGTAGATGTTGCTTTCCTAGATGCTCCAACTCCTAGGTAGGGTCTCACTGGGATAATTGTGTTTAAAGGTTTTGGAAACAATCTTCCAAACACCTTCCTCGCCGCTTCCCTCCTCCCCCCGAAGCCCCGGAAAAACATCTCAACAACCTTCCAATAAATCTTGCTCAAGAAGAATCCCCGAGGGGTTCCGCGAACTACCGCGCCAGTCTCCCATGGTGGCACTTTTGGGAAATAATGGTTTCGTGACACGGGCTACTAGCGGGCACAGGGGCCAGACTTTTGGAGAGCCCGCCCATGGACGCTCAGAGCCCTTGTCGCCCTAAACTCATTGTTCTCGTCGTGTCCGATTGGTCGTCGTCTCCGTTTCCGTCCTCGCGTTGCAGTTGCCGTCGTCGTTTGTTTGTGTCGTCCTCGGCGTCGTCGCTGTCTTCTCGTCCACGTTCATAGTCGGCGTGTTGTTCTTCTCGTCGTCGCCGTAATGGTCGTAGTTCGTCCTCGTCGTCGTCTTGTGTGTTCGTTTCGGAGGGCGCTGTGTTAGACGGTGTTCTCTTAGTCTTCGATGCGTCGTCCTCGCGTTCACGTAGTCATTGTCGTTTGTCGTTGCGTCGCCGTCGTCGTCGTCGTCGTCGCGTTGTCCATGTTCCTTGTCACGTTGTAGTTCTCGTCGTCGTTGTTATCGTTTTCTTTGTCCTCGTCGTCGTCTCGCGCTCGCTGTCGTCGTTCGCATTTTTTGTCGTCGCCGCTTTTGGCGTCGTCGATGAGCTTCTGTTTACGGAGAGTGCTGTGCTCACGTCACCCCCGTTCATATGTGGCCGGCAATCATAGGTCCTGCAGGGCGACACGCGGCTGCTGATTCCGGATTGCGCTGTACTCATGACCCATGTCGTGTATTTTTCGCGTTGTCGTTGTCGTCGTTTGTCGTCGTCATCCTCGACGTCGTCGCCGTCGCGTCGTAAACTTGCCTCGTCGGCGCGTTGTTCTTGTCGACGTCGTCGTCGTCGGCAATCGTCGTCGTCGTCGTCGCCGTCTCGTCTCTGTCGTCGTCATCATTCGCACTTGTCCTCATCGTCGCTGTTGTCGCCACTCATGCGTTTCTCCTCCCGCATCCCCTTGCGTCATCCCCTCCATCCAATCTCTTTCTCCATCTCTCTTCCGCCATCTCTCCTCCACCCATCGCGTTCTCCTCCCGTCCTCTCCCTCCCTCCCGTCTTCCCTGTCTCTTTCTATCCCTCCATCCTCACCCGACCCTTCATCCGGATACTTTCGATGACTCTGCTTCCCCCATCCTTCCCTCCTTCCATCTTCCCCCCGCCTTCCCCTCGTTCCCTATCCCTTTCCCCGTTCTCTCCCCTCCCTCCCTTTCTCCCTCCCTGTTTTTCTCTTTCCCTCTCTCCCTCCTCAGCCGATTCTTCATCAGGACGCCCTTCACGAATCAACGGTCCCCCCAAAGCTGACTTGTCTCTCTCCCTCCTGCCCTCTCGCCTCCATCCTTTCCTTTTCCTTTCTCGTTTTTACCTTTCCCTGCCTACACGTCCTCCTGAGCCCCCAACTCGATCGCGCATAATCTCCCGCCCGCTCGAACCGACCCGCCCGTTGGGGCCCGCCCGCCTGACCCTACCCGACCAGCCCG
Source organism: Prorocentrum cordatum (assembly GCA_963575745.1). Taxonomy (NCBI): domain Eukaryota; class Dinophyceae; order Prorocentrales; family Prorocentraceae; genus Prorocentrum; species Prorocentrum cordatum. Next base: position 230,019 of record CAUYUJ010014804.1, on the reverse strand, counting down.
CCCGACCCGACCCGCCAGGCTGGTACACGCGTGCCAACTCGATTGTGCACTATACATTACTGATCCGCCCGCTCTACCCGTCCCGCTCGTCAGGGTCTGGCAGCCCGACTCGACCCGACCCGCCTGTTAGGGTCCGCCCGTTCGACGTGACCCGCGCGTTAAGACACGCGCGTGCCAACTCGCTTGCGCACCATACTTCAATACTCCTCCCGCCCGACCCGACCCGCTCGTTAGGGTCCAACCGCCCGACCGGACCCGACCCGCCCGTTACGGTCCGCCCGCCAGGCCCGTCCCGCGCATTAGGGTAGACACGTGCCAACTCGATTGTGCACTATACTTAAACGGTTCGCCCGCCCGACCCGTTCCGCCCTTACGGGTTCGCCCGCCCGACCCGATCCGACCCGCCCGTTAGGGTCCGCTCGTCCGACCCGGCCCGCCCATTGGGGCACACGCGTGCCAACTCGATTGTGCACCATACTTTCATGTCACGCCCGCCCGACCCGACCCGCCTGGAAGGGTCCGCCCGCCCGACTCGACCTGACCCGCTCGTCAGGGCCCGCCCGTCCGACCCGACCCGCCCGTTAGGGTACACACGTGCCAACTCGATTGCGCACCATACTTTACTGTTTCGCCCGCTGGACCCGTCCCGCCCCTGAGGGTCCGCTCGCCCGTCCCGCCCGTCAGGGGCGGGGGCCCTTCTGGGCCTTCGGGCGGACGGGCTTCTGGGCTTCTGGGCGAGCGGGCTTCCTGACGAACGGACTCTGGGCGAAGGGGTTTTTGGGCGAACGGGCTTTGGGCGAACGGGTTTCCGGGCGAACGGGCTCCGCGCAAACGGGCTTCTGGGCTGACGGGATCCAGGCGGGCGGGCCTCCGGACGAGCGGGCCTCTGGGCGAGCGGGTTTCCAGGCGAGCGGTCTCCGGGCGAATGGGTTTCTTTCCAGGCGAACGGGCTTCTGGGCGAACGGGCTTCCAGACGAACGGTCTCTTTTGAGGGGATGAGGAGGATGGTCTTTCCCCACATCCTAAGGGGGGTGTTTGTTTTCTCTGTGCACCCCGCGCAGGAACAGGAACAGGAACACACCCACATCATCACATCATCATCATCATCATCATCATCATCATCATCATCATCATCATCATCATCATCATCATCATCATCATCATCATCATCATCAGCAGCAGCAGCAGCAGCAGCATCAGCAGCATCATCATCATCATCGTCAAAAACAACATCATCATCATCATCATCATCATCATCATCATCATCAGCAGCATCATCATCATCATCATCTTCATCATCACCACCACCACCATCATCGGCAGCAGCATCACCATCATCATCAGCAGCAACATCATCATCATCGTCATCATCGTCATCGTCATCGTCATCGTCATCATCATCATCATCATCATCATCATCATCATCATCATCATCATCATCATCATCATCATCATCATCATCATCATCATCATCATCATCATCATCATCATCATCATCATCATCATCATCTTCGTCATCACCACCACCATCATCATCATCAGCAACAGCATCATCATAATCATCATCACCATCAGCAACATCATCATCACCATCACCATCACAATTCTCATCACAATCATCATCAGTATCGTCATCACCCGCTTTCTTCGTCACTCACACACTCACATACTCACAAATTCACACTCAACATCATCATGATCATCTTCGGTATCACTCAGTTCCGTACGTACTCACTCACCCACTCGTCATCATCACCATCATCATCAACATCACCCCCAGACCCATTCACATTCACTCACAAGCACACTCACACACTCACACAGGCACACACTCATACACCCATATGGAGGAAGTCTAAGGCGGGAGCCTCGTCTGTGAGCGAATTGTGAGGAAGTCTCAGACGGGGGCCCCCTCCCGCACTTCATGCTGGCAATCGGAGCGGGTCATCCAAATTCTGTAACTGCTATCGCTTTTGGGCCCCTCGCGCCCGAGTTTCGAATACGCTTCATGCGGGAGCTTCGTTTGTGAATGACTTGCGAGGAAGTCTCAGGTGGGAGCCCTCTCCCGATGGAGCCCGCTCGTCACGTTCGTAATCCGAGCGGGTCGTCCAAATCCTGTAACTGTTGTCATTGTTGGGCCCATCGCGTCTGAATCCCACCAGCCCTCTGGGCGTAGGTGGTCTAAGGCGGTTCCTCTTCCACCCCTCCCTCTTCACCTTCGGGGAGGGGTTTACCCCTCCTCCTACCCCCTCCCCTGGACCTGGACGGGGCGTTCCGCGAGCGGTCGGAGCGCGCTTGCAAACTCAGTGTGTTGTATTAGTTACTACGGTGTTGGCACCATGTTGGCCTCTTGGGGGGGGGGGTTAATTTAAGATCCCCTCCAGTTTGATCGATCTCCTCCGAATGGCCCCAAGAGCGTTCCCAAGGCGCCCAAGGGTGCCCCGAGAGGGCCCCAAAAGGTGGCCAGGAGGCCCCAAGAGGCCCCCAAGAGGCCCAATTAGAAGCTCCCAAGAGACCCCCTAGAGGACCCAACAGGCCCCCCAGAGGCACCCAGACGCTCCAAGAGGCCTCGGCGGGAATGCCACAATCATTGATGTTACCAACGTTTTGGCCACATGTTGGCATCCGGGGGGGGGGGCACTGCTTAAGATGACTCCAAGAGCGCCTGGGAGAGCCCATGATGACCTCCAAGATGGCTCAAGAGCCCCCTCCTGGAGACCCCGAAGAAGCCAAAATCATTCCAAAGCTTTCGGGGAAATTTTGGTTGTCTTGCCTTCTCGCTTCCGACGGCCATCCGAGGCCCCAAACTGGTTCCAAGATGGCCCCAAAAGGCCAGAGGAGCGTTCCCAGGGTTCCCCAGAGCGCTTCAGGAGGGCCCCAAGAGGCGCCCAGGAGGCCCAGGAGGCCCCAGCAGGCGCCCAAGAGGCCCCCAGGAGGCAACCAAGAGACCCCTAAGAGGCCTCACGAAACTTTCCGAGGCACCCAGAACGCTCGAACAGGCGTCCAGGACCGCCAAGCGGCCCCCAAAACGCTCCAAGAGGCCTCCACGTGGGGGACCCGTACGTGTGCTGTCCAGTTCGTTCATCGAGGTAATTCCTCTGAGCATCGTCTCAAGCGGGAACCGCGTTCGTCTGTGAATTGCGCGGAAGTTTCACGCGGGAGCTTCCTCTTCATGGAATCCGCACCTCATGTTCGCAATCCGAACGGGCCGTCCTAATATTGTAACCGTCTTCATGTTTGGGCCCCTCGCGCCTGAGCCTTGAAGACGCGTCAGGCGGAAGCCTTACCCGTGACTGAATTGCGAAGAAGCCTCAAGCGGGAACCCCCTGTTTATGCGGCCCGCGCTGCACATTGGCAACGCGAGCGGGTCATCCGAAACCTAGCCGCGCCACCAATTTTGAATTCCCCAACCAGGCTTGAATCTTGAGGAAATATCAGGCAAGAGCCTCGTCTGTGAGTGACTCGCGAGGAAGTCACGAGCGGGGGGCCCTCGCTATGGAGCCCGCGTGTCCACGTTAGAATCCTCGGGATCTCGTAGCTGTCGTCAGTGTTGGGCCCCTCACGAACGAAACGTGATGCGAGCCCTCGCGTGCCAATCCAGACGGGGTCACTCTTGCGTTCTTCAGAAAAGCCACACGCTCGGCTGAACCCAGTCCCCCGGCGCGGCGATGGCATCGCCATCGGCTGCGCTAGGGATGAGGACGGTGATCGCACGGGCACTTCGGACGAGCACTGGTTGCTGCAACTATACGACCTTTTTTTTTCCCGCGGCACGCGCATGCGGAACATGCCGACCCCGCGGCCGAGATTATGGGCAGCTCCAGAACCTAGGCGGAACAGCTCGCAGCGCGGCTGGGCCCCACGCTGCCCCCCGCCTGAGCGCGGCCGCGCCCGCCTCGAGGCCCGCCGAATTGCCCCAACGGCCTGGCCCGCGGAGTTGTCGCGACGGCCCGCCCCCGCGCCCCAGCGGCCCGCGGCGTTGCCCCGAAGGCGTGGCCCGCGGGGCTGCCTAAAAGGCTTCGCGATCTAGCCGTCGGCGAACGCGCGCGCGCTGGCCGAGGCATCGACGGCGCCGAGGAAAAATCGACTCGCGTGCCCCGACCAAAGGCAAAGGGAGACGCGCATGGAACATTGGCAGGGGGATGACAGGCGTGGAGGCCGATGATGAGGAAACGGAGGAGGAGGAGGAGGAGGAGGGGGATTTTTCCACAGCAAGACTCACACCAGTAATCCATATCCATATCCATCATCCGTGAGCAGCAGGGCCCCGACCCCAAAGTCGGGGCCCACCAAGGGCGAGACCGAGCGGGGGGGGGGGGGGGCAGCAGCAGCAGAGGGGCAGCAAGGGGGGGAAATGGGAGGAAAGGGCACTGGCTGAAGCCCTTCGGCCACAGCTCCCCCTGGAACCACAGGCCGAGGTCGCCGCGGCACCTCGCGCGCGGGCAAGGGCGACCAAACCCGCCCCCCAACGGACGGGACACGAGGTCCCGACCGGAGGGGCGGGGCGCACTTGGCGCAGGGGGAGGGCCGCAGTCGCCCGACAAGCGGGGCCCATGCCCCCGCAAAGACTGGACTGCTCGCGGGTCCGTCTCACCTGCGCAGACCCGCAACCCAGGCGCACCAGGACAAGGAGAAATGCACGCGCCGACCACATCAGCCCCCTAAGAGAGCAGGCGGAGGGCACTTCAGGAACGAGACGAAAGGGGCGGATGCAGGCGGCGGCGGGTGGCGGCGGACGGGGGCGCCGGGGGGCGGCCGCGCGCGCGCGCCGTCGCCGCGCCCCCCCGACCCTCGACCGCCAAAGGCGAAGGCCCCAACCCAAGACGCACCACACAGCAGCCAGCAGCAACAGCACAGCGGAGCACGCAGGGGACACACACAGGGGAGGGGCACAAGACACCGCAACCGCACGGGGGGGCAAGGGGGGGGGGAACACCAGAGGACCCAACGCAACGACCCGCACCGCGAAAGCACCACAACAATCAAAGGTGGGAGAAGAAGGGGACGGAAGGAGAGAGC
>CAUYUJ010014804.1:177500-220000 GCA_963575745.1 Prorocentrum cordatum | reverse complement strand
TCCTGGCCCTGCTCGATGAGACGCATCTCGGGGGCTGCGAACGGAGCAGCACCGAAGTACACGTGGCGCTCCGAGGCGTGGTACACCTGCGCGCCCAGGACGTCCTTGCGCAGCAGATCCTTGAACTTGCGCGGGATGCCTGGCGGGGGCTGGCCACTCAGCTCCATGTTGCCACGAACGCCCTGGGCGAGGAAGTCCAACTTCAAGCACACGTGCGCCTGAGGCACCTAGGCGAGCTGACACAAGACCCTAACCTGTGGCAGTTCAAATGCAGCTGTCCGAAGCAGCTGTCCCCCTCTCCTCCTCCTCCAACTCCTCTTCTCTCGTCGCCCTCCTCCTCGTCCCTCCTCCCCCCTCTCCTCCCCTCGCCACTTGCTCCGCGGGCGGCCGGGGCCCATGCCGCGCTGGCGGCCGGGGCTGGCCCGAGGACGGGCGCCGCCGCGGGCCGGGCAGGGGGCCGGGGGATGGGGGAGAAGGAGTAGGACCAATAGGAGGCGAGGAGGGGAGAGGAATGATACGAGGAGGGGGAGAAAGGGAGGCAGGGCAAGCGCGGGGAAGAAGGCGAGGAGGGCGAGGAGGAAGAGGAGGACAGGGGGGGGAGGAGGAGGAGGAGGAGGAGGAGGAGGAGGACGAGTCGACGAAGAAGGAAGAGGCTAAGGCGAGAGCCACATTCTGAAAAGGAGCCGACCTCCATCCATGCAACTGTTGCAACATTGTGAAAACGAGTGTGCGCGGCGCTTCGGCGAGAGCCCCATTTTGAAAAGGAACCGCCCTCGACCCCATTTAAATGCTGAAAAATCTGATGACGAATGTGCGCGGCGCCGCAGCGATAGCCTGATGTTTAGAACGACCCACCCTCGGTGCCTTCAAAGTCCAATACGGCTTCCCCTGCATGTCCTTGGCCACCTGCTCGCAGAACTTGCGGCACTCAGCGTAAGACTTCTCCTGCTGCAGGTCACGCAACATCTCGGTCCCCCTCTGGATGACGAAGACGCCAGGCGCCGCCCTCTTGAGGTCACTCTCGCAATTCAAGTCGTTGTTGAGCACGTTCGAGAACAACATCGTCACTGCGCTGATGTGCGCCTCGTCGAGCTGGACAGCTGGGGCAGCGCCCGACGCCTGAGAGTCCGCGGCCAACTTCATCTTCTTCGCCGCAGCGCCACCTGAAGACGCGGAGCAACGCTTGTTGAAGGCTGATTGCAATGACGAGCAAGACTTCTTAGCCTTCTTGTAAGCGCCGCCCTGACGAGCAAACGCATTGCCCAAGGATCTAACTTTCATCTTCTCTTCTGCGAAATTGAATCCCTTCTCGGCCGCCAAGCACTTCGCAAGTATACTGTCATGCTCTTTCAAGTACTTGTTCTCTTCCTCCTTCAAGGCTGCTAACTGGGTCTCCCAATCAGAAACCAGGCCTGGGAACGGCTCATCCATCGGCGCATTCTGGGGGAAGAGGCGCTCTTTGATCGTCTGAATGGTCCCCTGGGTTTCCAACGACAAGGTCGATATGATTTGGGAAAGCTTGCTCTTCGACTTCTCCACGAAATTTTTCAGGTCGAGCTTGGCACTGCTGATGTCCACTTCCTTCTTCGCCGCAGGGAAGCTATCCGCCGCCATGTCCTCTTGCATCTCCCTCTCCCTCTCCGCCTCGCGCGCCTCGGCGAGCTCGGCCGCTGCTGCGCCGACCATATCAGGAAGAGGCGCATTCGCCCAGTCGGCGTCCACTGAACCTTTGACCCATGCATCGGGAATGTTCGAGGCCTCAACTCCATCGCTGCCCGCAGGCTGGCCCGAGCCCACGCCGCGCCCTGAAGCCCACCCCGCGGACAAGGAGCTCGCGAGACGGCTGTAGTCATCGTGCATCTGGTCGACCCTGTTCTGGCCATCCTCTTGGTCCTCGAAGCTATCGGCAGAGATCTTCTTGCGCTGGCGGTTGATGATTTCCCTGACGTTCGCGTTGCTATCCTGAATGCCACTGTACTCGCCGATGTGCCACTCGCCCTCTGTGAACCACTTCTTGTACGCTGGGTCCTGGAGTCTCTTCCTCCACTCCATCAACTGGGCCTGCTGAGTGCTGAATCCCTCCATGAAGAGCTCCTTCTTGTACTGCGCCCATGGTTTCCACATGTAGAGCTTCCTCCTCTCGTCCGAGGTTTTCTCCACCACCTCGACCTCAATCTTGAGCTCCCCACCAGCCTCTACGCCAGCGTTGCTCTCGAAACAATCAAGGTACCACTGGGTCTGTTGATCCTCAGTCTTAGCATCCCACCAAGATTTCAACTTTGGGTTCTTCGACCACCGTCTCGACAGCTTACCGTAAGACGAGTTGCACGAGTTGCAAGCCTTAGCAGACTTATTGCCAGGCTTCTTGCACTTCGCACAGAGTAGGGTCGTTGACAGTACCTGCTTGCACTTGGCGCATTCGAACTCCAACGCGCCGCGGGGCGACATCTCTGGGTCGAGGCCGTCGAGGCCCTCGAACACGTCTGCGCCTAGGCGGGGGTTCAAAAATATCATATGGACCAACAGCAAGGTGGCGGGGGAGCCCCAGGAGGTTTGGGTGGGCCCCACGAGGGTCCGAACGGGATGAAAACTTGGCCCCAAGAGGCCCCTCTCGGGCCCCTGATGGGCCTGTCCCGGGCTCTCCTCGGGGCTCGCTGGGGCGGCAGCCGCGGCTGCGGGGAAAGGGGGAGCAGGAAGAGAAGGAGACGGAGAAGGAGAGCAGACAAGAAGGAGGGGGAGGAGGACACGAGGTTCGCGAGCAGGGGAGGAGCAGGAGGATGAGGAGGAGGTGGAGAAGGCCGAGATCGAAAGTGGAGAGGAAAGAAAACGAACCCAGAGTAATGCCCCCTTAACCCAGCCTGCCTGCGCCGCCCTCCAGACCGCCCGTGATCAACGGCGTGCCTGGCGCCCCCAAAGGCGTACTCGCCTGGCCATCGGCTGCTGCCCCAAAAGGCGCGCCTGCGGCAACAGTCGGCGTCGGCGCGGCTGCCTGCACATCGCTCGGGGGTGGTGCCAGTGGTGCCCCACCCCCCTCTGTGGCTGGTGCCTGCTGCGCGAGTCCCGAGGGCTCCACCTGCGGCTCCAAGAACGGACCTTCCACTGTGGCGGGCGCCTTCTGCAGGGTCACCTGCTGTGCTTGGAGTTTGGGCTGATGCTGCGTCTGCGTCGGCGCCTCCTCGTGTTTCTGCGCCTGTGGCGGCGCACCCTCTGCCTCCTGAGGCAGCGCGGGCGGCGCCGTGGGCGGCGCCTTGGCAGGCTTCGCGGGCGGCGCCTTTCCAGGCACCTCTGCAGGCTGCTCGGCCCCCTCGGGAGGCTGCTGCTGTGGCGGCGGCCCTGCGGGCTTAGCTGCGTCCTGGACTGAGGGCGCCCCTGCATGCTCAGTCCCGATCTTCAGCTGCTGCTCCGACCCCTTCGACGGCGGCAAAGACGACGGCGCCTTGGGGCCTGCCGCCGCTGCCGACTTCGACTTCGGCACCACAAACGCTCCGAACTTGGCCAAGCTGCCTGCGCTTGCCGCCTTCGGAGCGCCTCCTGAGCCTCCGCCCGCGCCGCCAACGGCCATGGCTGCCCTCCTAAGGGTAGGGCGGCACAACAAGACTCGCTCAACCCCTTTCCCTCCCCCGCCCGATCCCCCTCCTCAATGGGAGAGGAGGGGGCCGGGGCGAGATCGCAGAACCCGCCCAAATGCCTGGGTTGGGCCCCCACTCCTCCTCCAAGGGGCCCCCCCCCCCCTTAAGACTCCAACTGGCCAGGACAATTTTTTCCCACCAGTCCGTCTCCTGGCCAAACGCAGGATCCCCAGGTGCCACGTGCAAGGCACTTGAATCAAACGGCGCCAGGGAGCAGGGATGGGGATTGGATGGACCAACTGGCCTTCGGACATACGGGCGAATCTTCGGCCCCGCGCCCCAGAAAACAACATGGGTGATATTTCAAATCCTGGGATGGGCGCGGAAGGGGCCGAGCGATCAGGAGAACAAGGAAACGCTGGAATCGAAGCTCGGAGGCAATCAAAGTTCAAGGCAACGATTCGGCCTCGAGGTCAGAGGGTCCACGGTCCACGGTCCAGATCAAGTCGTTGGGGCCCTTTATACCATCAGCCTCAGGAGATTCAGAGGCCACTGGAAACTCTTAGAAGGCTTCGAGTAAGGGGAATGTTGAAGGACGGCCAGGATTGGTCCAAGAGGTCTTCGAAGAAACAGAGCAGATCGAGACGGGCGGGGCTGGGTGGCGATGCGAGAGCGGTAGAGGAGTTATGGGTGAGGCCCTTTAGCAGAGGTCACCTTGCAAGCGCGCTCCCCAATCGAATATCCGAAAACAGTCGCCTCCTGCTCGGCTCCAGGGCCAGCGTCTTCCGAGCTCAAGCCCAGAGGCGCTATGGCGACAAATGAGGCAGCCCTCCGAAACGCAGCTGCACTCGCCGAGAGCAATATCCCAATCCCGAGAAGCCATGCAAATACCAGAAATTAGCTAGCAGAGATCATGCCGGGGACCCCCCTCACCCCAGGGGCCGCACGATGATGGCCGAGGTCTTCACGACGAGGCGTGATGGGACACCTGGAAGGCCAGCGCGCTCTGCTTGAGCTTGCGCTTGGTGCCGCGCTGCTCGGTGTAATGCTTGGTCATGGTGGTGCTCTTGTTGTTGATCACGGTCGTCGTGGTGGTCACGATGCCGTCGCTGTTCCTGTCGTGCTTGGTCATGGTGGTCACGATGCCGTCGCTGTCCTTGTCGTCGTCGTCGCCGAAGATCTCCCCCTCGTGCGCGGCCATCCCCCCCTCGCTCATGCCCGCGGCAGGCGGCGCGCTCGGGGCGAACACCTGCTTCTCCCAGACCGCCATCGCCTGGCAGGCAGTAGGGCCCCCCCAGCGGCTGGGGAGGGTCGGACGGAGAGGGCGGCGGTGGAGGGGTAGGTTGACGTCGTCGTCGTCGTCGCCGTCGCCGACGCCGCTGACGACGACGTCGGCGATCCTCGATCTCCCCCTCGAGATCCCTGATGAGGGAGGGGGCCTATCCTGATACTATCCCACCCTCCCTATCCTCCGTATCCTATCCTCTCTATCCTAACCTCCCGATCCTGCCCTCCCTGTCATATCCTATCGTATCCTCCCTGTCATGTCCTCCCTATCCTCCCTATCCTATCCTGCCCTACCCTCCTACTGTATCATATCCGATCATCCCTATGCCTATCCCATCACATCCTCCTTCTCCTACCTATCCTACCCTGCCGAACGACTCGCCCATCATATCCTCCCTATCCCCATCCTATCCTCACTATCCTCATCCCTACCGTCCCTCTGTCCTATCCAATCCTCCTCTACTCCCTATCATCTCGCCCTCGGGCGAGACGCAGGCCGGGGCGCCTGCATCACCTCCGCCAGGACTGCGCCGACGGTGTCCACGGGCATCATGTTGCCCAAGCACTGGTACTTCGCGGTCTTGCCAACCTCGCCGAAAGGGCCGTCGCCGCCGAGCGACTCGGGGACGACGCCGCAGAGCTTGGCCCTCTCGCTCATGGTGAGGAAGCGGCCGTGGGGGATGTCAAGGTCCGTCCGCAGAAGCCACAACGCGTTGTTCTTGCAGGTGAACGTCGGGGCGCAGTCTAGCTTCAGAAAGCCCTTTGTCCCGAACACCGTGGTCGGGCCGCGGCTGATGTCTGCGACGGCGAACGTCGCCTGTTGCTCAGGCGAGTGTAAGAGGTGCAGAACTGCAGGGGCCCCAGGGCCCCCGCGGGCCCGAAGACACGAGAATCTCACGGGGCCCACAAAGGCCCGAACCCACGAGGGACCCACAAAAGCCCAAACTCACAAGGGGCCCACAAAGGCCCAAACCCACAAGAGCCTCACGGGGCCCCCGAGGGCCCACAGAGTGTAAAGGGCCCTCCTGCCTTCGGACGGCCCGGCTTCGTCATGGCCGAGACCATCTTCTGGACGTAGCAACCGACGTTGTTCATCTGCTTCTCCGTGAGCGTAGGCAGGTCGTCCCGGCCACACGGGACATCGTCACTCATACCCTCTACGTCAAGGAACTCATGGATCTTGGTCCCCTTCAGGTTCGGGCAGGGCATCCTGGGGAAGTTCTGGCCGCCATTCAGCATCGCAATCTGGTGCAGCACCCCCACGATGTAGATGCGAGGGCGACTCTGAGCCAGACCGTAGTGCAGCGTGTTCATGGGCCACACCTGCGAGCGCCAGAGAAAGCAAAGTCTAAAAGGAACCTCCCCGGCTTGCCCGCCCCATGGGGGCACAAAACCATTAACCTTATCATCGCCGTCGTCGTCGTCGTCGCCCTCCTCCTCCTCCTCATCATCATCCTCATCCTCATCCTCATCCTCCTCATCCTCGTCCTCATCCTCATCCTCCCTTCCTCATCCTACCCACCTCCTCCTCCTTAGCATGCTCTACGTATCACTCCACATCCCCCCCTCAATCCTTCCTCCTCCACCTCCTCCTCCCCCTCCTCCTCCTCCTCCTCCTCTGCATCCACCCTCATCCCTCCTCCTCCTCTTCTTGAGTTGCCTACTAACCCATCCCCCACATTCGCCACCCCTGGTCGGACCTTGTACATGACCTCGGGGATGTTCTCATCCATCCACTGCTCCAATACCTTGAGCCCTGATGTGTTGCCGTTCTTTTTGTTCACATACGTCATGCCGATGACATTCTCGAGTATGAAGAACTTCAACTTACGAGCTTTGACCTTCGTCTTGATCTCCTCCAATATCGCCTCCATCGGCCTCGTGCGCTCGTCGCCCATCCCGAGGCGACGGCCCAGCGCGCTCCACGGAGGGCACGGGAATCCAGACACGAGACCTTGCGCGTCGGAGGCGAAAACGTGGTCGCACACGTCCGCGCCCACGTGCACTGAGTCGATGGAGGTGCCGAGGCGCTGGTGGAGGAGCTCCAGGATCGCCCCCGCGTGCAAGTTCTTCTCGACCACGTCCTATGGGCGGGGCTGCTACGAAGGAGGAGAGGCAGTAGCAGGAGGAGCTAGGAGGAGAAGGGGAGAAGGATGGAGAACCAGGATCGGAGAAGAGATAGGGGATGGGGCCCCCTTAGCAGATGCAGCAGAGGCGAGGAGGCACCATCGCGTTCTCCTCTGATGGCATCCGCCCCCTCCTCGCTCTCGTGAAGAGGGGGTATGGTCCATCAGACGTGCCCCATCGCCCTCGTCGTTTCGACGGGCCCAGAGAGGACGCCGATCCTCAAACTTGATGGGCCACCCCGCCTCCGCGATGGCCCGCTCCGGGCCACCAATCCCAGCGCACGGGAAGGAGACTGTCAACTGGCACTCGAGCTGCGGCACGAACCCCTTGCGGCGCCTGACGCTGCGGATCCAAGGAGGGTCTTCGCGCACCGCCATCGGGCGCGAAACGCTAGGCATGTGGACGTGGTGAGGGAACTGGGTGGTCTCAGCAAGAGAAGCCCTCGATTTTCGAACCTCCATTGCAGCGCGATGGAGACGATGGCAGGTCACAAAAAGCCCAGACTGGGCGGCGCACGACCACATGTGACGCGGCATCCCACGCCGTCTGGCCCTCTTCTTTTCTAAACGCTAGGAGAACGCGGCGGCGTGCTGTCCGAGCGCGGCCATGTCGTGAGAGGTGGAGTCGACATGTGCGAACACGCCGACGACAGAAAAGAATCCCGAGGCGTTGTGCTCGGGCCACGCGTCCACGTCGTAAGAGGTGGCGTTGACGCGTGGCTAGGAGGCTGAGGCGAAGTAGCCCGAGGCGTTGTGCTCGGGCCACGCGTCCACGTCGTAAGAGGTGGCGTTGACGCGTGGCTAGGAGGCTGAGGCGAAGTAGGCACTGGAATCTCAAGCGGCGAAGTAGGCACTGGAATCTCAAGCGGCGAAGGGGTTGGCACCCAAGTCGGGGTGCTGCCCGGGCTAAGCGGAACCTCAGGAATGCCTTGGACAGCGGCCCATAGGGATGGGATCTCACGAATGGCATCGTCCAGTTCCCAAAGCTCACGAAGGGCATTGTCGAGAACCTCTGTCGCCAGGGACGTAGATGCCAGAGGCGATGGCGATGGCGATGGCGTCCTGCCAGAGCAGATGGCGATGACGCCCCTGCCCAAGAGCGCGGCCCGCGCCGCCTGCTGGCGGCGATGGGCGGCGCTGCCGCGGCGACAGCGGCGTCGCCAGATGGTCCAGCCAAGACGCCGACGCAGCAGAGCCATCCCAACAAGCAGATGCAAGACGCCCCAAGCTGTCCGAGCCTTCAAATGGCGGAGGTTACGCCACTGCCTGCAAGACGACACCCGAAGACTCAAAGTCGAACCCCCGACGATGACTAAGACGACGACTAAGACGACGACGACTAAGACGACGACGACGAGTAAGACGATCGGCAGGGATAAGCCAAACACAATGCAACGCAGAGCAATGATCCAGAAATGATCAAGGTGGCGTTAGAGGGCCCCCCCGACCACCCCTCGACCACCCCCCGACCACCCCCCGACCAACCCCCGACCAACCCCCGACCAACCCCCGACCAACCCCCGACCAACCCCCGACCAACCCCCGACCAACCCCCGACCAACCCCCGACCAACCCCCGACCAACCCCCGACCAACCCCCGACCAACCCCCGACCAACCCCCGACCAACCCCCGACCAACCCCCGACCAACCCCCGACCAACCCCCGACCAACCCCCGACCAACCCCCGACCAACCCCCGACCAACCCCCGACCAACCCCCGACCAACCCCCGACCAACCCCTAACCAATGAGGATGAGGAGGTCGAGGATGAGGAGGAGGCGGAGATCGAGGATGAGGATGAGGGGATGAGGAGGTCGAAGATTCACGGTCCGCGGTCCTCAGGCGCCCGCGAGGGCCAGCACGCCAGCCTCGATCGCGACATCATACAAGATGTACTGCCCAATGTGGCCGTCCCTCCACACCAGCGCAACGGCACTCGGGTCGTCCTCTTGCGGGACTCGGCCAGAGCGCCAACGCGGCACAAACCACAAATCGGGTACATCCCTTCGTTTGTTGCGTGGAAAAAACCACGCGTCAAGGGGCTGCCGATCTGGGAGCGGAAGCTCAAGCCAGCCAGGGGCCCACCAGTGCCTGACGCTCTGTTGAGCCCCTTCTGGGATGTGAGGCATCTTCGGCTGCATGCGCAGCTTCCGCCATTCAAACTGGCACTGCACACCACGGTGCATGCTATGAGGCTGCGGGCAATCCATGCGAAAGCCCGTGCGCCTGCGCTCCTCTCGCGTCTTGGGCGCGTCATGCAGATCTAAACCTGCGACCGCACCCTGCGCCCACACCCCGGGCGTGAATGTGACGATCGATTTGACGCCCGCGCCGTACGCGTCGCGGACGCTCTCGATGTGCGGAGGAATCCTCAGCGCACGGTCTTGCTGGCGGCGCTGCTCCTCAAGCGCAAGCATGTCCGCGATACAGCGGCACGGGGGAGGGGGGAGCAGCGCCCCTCGAGCGAAAAAAAGGTGGCGATGCCGATGGTGATGATGCGATGGCGACGATGGCGATGATGATGCTGATGATGTTGACGATGATCGTGCCCCTGACGGTGAGTACCAGCACCGCTTTACATGTGCGCACAGCATAGCAGAGCGCAGCATAGCAGAGCACAACATGGCGAATCGCATCGTTGGGTCCTCATTGAACAGCCTGAAAGCATGCAATAGCATAGCGTAGCATATTGTTCGGCCCCCAGCGCGGACACAGTTGAACAGCATAGAATAGCAAAGCGTAGCATATATTTGGGTCCCCAAGGCGGGCTCCCAAGCGAGGCGCCTTGATGGGCGGGGACCAAGGCTGGGCGCTCGGGCTCCAGAAAGGCGAGGGCCCAAGTGGAAGCCAAGAGGGGGGCCCAATGGACAGCATAGCACAGCGTGGCGCAGCATATCCCTCGCCCTCCTGGAAGTGGAAGAGGGGGCGAGGAGGAGGAGGAAGAGGAGAGGAGGAGAGAAGGAAGACTGTTTCGGTGGGCGCAGCGCGGCGCAGGCGTCGAGCTGAACGTCGAGCTGGGCGTCGAACTCGCCGTCGGGCCCGCTCAGGCCAGGCGCCGCCGAAGCAGGGGGAGGAGCAGGAAGCAGGAGCAGGAAAGAGGATGAGGATAAGGGGGATGAGGGAAGAGGAGAAAGGACAAGAGAGCAGAGCAGGAAGGTAGGAGAAGGCTGAGGGGGAGAGGGGGAGAAGGAGGCGGAGGAGGAGGACGAGGCAGGAAGAGGAGGTGGACGGATCTGGAGGAGATGGGGGAGGGGGGAGGGAGGGGGAGGAGGATCTGGAGGAGGGAGCTAGAGGAGGAGCTGGAGGAGGAGAAGTAGGAGGAGGAGGAGGAGGAGGAGGGAGGAGGAGGGGAGAGGAGAAGGAGGAGGGAGGAGGTGCAGTTGCCTGGTCCGCCTCTCGGAGATGTCGGGCTGCTCCTCCGCCTGGGACGAGATGCTGGGCGGCGCTGCCTGGGATGAGGATGAGCGGGAGCGTCGCTCAATGGCCTTCTCGACCTCCACGTAGAGCGTCGCAGGCAGCTGTCGCTTTACCTGGAGGTCGAGAAGGCCCTTGACTGACGACCCCCCTCATCCTCAGGGGGAGCTCGGGGAAGGAGGAGGAAGAGGAGGAGGTATAGGAGGCGGAGGATGAGCGGCAGCAGCAAGAGTTCGACAGCAAGGAGGGGACGAGGCCTCTTCGACGCCTGCCAAGTCGAAAGCCGCGTCCCAACGGTAGCCCTCGATCTCGCCCTCCACCTCCCGCAATCTATGAACCATGTCTTGGGTCCCCATGTCAGCTATCTCTTCTTTGACTTGCTCCATGCGAGCCTGGCGGAGGGGCCGAAAGGCAGACACGGGGACCCGAAACAAGGAGGATAGACTGGGGGGGTGGGGGCATCGATCGAGGACTTTGCATGAGCGCCTCCCCCCATACTGGGTCATCTGCCCTGCCTTCCTCACTTCCACCTTCCCCTTCCCCTCTCTCCCTTACCCCTCTCCCCCCTCTCTCCCTTACCCCTCTCTCCCTTACCCCTCTCACCCTTACCCCTTCCTCCCTTCCTCCTTCTCCTCTCTCCCTCTTCCGTCATTGAATTTGTGTTTCTGCCGACCGCCTGAGCTGGAGACCGCACGGTCCGCTGCTCCTGCTGCTCGGCCGTCGTCAAGTCCACCACCTCCACCTCCGCCACGCTCCAGGTCGGGTCGAGCGCCATCAGGTGATCCATGGCTGCTTGTTGACCGTCGTCGCCAACGCCACTTGGCCCTGCATCCTGGCCGCCACTTGGCCCTGCATCGCGGCCACCAGCGCCACGCTCGTCGTTGGCCGCCACCAGGCCCTGCATCGTGACATTCCCGAGGTTGCCTTGTACCCGCTGGCCTAGGCCGAAGTCCGCCGTCTGGGCCGTCGCGACGGCCGGGCACGCCTGTCCAGTCAAGGCACGGTCCTGACGGTGAGCAGCAAGAGCGGCCCTCTGGCGGACGATGGTGAGACGGCGCTCCCAATAATTCCAGTCCACGTCGTGGAGTGGATGGTGATCCACGGCGTCAGGCGAAAGCGGCTCACGGTAAAGACTGCGGATCAAGTCTATGAACTCAGCCTTCAGGTTCGGATCCGCCATCAACCGCTGAAAGATGCTGTCCTCGTCGCCACCGCTGAAGAACATCATGTCGCTCTGGACGCGTTTAACCACCGAAGCATCATCGCCAGTAAGAGGCTGTAGCTGGAGGCGATACATAGCCACAGCCTGGCCAACATGAAGAAACAAGTAGAATGTGAAAGATGCAATCTGCATTGAGATATGATAGTATGAGGCAATCGTGACCACCTTGAGCCTCAATGCCACCAATGATACTCGCCTCTGGTCCACGGGGTTCCTGGAGCCCTGGAGTAGCCATCGTCGCGAACATGTTTTTCAGCACGAAACTTCTTGCGCCATGCAGCTCTGGTAATTAGCAGCAATCCCCAACGCTGGAAAAAAAAGCCGCGGCCCATGGGAGTATCATTCACTCGGGCATGCTGTGCAGCACATGGTTGACCTCGGCCTCCGACGGGTGGTGGCCCTGATGCTGAACCTTCGCCTCGTCGCCCTCGAAACGGTCGTGCGCCAAAGCCCAAGCGAACAAGCTCGCTGCGCAAGTGCGTGCATCTGGATACAGATCAATCGTCGTCCAGCGGAAGCACGCGCGGTGGCAATCCCTATTGGGACACGTGATGTAGGCACGGCGCCTCCCCGACTTGCGAGTGAAGTTGTCGTAGTTCACCTTCATCCCGAGGAACTTGCGATCCTTCAACTCAGGAGGATGCACAACGGCGCCCTCGACCGCACCCCCGAGCATCTCGACGATGGCAGCCTCGCCCATGTCTGGCCCCCCGGCATGGTCCGTATCCTCTATCGCCAACAAGGGACCGCCCGGGGCACCGCCACCGTCCTCCAGCTCCGCGGGCGCCATGTCCACCAACGGCAGGGGCTTCGGGACGTCTGGAGCAGGCAGCGCGAGGAGATCTACCTTGGCGTCACCTCCCTTCGCAATGCGCCCGAAGTCCTTGTCAGTCAGTGCCAGGAAGTCATCCCTGTCGTGGAAGCCATGCAAGTTAGGTAAACTCAACAAGCATTGGTAGTAGTTTGCAACTTTGCCGTGAAGTATCTGACCTCCATTGCGCTTGAATATGTCATCGCAGCTGCACAATGCCAAATAGTAAGAGGCACTGCGAAGCACCATAGTACGAGAAAGAACTTTGGGCCCACCAGGAACGCATGGCGCAAGTGGCTCTGGCCCACCATCAATGGCCCATCCAGACGACGTGAGCTCCAGGGCAAGGTCATACTTGGACAGGCGCCCTGCACGACGGCCACTGGGCATGAGCGCCAGCGGCGTGGGGTTCGACGAGCTAACTCGACGCTCCCATCTGACCTTCTCCAGGGGAACATACACAAAGTCGTTCAGCAGCTCATCAGTATCTCGACGAAGCAGGCCTCCTAAGAGCATCCCCTCAAGGACATGAGCGCCCACGCCGTCCAAGGCCTCGACGACGTCCCAATAAGGCAACGCTCTCCCAGCAAACCCCAAGGCGCCGTGATCAGCGAGGTACTGGACGACCTGGGAGCTGGGCGAAGCTGCTCACCGAACGCCCCGAACCCCCCTGGCCAAAGGGGGGGGCGGGGGGGGGGCGGCGGTGGCGGACGAGGAGGTTTGGGAAATCTGCCGCCTCTGGGGCCCTCGGGGCCCTCTGGGGGAGGGGATGGGGGAGGGCAAAAAAGAAATGCTGGGCTTTTCATATCCTCCTTTCGTCCTCTTCCTCCTCCTCCTCCAGACTCCTCTCCCATCCTCCCTCCTCTCTCCTCCTCTCCTCCACCACCTCCTCCTCCTCCTCCTCCACTCTTTCGTTCTCCGTCGTTCGCTCCCTCGCCATCCTTGGCGCACTTCGGCCCCGCAGGAGGATCCTCGCCGACGATGGCGAGGGCGGCGCTGAAGTCCCGCTCGGCCGCCTGGGAGGAGCCGCGGCGCTGGCAGGGCGAAGCGGGGAGGGGAGGGAAGCGGGAAGGGGGGGGAAAATGAGGAAGGGGAAGTGTGGAGGAGGGCGAACTGGGGAGAAGGGGGAGGGGGAGGGAAGTGGGTGGAGAGAAAGATAGAGAGAGAGAGAGAGAGAGAGAGTGTGTGCGCGTGTGCGCGCGTGAAGGACAGAGGGCACAGAAATGGATGACTGGCCTCGGTGATGGTCGCCAGGGCGGCACCGGGGGCGGCCGTCCAGCCGCGCAGCTGGCGCACCCTGTCGTCTGTGCACAGGTGGCACAAGTCCAAGTGCAAGGGCACGCCGTCGTCGAACCGAAACGTGTTGTCCCCTGTGCGTCGAAGGCGAGTGACGACAATCGTGCATCTGACCGAGCTTTTGTGAGCAACTTTCATGAACTTCTGAACTTCGGGCCGGGCATTCACAACTTGGAAGTGCTGATGATCCGCAGCATCGTCGTGGCCCACTGGCTCTCTCTGAACCTCGACTAGGCAATCGAGTTGCATCGCTGGATCTGGCAGTGCTTCCAGGACAGGGCTCGGGTCCGATGCTTCGAAAACGCAATCATTGAAAATCTGAAGTGGTAGGGAGAATACAACTCCAGGGACTTCCAAGCGACTCTTCAGAAAACTCATCATGAGAGGAAATGTAGGCGAGCTCGAGGGCGGAGTGGTGGATGGCTCTAGAGTTGAAGCGGTAGACGCAACCCAATGACGATGTACAGCAGTCTGGCCCCCAATCGCACGATGTTGAGATTCTGGTGAAAACATATAGATATCCGCCCACCGCGCTCTTTCCTTGCCGAATATTTTGTAGCGCCATCTCTCGTTGGGGGGCACTGTGTGCATTAGAGCTTGCCATGCCAATCTACTCCTTTGAAGGTGCTTGCAAACAAATGCGTGGAAATCTGGATCTGAGTCAAACAATTTCAGCACTGCCGTCTTGTTCAGAGATTCGTTGAGGAGACATGGGCTCATCCGTATTTTCTTTCGCTGCCATATTCTTATCTGAGCGTGCACTCCTTCCACTCGGCGGGACACGGAAAGTCCAAGGGCGTATTGTAGCAGCTCCCATTCGACATCAGGCGAGAGATCCCCCCCATGTGCGAACCTCTCAATGCCCTGCCGCAGCATGTTGTCCGCGCCGAGGATGAGATGGCGCGTCGCACGGTGGAGCTTTCTGGCCTCGCCAGCCGCAACCACGCGGTCCCTCTCTGCCAGGCTCGCTCTGACCAGTCGCCTGCAATCCTGGGCGGGGGGTCGCGGAAATGAGGAGACTGAGTTGGGGCCGGGGGGGTAGTGATAGGGCTGCAGCGCAGGATGGGGGGCAGAAGAAGCAGGATAATGGAGAGGGCACACCCACTTGCGTCTCCTTATTGTTAGCCTCGAATCCTTATCCTTCTAACCCCTATCCTTCCGTCTTCGTCTCCTCCTCCATCTCCTCCTCCTCCTCCCCCTCCTCCTCCTGCTCCTCCACCACCTTGCCCCCGCCCGTGGCGTGGCCGGGAGGCGGGAGGGATGGGGGCATGAAAGATTGTGCCCCGCGGGTCCTCAGCTGGATACCTCGCATGCTTGGCCCCCAATGCGGCCACCAACGAATATGGCAATTCCACGGCAAATTGGAATTTACTTCGAATCTCGTTCGTAATCTCTCGCTTGAGGTCGGCCCCCATTTGAACTAGTCGACCCCGCTCACCCGCAAGAGTGTTGGCCAAACCTTGCTGCAGCCCATGAGATGTGTATTCGTTGATATATCTGCATGTGGTTTCAATATGGCCATGTGACAACTCTATCAGCCTTCTTCCTTTCCAAATGCAATTCGCTGAGAGCGCCTCGTACTTCGGCCATCTCTGGCTAGGGGCCGTGTCGGGGTCTCTGAGAATCCACTCATGGCATCGGCACCCCCCAAACCAAGATGCCTGCTTCCCCAAGCCGACGCAGACCCCGCACAGCAACTGAGTGTGCGCCAGCAGGCTATCGTCGTGCATAGCGAGGTGGAACTCGCCGATGACGGTGACCTGCAGGCGGCGGCGGAGGGTCAGCAAGAGGCGAAGGAGACGGGCAGAGAGGCCAAGGGCGGCAGGGGAAGAAAGGGAGGGCAAGGGAGGAGGAGAGAGTAAAGGAGCAAGTAGGAAGGAGAAGGGGGAGGAGACGGACACGGGGGGCGATGAAGGAGGAGGGGAGGAGGAGGAGTAAAGGAGCGAGTAGGAAGGAGGAGGAGGAGGAGAAGGAAGAGGAGGAGGAGGAGGAGGAGGAGGAATAGAAGGACCCGAAAATCCTGGGACCGCTTTTTTAACCATCTTGGGCCCCTTTGGTGGCCCTACTTGGCCAGTCGCGAGGCCCTCTCGGGCCCCCCCTCGAGCCCACCTCGGGTCCGAACTACAAAAAAACGCGACGCACGTATGCGCCCGCCGCGGACCCCGAAAACTACGCCGGCAACAACGAAGTGGGCCGCGAGATCTGACCTGGGCGCGCACAAAGCCCACGGCGCTTTCGTGCTGTCACAACTCTAACGATTGCGCGGTAGAGGACCAACGACGCGTTCTACGCATATGTGTGCGAAACGGAATCTGCGCATTGGCACGTGTTTGATATGATACCGTCGCGTCGCGAACGCCCACGGCGTGGGCGATGCCCGCCGCAAGGATCACCCAAAGGTGGGCGGGCGACATCCGCCAAATATGCGTCAATATTTGCGAGCGCTTTTGCAAGGCGCCCGGTATCGCCAAACGCGAGGCGATCTACATCCGCAGTAGATAGCACGTGCGCGCAGCGCAATGAAACGCATACCCCAGCGGCACGCGTTGCCGCCATGGGCCGCGTTCCGAAGTCTGAACAAACCAATCCAACATTGAAACTCACGGCGCGCCGCGCGATCGGATAGGGAACACCAACCGGGGAATCCCCCATAGACGCGATGGCGCGCAAGGGGGCGCTGTGATGCGCGAGCGCGCGGTGACAGTGGCAACGCGCATGCAGGCATGCACCACTGTCTAGCGCAGTCGCTGGCCAAACTCGCCTGACCTCGTCAGCGCGCCCAACTAGGTTCGATCCGACAGGGGCACATTGGAGAAAAGAGGAAGAATTGCACGAAAAATCGCGGCGCGCTGTGGCGGGAGGATAACGGGCACTTGCGGGCGGGGGAGGGGGGGGGGCTGAAGGAGGATTTGTTCCCCTCCCCCGTCGTTCCTCCTTCCCCTTCCCTGCCCAACGTGCCCCCCTCGCCCGTTCGCTCCCATTGCCCATTGATTGCAAGCGGCGTCATGCTTAAGCGAGCCCGACGCGCGGCGGAAGGGGCCGCGGCCGTGACGACATATGCACCGACATCTCCGACTGCATCAACCCTGGACAACATCCGACAAGTTTTCGCACCCGTAGCGGAACGCACGTCGGCGCCCCTGTTCTACCACGCCCTGCGCGGAAAAGCGCAAGGCGCGCTTTGGATGTTCCCTGGGACAGAGGGGCTGTTTAGGGCGGAGCGCCCTCGCGATGGCGACGATGATGATGAACCGATCGGTTGCCCTCGATGCGTTCACGCGGTACGTGAATGGTTCGCCTGTTTTTCCCTCACGAGCGCCTAGAGACTCCCCTCTCTGCGCCCCTGGGGCTGATGCGGCAGCATTGCTGTAGTTGCGCCTCGATGGTTCGCGTATCCCCACCAGCCCCTCCAGAGAAGATGCCCCGTCGATTTGCGCTGGCCAAACGCGGTTGGATCTTGTGATTGAAGGGCGCTCTGTGCGCCGTGGCCCTGTTGCCTTCACCGGCCTAGGGAGTAAGGCAGTACTAGGGCGGGTGACTCCGCCAAATTCCAACGCACATCGCCTCGTAACCGCACTAACGCCTGCCAAGGCCCGCGTAGTTCCCCGAGTAGCTTGCCATGGCGGCCCAAGACTTCCCCGTGGACGTACTTCCTTGGAGAAAACAACGCGCAAAGTACGTCCACGGGCGTTTCCTTGGGCCACTGTGAAACGCGCGGGCGCCGGTGGACGTACTTTCCCCGGAAAAACTACGTCCACGCGCCGCGTGGCCGTTACCCCCGGTGGACGTACATCCCTCGGAAAAACTACGTCCACAGAAGTGCGGCGGATGGCCGCGCGGGGGGGCAACGGCGGCGGAGGTAGTTGCCATGGCCGGCGGCTCCGCGGCAGTAGTTTCAAGAGTAGTTGGTAATCCATTTGCACCGGCGAGGGTAATTGCCCTGCTGGGTTCTGCAGCCAGGCGCCTGGAAAGTGATTCACGCGGGAGCGCCTGTTCTGGAAATGCGCATGTCCCAGGGTGAGGGGCATTAGGAGCAGGAGGGGGAGGCGCAGGAGGTTCCCAGGAGGAGGGCGCGGAAGGAGCAAGGCGGATGATGAGGAGAAAGAGGAGGAATTATGACGAACGCGAGGAGGAGGAGGAGCAGGAGGAGGAGGAGGAGATGGAGGAGGAGGAGGAGGAGGCGAGGAGGAGGAGGATGAGGACGAGTAGAGGAATGAGGATGACGAGGGGGAGAAATGAGTAGGATAGGAAGAGGAATGAGGAGGAGAAGGAGGAGGAGGAGGAAGAGATGAGGAAGTGGAGAGGAGGAATGTGGAGAGGAGGAGAAGAGGGTAGACAACTGCTCAAAGAGGCCCCCATGCAATGCAAATAACACTATACAATTAGCGTTACGGTACCAGGAGACTGCTGCCGCACACTTTAGTGCAAGTTCGTTTGGGCCCCCCCAGTCAGGGAGGGAGTTTGAACAAGCAACTGTTTGGGCAACGCTGTTTTCCCCCGTCGGCCACGCGGCCGGGACGGAGCGTTAACAAAATGGCCCGTTCCCCCCTCCTGCGAGGGGAGGTGGAACAAGTAATTGTTCGGACAGCGCTGTTTTCCCCCATCGGACACTCGGCCGGGACGGAATTAACAAAACGGAGTCCCCCTGGAACGGGAATTGCACGGGCGGGGCTCAGAGGTCGCCCAGAACGCGGGGACCAGAAATCTTATTTGAGACCTGCAAAGGGGCGGGTACTGAAGCCAGGCTGCGAACAAGGGGAAGCGGGGGAGGAAGAGGAGGAGGAGGAAGAGGAGGACAAGAAGGGAGAGGAGGAGGAGAAGGAGGAACAGCAGCAGATGGAGGAGGGGGAGGAGGAGAAGGAGGAGCAGCAGCAAGAATGGGAGGATAAGGGGGAGGGGGCAGAGGAGGATGGGGAAGAGGGGGCGGAGGAACAGGAGGAGGATGTGGAGGAGGGAAGGAGTAGTGAAGCACGAACCACGGGACCAAACGTGTGTTGCGAATAAGGCAGCGAGCAACACGCCCATGGCTCCAAGGACTCAATTACATACCAGGGCAAAGAACGACCAGTGACGCATACGGGAAATAGGTACCCAACGGCACGTCAAACAACGAACCTCGCGACCGCTTCAGAATGGGCTGGTGGGGACACGCGAAGCGTCGACGCTTTATGGGACCTGCGCAAGCGCTCTCCCGCACAAAATACTAATGGGATGATAGACAGCGCGCGCGGATGTATGTGTGTCTGCGTGACGCCGTGTAATGCAACTTGTGGGCATACTTGTTTCGTAATTTACGGCGCAGTTAAAACGTAGTTTTGGTTCGTACTCGGAACGTAGTTTGGTCGTAAGTTTGCGCTTCCCTTGGATGGCGCCATCTAGCAGGACACCAATGTCACAAACCTCGGGCCTCGAAAAAATATCAAAAGTGTTTCGTCTGACACCCCCAATTTCAAAACCCCCGACGCCCAGGGACCTCCATGTTGTCGGAGCCCGATCGCATCTTGCCCTTGTCCCAACACCCTCGAATGACGGGAAGTACTTTGCATAGTTGGCTTGTGAACTTTTCCATGTATTCCCACTTCCAGTTGAAGTGCCCACTGACAGACCACATATCAAGAACATCTCTCTGAAACTCGTGGTCCATGCATTTCATGCGCAGTCTACTGCGGAGGTCTTTGTTTCCTAACAAATTCGCCAGGGCCCGAAACCTTTTCTCTGTCTGTTTCCAAGTGGGATGCGCCGTGACTGCACGCTCCAAAGAATTGTAAAGTATGCGAAGAGCATCGGGGATTCCAATTGCCAACGGGAGGAAAAACGCACATCGCCCAAAAGCCGAATTGATGTGTACCTCGCCCGTCCGAATCTTCGTAATCGCAGCAACAATGTCGGACAGCATCCCATCCAATAAGAGCGGGCAGTCTACGAGTTCAGCTTCTCTACCCTGGTCACTCGTCCATGTTCTGATTTCGTATCGGGCTTTGTCGAATGTTTCCCATGTGCCACACTCTAGGGCGATGGCGTGTTGGGTTGCCAATCCTTTGTATATGAGGCTTGTCGCACCATACCCCAGGGTCAGCAAGGGGAGGTATCGAGTCTCGAAGCTGTCCCTCATGCAAGTGATTTTGTCGGAAACCGTCGCTTTGAGAGTGAAGGAAACCCTGGACTCCGTTACCACGTAAAAGTTGTAGCCACCCTGCGGCGACGCATCCGCCATCCATTGGCGGGAGAACCCTCGATATCGATGCAACTCTCTTTGGTAAAGGATCTGGCAGATATTGACGCGCCTTCCAACTGAGTCCATCTTTGTGGCGCTGGGCAACTTCCATTCACCCCTACGGAATTTCCGAACAATTTCGTCCCTCAGAACAGGGGGGGCTGCAAGATCCAGGGCCATATGCAAAACATCTGTCAGATTTGTCCTGCACGATAGAAGCGTCGTTCGGAGCTTCCAGCATTTGATCAAGATTTCGGGGGAATACTCTTTGCACCACTGAGGCTGCCAGTGTTTGTCAGAAACGCTCGCGAGTGGAGAGAGCGAGAGCAACTCAGAGATGTCGAAACGCTCGGGAGGATCAGCAGGCACAGCAGCGGGAAGGGCCGGGGGCGCGGAGACGGCAGTCGGAATCGGGACCCCCATCTCTCTCACGCTGCTCCCATCGCTGACAATGAACAAGACCCTGCCCGAGGCTGCGGCCTGGCCGATGTCGCCGTGCGTCCTGAAGCACTTGTCGATGTCCCCAATCGCCACCTGACGGCCGGGCGGCATCGCGGCGGCGGGGCTCGCCCCACATCCTCCCCCCCGTCCCCTCATCCCCCTTCCTCCTCCTTCCTTCCCCCCCCCCCTTTCTTCCTCCTACTTCGTCCCTTCCTACCTGTCCAAACCCGCCCGACCAACCACTGGCCTCCTACAATTCCCCCTCGGGAGCGGGGCGGAAGAGGAAGCTGGAGGAAAAGGATGAGAGGAGGAAGGAGGAGGAGAAAGGAGGAAGGGGGAAGAGGGGAAGGAGGAGAGGATGGAGGAGGAGCAGGAGGGAGCGGAGGACGAATGGTCGTCTTCGTCATCGCCGCCGTCGCCGTCGTCGTCGTCGTTTTCGTCTTCGTCGTCGTCGGCCACCTGCAACGATCGAGCTAGCTCAACACGAGCGCGCAGCTCCAGACGAGCAACACGGCCCCACCTCCTGGAAGCGGTGGCTGGCAACTCCACGGCTGCTGGAAGCGCTCGCTGGCTGGCGGGCTGCACCACCCACACGAACGAGTCCGCCTGGGAGCTGATGTCCAACAGGCCGCGCTGCCGCGCCGACTCGGACTCGGACCCCTCGGAGCCGACGTCGAGCTTGAAAACCTGGGGCGAAACTCAAGTCCTCGCCTCCCTCATCTCTCCACCCTCTCCTCCATCTCTCGCCTCCGCCCTCCCTTTCCCTCCATCAACTCTCCCTCCCCTTCTCCCTCCCCCCCTCCCTCCGACCCCTTCTCCCTCTCTCCCTCCTGTCACCCCCCCATCCCCTCTCTACCATCCCTCCCTCCACTCCCTCCACTCCCTCCCTCTTTCTCCCTTCCCTCCCACTGCCTCCCACCCCCCTTAGACGAGTCCGGGCGACCTGGCTGATGGTCACCAGCCCCCACACCAGCGCGCGGCCGTCCACGCGGCCCGCGCTCGTGCGCCGCGCCGACTCCCAGGAGTACAGCACGACCTTCGGAGGGAGGGCGACGACGACGACGACCCTGGACCCTGGACCCCCGGGCCCTGGACCCCTCCTGGGGTCCGAGCGCACCAGTTTCACGAGCCGCGCCCAGCCGCGTCGACGAGGAGTCGGAGGGCCCCCGAAGTTCGCCAGGGAGCCCCGGGCCCCGAGCCTCTTCCTCCTCCTCTTCATCATCATCATCATCCTCATCCCCGTCCCCCTTCCCTCCTCCTCCCCTTCTCTTCCCCTCCTTATCCTGCGGCTGCTCCTCATTATCCTCGCAGTCGTCGTCGCCCTCCTCCTCCTCCTCCTCCTCCTCCTCCGACCTCCTCGTCGTCCTCCTCGTTTCTTACCCATCCGTCCTGCTGCGGCAACGCGTTGCCAACGCGCCGCCGCAGCCCGCCGCTCGGCCTCGCCGCCTGGCGGGCCACGTCGGCGAGCCCGAGCGCGGCGAGGTCCATGGGCCCACGGCGGGGCCCGGGCCCCCGCTGGGGGGCTTCCCCGAGGCCCTAGAGGCCCTCGGACCGACGACGACGGCGGCGAGGAGGAGGGAGAGGAGCGGGAGGGAAGGGGATGGAGGGAAGCGGCCCTAGAGGACCTCGGACCTCGAACCGAGGACGACGAAGCCCTAGAGGCCCTCGGACCGAGGACGACGACGGAGCGGGAGGGAAGGGGAGCGAGGAGGAGAATGGGAAGAGGAAGGAGATCTAGGAGGATAGGAGGAGGAAGAGGAGGAGGAGGAGGAGGAGGAGGAGGAGGAGGATAGGAGGAGGAGGATCGGAGGAGGAGGAGGAGGAGGACGAGAAGGGAATAGGAGGATCGGAGGAGGAAGAGGAGGAGGACGACGACGACGACGATAGGAGGAGGATAGGAGGAGGAGCACGAGGAGGAGGAGGATAGGAAGATAGGAGGAGGATAGGAGGACAGGGGAGCGAGGAGGAGGATAGGAGGGGGACAGGAGGAGGATAGAAGGATGACGATAGGAGGATAGGGGAGCGAGGAAGCGAGGAGGAGGAGGAGGAGGAAGATTGGAGGGTAGGAGGACAGGAGGATAGGAGGAGGCGAGGCGGATAGGGGGATAGGAGGAGGAGGAGGATAGAAAGATAAGAGGATAAGAGGAGGAGGCAGAGGAAGAGGAGGAGGATAGGAGGAGGATAGGACGATAGGGGAGCGACGACGACGACGACGACGACGAGGACGAGGACGAGGGCGAGGACGAGAGGTGGAGGAGGGAAGGAGAAGGGGGGGAAGGGGGGAGGCAAGCTAGGTGCGCCCGCGTCAACATGTGACATCCTACCCCATCCCTCCCATCCCTGGAGGAGGGGAGGGAGAAGGAGGCCGAGGGCCCTCGAGACCAAAGTCTTGCTTTGAGGAGGACGAATCATTGTTGTTCGGTGGGGAGATGACGCCGATGGTCTCGTCAACCGAAGAGAAATCCATGGGGGTGTGCGACGCGAATCGGGCATGGACGGGGGGGGGAATGCATGGAAACTGGATATGGATGCGCCCTGGGTCCCCTGCAAAGCTTTCCTTAATACTGGGGCAGAGTGACTTTCGCGCCGCACGATGCGGGAGAATTCGCCATGGTCGAGACGCCACCCTGGAGGGTCCGAGAATGGCAGGCCAGCGCTGCGCATTGTGCTCCTGGCACGCGAACACCCGGGACCAGTGCGCAGCCAAGGTGCCGGCAGCGATATCGGGGCTCGGACACGGCGCGCCCCCTTCGCCCAGAACACCGCGGAGCCCCACGCGCCTCTTCGTCGACGCCCACCCCCTCTTCAGCGCAACCAGCCTCTTCCTCCGTCGATTCTTAACCTCCTCAACCTCACCGCAATGCTCGACGCCCCCACCCTCGCGATCAAACCACCGGAGCTTCAAGATAACAATGAGAGAGTGAAGCCCATCAGGATCAGCGCAAACTCCACGGTCGACATCGAAGCAGCGGTAGAGAGCACCATGGCAACGCAGCGCGCGGAGGCATACATGCCACCGCTGCCCTCTCCATCCCCGACATGCAACACAACCGGATCGGAGTCGCTCCGGGCCTGCCTGGAAGGGGGCCTTCGGTTTAAGTACCCTGTCATCTAAGTTACTCGGTGAGACAAACGTCTGTAGTTGTTCGCTGACCATCCGATGGTACTCCGCGCGCATGCTGCGCCATTTCGGAATCGAGAACAGCCTGGTAGTTGTCGGGGGCGCCAGGGAAAACGCAGCTGGAAGATGGCCCGAGGAAGCCCCAGGATGAGTCAGAGTACCAACAGCAGTCGATGCTACCTTCATCTCGTGCAAGGTGCCCGCTGGGAGGGAGGTGCACGCGCGGTCAAGCCTCGAGAAACTGCGGGGGGGGGGGGCCCTCCCCTGGCGCCCCTTCGGGCGGGGCCAGGCTGGTGCAGCTCGCACCGGCGACCGCGGATTCCCTGGAACGCATCGCACTGCGCGCGGCCCCCTGGGCCACAGGAACCGCCACCGACGAACCTGCCATCTTCCGTATGCACAAAATTCCAGCCCCCCATGATGATCGACATGCAATGAGCAGCAGGCGGCAGCGCGCGTTCAATTGCACGCGGGCACTGCTTGCACTCAAAAATGTCACCACAAGTGTTCGGCGCGCGCACGCTCACAGTCGCAAGGCCCCCCGCATCGCCCGTGCACATGACAGGCAATGCCCTGCCCTCGATCGCAGCGCGCCCCTTCACTTCCTGAAAGCACACTCGCAGCTCCAATGAGATAAGTGACGACCCCACCAGCAGCACTTCCCTCAATGAAGATACAAAACACTATACCTGCGCGAAGCTCATCGCGGAGAATCGCAAGGTCAGCCACATATCCACGGGCTTCCTGGAAACACGCTACCTGGTAACACTCAAGCATCGTCTTGGCACGACAATAGCGCGAACCCGCTCTCAGAGAGGCAGGCGATATAGAAGCAAAGAGAACGCGCGTTCCAAGCACAGAGAGACAGAGAACGGAGAGGTCGGTATACTCCACCCGCGGCCCCATCAATCGGAGGGGAACATTGCGACGCTGTGTCATACGAATGAGCACTAGTGCTGCAGTCTGAGGCCAGGGGCCCCGACGCAACATCAGAACCTGAAGCGTCTGGATTGCACCCCCCGTGGCCCTGGCTCTTCGAGTCTGTAGACACGGCGCGTGCTGTGCCCCATCCGATCTCTTCGAGGCCTTCGAGGTCAAAAAGACATGGTAGCACTTCCTGCACTAGGCCCGTCATCAGCAATCATGATATTGACAACCTGAACTGAAATCGGTCCGTTCTTCAGAACATAGGTGGCGCCCCCAGGCCCCGTGGAACCTGCGCGGTCATCCCCGAAGAGGTTAGCCACGCGCTGACGCACATTCGCAAGGTAGTAGAACAATGTCCGACATGTCTGGGGGGGTCTCGCCTGATCCTCTGCTCCAAATCATCGCCGCCCTCGGGGTTCGGGAACTTGAAGGGGCCCAGAGCAGCTGCTTTCGCATGGAAGGCCGATGCCAGGAGAGCGCGCGGGAAGTCCAGACATACCTTCTTGCTGCAATTGAACGCCTTGACCTGGATCCCAGAGCGCTCCTCCTGAGTGACGCATTTATCCAAAATCGGGCCAACCGCAAGCCGAAGGGTGTTCTCCATCAGTGCACGCTTGAAGCCAAGCACGACGAACCGAGATTGGTTGCCGATATCACCGGCTTCGACACGACGTCGAGTGAATCTCCCGTCTGGAGCGGTCTGCCGTACTCCCCTTTCACCTCCCCTATCTCATCCTTCATCATCTGGATCATCCCCTTCACATCCTCCATGATTTGCCCTCTGCGATCTCACGGTCCTGGATGGCCTGCTGGAGGGTTTGTTCTTGGATCGAGCGGATGCTCTCAAAGTTCTGCCGGATGGCCTTAGCCAGGTCTGCATGGGCGGACTGGAGCATCTGGAGGTTTTTCTCAGCCTGCAACACATGGCACTGGATACCCGAAATATGTCTGTTTTTCTCATGTATTCCGAGGTTCAACTGGGCCCCAAGGCTATCAACACTGCGAGAAAATTGGGAAACCAGCTCTCTCACGGCAACCATCATGCTGGAATCAACCTTTTCTTCCGTGCCTGGTGGCGTCGCGGGCGGCGAGGCAGCGGGGTCGGGGCCGAAAATTCTCTTTCTTCTGAACTAGCAATCTATACAGGGATGGGTTCATTCATCCCACTTGGTAAACCACCAGAGATTGGCCACGGCATCACTTGACGAACAGCCTCCATCTGGGAGGAGGAGGCCCGGGCGCGGGGGACGAGGAGAGCGGCCGTCCCAGGCAGGTGGAGCGCGGCCACGGCCGCCCTTGGTGCCTGGCCACCAGGCGCCTTGAGCCAAAATGGTTTGAGCCAAAACGGCGACGGAGGAGGAACAGGAGGAAAAAATGATACCGGAGAAAAACCCCGATCAGGGCTATAGGGCTAGGGTGTTATAGGGCAATAGGGCTATAGGGTTATAGGGCTAAAGAGCCATAGGGTATAGAGTTGTAGGGCTGTAGGGCTAGTGGGCTATAGGGTTATGGAGCTTAATGCTATAGGGATATAAGGCATCCCTGGGCACCCCCGGGCACGCCCGGGCACCCGGGCACCCGGGCACCAGGGCACCCTGGCAACCCTGGGCACCCCCCGGGCACCCGGGCCCCGGGCACCCCCAGGCACCCAGGCACCCGGGCGTGCAACGAAAATCGGCGACAGACCCAACCGAACCACTTGAATCCGCTAGGACCCCTACAGAGGCAAGCTCTGATTGAGGAAATACATAGAAAAAGGAAGAGGAGGAGGAGGAGGAGGAGGAGGAGGAGGAGGAGGAGGAGGAGGAGGCAAGTTTGCCACCGACGCCGGACCAAACTCAGCGCAGAACTCAACGCCGAGTCCGTCGGAGAGCCGGTCTGCCGTCGTTCGCCGAAGCGCATGCAGTCGATTGGCAGAGCGAGCCCCTGGGAGAGCTGGTTTGGTGGTGGTTGCCCCTCCCTGGACTGTCGATCTTGTCAGACCGAGCGAAATTACACCGAATAAATGTATATCGAGCGAATCTACACCCGAACGGGTCACACCCGCATGGCTTCAATTCGAGCGACATTGAACGAGCGAAGAAACCGAGCGAACGTAAACGAGCGAAAGAGAACAAAGAATTCAAACCCCAAGCGCATTTGAATCGAGCGAGTTTTCACCTAAACGAGATTATATACACCCACACGATTTCAAACCGAACGAAATTTCACAAGCGAAAAAAACAAGCGAAATGAAATAACAGCGACACCGAAGGGTGTTTCATGCGGCGCCCAGGCATCAACCGAGCAAGCTCGATCCGAGCGAATTTAAAGCCGAACGACGTTAAATTCGAGCGATTTGCTCAACTTTCCGAGCAAATTGTGGATTGTGGTCGGTCTGCCTGGCTGGAGGCGGCGTTCCCCGCGGCAACCGGGAATCGACCGCGCGGGAAAAAAAACAAGCGCAATTGAACCAGAGCAAAATTTGACGAGCGAAGGAAATCCGATCACAAAAAAAGAGCGAATCTAAACCGAGAAAAATAAACCCGAGCAGAATTTAACCCGAGCAAACTTTAAACCGAACAAATTCAAACCCGAGCGAATTTAAACCGAACGAAATTGAACTATCGAGATTAGACGAGCGAAATGAAACTCGAACGAAACAAAAGTGAATCGTTTGAACCCCGCCCTGGGCCCTCTCTGGTCATCGTCGCTGCGTCCCCGGCCTCGCCGCTGTGGCCGCTGCCAACGCCGCCGGCGCCGGCGCCCTGGGGGGGAGGCGGAGGGAGGGGGGTCCCCCACTTCTGATCGACGACGCCAAATGTTGGATCCCCCCCCCGCTTCGAAACGCGCCGCCGAATGTTCCCAAGGCAAGCGCCCGTGAAACGCGCTCTCTCATACGCAACACTCGGGGAGGCGATACAAAGTCGGGCCACGCGCGTCGCACCCCTGCGCAATACAGCACGGGGGACAACAGTGGAGGAGGAGAGAAAGAGCGGGAGGAAGAGGGGGTTGGGGGGGCAAGGAGGATTGCGAGGGAGGAGGGAGAAACGCTGGTACGAGCAACAGCGCCATGAGCTACATCTGTTCGGTTCGCGCGCGCTGCCGCTGCAGGTGAGTGGCGCCTGAGGAGGGAGGAGATTGGGCGACTGAGAACAGCGCTATGCGCTACGTGACGCTCCAGCGCCCTGCGCTCTGCGATGTAACAGCGCCGCGTGCTGACTGAGGTCAGCCACCCAGGGAGCAACGAGGTCCCGTCTTGTCTGCGCGTGGTCCCCGACTCCGCTGGACCTGAAGGAGCCCACGAAAAGGGCGACGATTGCGCAATCTGCGACCACCAAGTGAGCAGCGAGGTCCCGTCTGAAGCCAACACAGGAGGGTTGTGAAACAACCTAGTGCGATTGTTGTGCTCGATTCGCCAGAATTCTGGGAACCCGCCAGAAGGGTCCTGGCAAGGTCGTCGACGCTCTCGATGCCCGCTTCCTGTCTCGCCTTCTCCTGCTCGGTGGACGTCGACTACCCGCTTACCCGTTCTGGCCGGGCAGATCCTTGGCCCAGGATCGGTGCAATTATGCGCCCTCCTGGCTTGGCCAGGGCAGCGTATACACCATCTCTGAGGGGGAACGACAGCTCAGGCGGGGAAGCATCGACATGGAATTGGCGATACATCGCCGACGAATCGGCGATAGGCCCCTGATAGCGGATCCGCACTTTCCTGGTCGGTGTGGGCTGCCGGGTTCGCATCGGCAATCGATAGGGGGTCGTTGCATCCCCTCTGAGCCAATCCCCCCCTAATTAGCGTTGCCCCCTGGCTTTCGAGTCGTAACTCTGCTTTGTGGCGGCCGTTCGGGACGATCCGGGCACCCCCAGAACGCTTTCAACGAGGCGCAGCTGTTGGGGAGCACCCCGAGGATGGAAAGCCGCCTGAAACCGACAAAAACCGCCGAACACCTCCAACCTCGAAACGCACCCAGATACGCAATGTCTTGATTCTTTCAAGGTGCGGCCCCCCCTGAGCCCCCTGCCCCGGCCGCCCCCCTCCCCCTTAGGCAACGTCGCGATTGGTGCTGACGTGCGAAATGCCTTCGATTCTTCATAGGCGTTCCCAGAAAGCGCCGGCGCGAAACGTGACGTTGCTGGCCCCCGCCCTCCACATCCCCGGGCAAGCCCAATGCTCGCCTGGTGATCGACTGGGACCAAGAGCGCCCCCCTCGTGATCGGCCCGGCCAGGAACGGCGAGGCGGGCATGCGCTGACGCCCGCCCCGGATCCTGCTCGGCGGCCGCCCTCTCCTGCTTCGACGCCGTGCTGGCCGGAGAGGCGTCGTGCACACCGACGCCCTCGTCGACGTCCGCCTCGCCGTCGTCATCCCGGGTGCGCATGAACTCCGAGAGGGCCGACCACTTCGTGATGCCACCGGTGCTCGTGATGCCTCGCAGGGGGGCGCCCGCTGTGCGCACGCGCGCGCCGGCCCTGGCCAGGCCCAGCCTGGGCCCAGGATCGGTGCACTGCGCGCGCGCAGCCTCGCCTGGCCTGGACAGGCGCAGGCAAGTCGCCGCATGCGACGCCAGATCTTTCCGGGCGGCGATGGCGCAGCTGGCAGCGCGCAGGCCTCGTAATCCGGCGGGTGGTGAGCTCGGTCCTCACTCACCGCATCTGCGTGTGTGCACGGCGCCCTGATGCCGTGGCCCAGGAGGCACTGTGCACCAATCCTAGGGCCGAGGACGGGCCCGGCTGGGGCCAGTGCGCAGGTGGAGCTCCCAGCGCCCGGCCTCGGAGCTGGATGGCGTAGTCCGAGGCGCTGCGCAGCTGGTCCTCGGCTGGCATAAGGAAGGGGCCCAGCCCGCAACCCCCCGCGTTGGAACCTCGGCCGAGGGTTGGGCGTGATCCGCCCTCAGTGCCTAGAGGAGGTCTCGAACCGAAACTCAGGAAAACAGATACCGCAATCTGTCGATCGAGGTCGGGAGGGAGGATGCCGAGGCCGATTGTCTCACCTCCGCCGTCCAGCTTGACCACCCACCGGTTCTCTGGGGTGACCCTGACGGCAATCGTGTTCCTTCGGAGAACCAAGAATGAACGGCATAAACATAACCTTTGGGAGCTGCGCGCAGTTTTCTTGGATCGCTGCTGGGGCCCCCCTGGCGCCAGCGGGGCCCAAACAGCGGGGCCCCAACAGCGATCCAAGAAATCCGCGTGGAGCTCCGACAGTTTTTGTTCACGTTGTTTTTCGTTTCTCGATTCCTGTCGAACTTCAGAGGCTTCGAGGCGCGAGTCCACGTCCCTGGGGCGATGGCGGGAGGAAGCTGCCCCTTTGGAGCGGGAGGGCGGGGGGCTCACTCGGACGTTCCTGGCTTTTCTGCGGCCCTCGAGAATCAGGGCCGCGTAGACAGGGACGTCCATAAGCCAGGACACCAGCGCGCCCACGAAAGCTGCACCCGTGGGTCAAAACACTTTATCCGAGCTTCTTATTGTCCAGCTGGAATCCAAGAGTCCTGGCTGGCAAAGTCGTGGCTTCCGGTGCCCTCGAGCTCTGCTCAATGGGGTGCATAGACGGGGGGGGAGACACGTGCCCTTTTCGCGCCCGTTGGACCCCAGGGGTCCCTTTGGGGGGCCCCTTTAGAACATCCCCCCATGTACTCGCCATCGCTCGGACGTCCATTCTGTGCATGTTTCGGTTTCGCGCGTGTTGTAGTGTTTCGCAAGGTGAACAAAAATGCACCTCGATGGTCCGTGCCGAGAAAAATGCACACGTCCGAGCGATGCCAAGCGTATCGTCCCCCCATTGCGCAACGCGGGTGCCCGATCCTTCAGAGGCCTCCGAAGACCTCCGGAGACTTAATGAGGCCTCGGGGGACCTCGGGAGTCCTCAGGGGATCCGAAGGCATCCGACGCGGGAGTCCTGGGAGGTCTGGCGGGGGTCCAGATCCCCCCCCTCGGGACGCAGAAGGACGGACTAATACTACAGTCACCCTTTGCGAGCGAGACGCGGCCAGCGAAAGCGGCCAAGGATGGGCCGAGGAGGCAAGGCTGCAGGGGTACCCATGGGAAGGTTGCCCATCCTCGCTGTGCGGGTTGACTGTATGCGCCCCCACTTGGAGGCGCACGTCCGAACCGAAGATGCAGCTCAAGCGTATGCTACCATGTCATGGCCCAAGCGGTATGGCCAGAAAGCGGCCGCCAGCGAGCTTAGACTGTAAGAATTCTCGGCGCGCGGCGCGTCGCCCCCTGGGGGGGGGGGGGGGGGCGACGCACACACACACACACACACAGCGCAAGTGCGGTTGGGTGATGCCGATTCCAGCCTCCCCGCGCCCTGCCCTTCCAAGCTCCCTCCTCTAAGACCTCCGACGGTCGGCCTTTTCCAATGCGGGGACCCTGGAAGTCCCGAGCCTCGGGGCCCAAGCACGGCCCCCAGGGGCCGAAATCATTGGAGAGCGCAGGAAGTGGAAAGAGCTAACAAGAGCAACCACGAAAAGGTGGGGCCCCTCCCACAGACTCCCCTCCCTCTTTCTGTCCAAACCGCCGCCTGCAATTCGTTCGTGGCGTCGCGCCTGGGCACAGCAGGGAAGTCGCACCGCAAAAAGAGAAGAGAAAAGACAGGACGAGAAGAGAAGAGAAGATGAGAGGAATGAGGAGGACACAGAGGAGGCAGAGGAGGAGGAGGAGGAGGAGGAGGAGGAGGAGGATGTCTTCGGAATTGCCCAGAGGCCTCTGAAGATCCCGCGGAGGGCCCCAGTAGCCTCCAGTAGCGCAAGCCATGACTCCAAATCCACCATATGCTCACGATGTTGCAGATATGGCGGGAACTCCCGCCCTACGCTTCAAACTCCTGTGATACTGAATGTCACCCATGCTTTGCTTGTTTGTTCCACCCTGCGTCACGTTGTGGCGTCCGTCCGTTCTGCTCTAGTATGCCGGCAATGTCTGCCCTACTTGTCGTACGCCTGGGACGCATATCCACCACATGTTTAGATTGGAAGCTCCATTCTACTAGGGCAGATCTGGAGTCAAGGATTTTGATAAATTCAAGAACAAATAACCGATTCAGAACCAAATAAAAACCACGGGTCACCAACCACGTGGAGAGAGCCGCGATAACAAGGCTCGTGCAGCACCGCCAGCAGGATATTCAAGGGGTCAGCTACCCCGACTGCACGCGGCGCAATCAGAGGAGCTCAACCCTCTTGAGACAAACCTCGGCGCCGAGAGAGCACCCGCGGCCGCCGCAGTACGGCGGAGGCCAAAAAAACACCACGCGCCCGAGCGCCAAGGAGCGACCTCGGGAGGGGAAGCGGCGGGACGAAGGAGGAGGAGGAGGAGGAGGAAGAGGATCCGAGGAGGACGAAGAGGTAGCGGACAAGAAAGAGGAGGAGGCGGAGGAGGAGGAAGTAGAAGGAGGCAACACGGCTCTGACAACGACGCACACCGCCGCTGCACCGCCCCAAGCCCCCCGCCTGCTTCATCAGGTCGGGAGCATCGGAATCCTTTCGCCCCCGTGCGGTGCACGCAGAACGAATAGGAGCGGCAGCCCAGAACCAGTCCCGCTTCCCCC
Organism: Prorocentrum cordatum; assembly: GCA_963575745.1. NCBI lineage: Eukaryota > Dinophyceae > Prorocentrales > Prorocentraceae > Prorocentrum > Prorocentrum cordatum. Next base: position 188,041 of record CAUYUJ010014804.1, on the reverse strand, counting down.
CTTGCCGAAGGGGGCCCGGGTGATACTCAACCTCGATCCTCGATGAACGAGGGGGAGAGGAGAAAGAGGCAGAAGAGCAGAGACAGCGCAGGACGAAACAGATGCTGCTGCGCTGCTCCAGTGAAGGGGGGAAGGGGAGGAGGAAGAGGAATAGGAAGACAAAAAAGAAGAGAAATAGGAGGCATCCGCTCGCGAGCTCCTCCCCCCTGCTCCGGAGCCCCCGTAGGCTACATCTTATGCCGAACAGTAGTGCGGAACAGTAGGCGCACGCATAGGTAACAACCAGATGGCGTCGCATACGCACTGTCTGAGCTAATCGCGAGATCAATGGCACGTAACCTTGCATCTGCCCCGTCTTAGTCCGCTACTTGTGCGGGGTTCGCGCCGTTGGGCGGGGGGGGCAAACCACATGGCACTCGCGGCGGGGCGCGTGCCATCTGATTGTGAGCCACTCGAGCCCAGCAGCCGCCGCCGCCGCCGCCGGGACCAGGATGAAGTCCTGGCCCTCGCCACGAATCTCCATCCCCAGCATCTGGCTCGGAAGAATATGGAGCCAAATGAACCTGGAGTCAAAACGGCTACTGAAGGGCGACCCTAGTGACCTCTGGTGCGCGGCTTACTGATCGTTGCATGCGACTCGACAGCCGCGGTCTGCGCCCTTGGGGTCTCCCCAAGCAGATGGCACACCATGGCCGCAATGGAAACCGTTTCTGTAATCCCATGGTACCCCCCGCCAGGTCCTCCATCGTACATCGCTGGAGGACTTGGGATGGCCTTTGGCAGGATGTCTCGCAAAATGGCTTTGAAATCGCCCTGGCTCGATCCGCCAGTCTGCCCCTGTGGCCCGCGAAGTGGAGTGTCCCCGGGTCCCTTGCTCAATCCTTGAGCCTCAATCTTCAATCCTGGGGATTCTTTCAGGGGCCTGGACCCCTAATTCTGAAACTTCTGAGTGAGGGGGCTTCCCGCGTGCCCTCTGGGGGGCGTGGCGGCTTGTCGCATGTCTTCTGGGGAGCCAAGACGGCACCAAGACGGGCCAAGAGACCCCCAACAGGCTGCCCAGACGGTCAAAGGGTTCCGCGGATCGCTGCACGATCGGTCCAAGACGCTCAAGGTGACTCCAATATTCGATGGCCGAACAAGCCTTCGAGACGCCCCAAGAGAGCCCCAAGAGCCTTCCAAAGAGGTCCCATGAGTCCAAGATCATTGAGTACCAAAGCTTTTCTATGTTTGGGGGTTCTCGATGTTTCGAGCTTCCGACGCTCCAAAATGGTCCAAGGCTCCCAAGACCGCCCCAAGCCAAGCCAGGCAAGATGGCCACAAGAGAGTCCAAGATAACCCCAAACTGGTCTCCAAGACAGTCCCGGGATGCCTCCAATACCACCAAGATCGTCCAAGAGAGCCCAAGACGGCCCAAGAAGCGCCCAAGAGGCCCCGAAGACGGCCCAAGACGACTCCAAGACGCCTCCAAGAGGTCCTCCAGACGGTCCGAAGAAGCCAAAATCATTGATTATACGTAGGTTGTTGAAGGATGTTGGCATTTGCTTCAAAACTGCCTTCCGACGACCCAAGAGGTCGCCATGATTGCCCTGAGATCGCCCAAAATGCCTCCAAGATGGCCCCAGGACGGCCCAAGAGGCCCCCAAGGCGGCTCCCAAAAGGTCCCAAGACGGCCCAAGAGGCCTCCAAGCCACCCAAGATGGCCTTCAAGACGACTCAGAAGCGCCCCAAGAAGGCCTTGAAGCGTTCCAAAAACGCCCCAAGACGGCCCAGAGAGGCTCCCAAAACAGCGTCCGACGGCATCAGACGGCCCAGGAACGCCGTAAGATTGCCAACAGGCCAGCAAGAAGCCCCCAAAGGCCCCAAAGAGGCCCAAGGAGGCCCCCAAGAGGCCTCGAAGAGGCCCCCAAGAAGCTCCCAGGAGGCCCCAAGAATGACCCAAAGCTCCTGAGAGGTTTCCTTCTCCTCCTCCTCCTCCTCCTCTTCCTCCTCCTTCTCCTCCTCCTCCTCCTCTTCCGTCTTCCCTCTCCTTATGCGCCTCTTCCTCCCCCACGTGTTCCCCGCATGGCTTCCACAACGGCTGGGAGAACGCATGGTCCTGCAGCGTGGCCAAACTTTGCCTGAGAGTTTGGCCACGTAGGCGTATCCTGAAAGGCACGGGGCGGCGGTGATTCGCCGTAGGCGTCTTCGATAGGATGACACGACAAACAATGGCCGAAGGGTAGCGCACAATTTGGGCCGCGCTGCTGCGGGCACGAAGAGTTGGCACACCCGATGGGTGTTGTTCGTTAGCGCCTACTGCTAAGTGTCTGGCTCACTCCACCAAACCCGTTGCTTTCACTGCGCGGTCTGGGTTCCGTCTGGAGGCGCGCCAGCGAGGGAGGAGGACCGAGCAGCGCCCAAGGACGCGGAGGAAGATGAGGATTGGCTTTGACGTGGGTAAAGGCCAGCGCTGACTCACTCTCAGACTACAATCGCGCAAAGCGACGAGGGGACCAAGCGAAGGCCCGAAAAGACGCACGGGGCGAAACTCAAACAAAAGAGAGACAGCGCGCGTTTCACGGGCGCGCTCCTTGGGAACATTCGGCGGCGCGTTTCACACGGGGGGGGGGGGGGGGCACACACACTCGGCGCCGTCGATCAGAACCAGGGGGAGGGGGGTCCACTTCCACCCCCCCCCTTTCCAATCGACCACAGAACGCGCTCTTTCAAAGAAAGACACCCGAGCAGAGGGACCGACCGAGGAGCAAACGAGGCCCGAAAGCCACGCAGGGACAGTAAAGCAATCAAGCAGTGCGAGGCAGCGGGCGCTGCCATCAGCAGCAGGCTCGGGCAGCACAGGCTGCCCGTGCTGGTGAAGTCCCCTGGAACAGGCGAGAGGCAAGGCGATAGTGAGAGCGAGCCCTGGTGAGGCGTATCAGGTGATAGCCCATATCTGAAGCAACCCTGCGGACCTGGCGCCAGATGGCGTAGTGCAAGGCCCACCCATGAGTGGGCGTTTCGAAACCGAACTTCCATGCATATACAACTTCCTGACAGCCGGCGATGTACTCATACACAGGACTGGGGGCAAGCAGGCGTGAGATATAACAGAAACGCATACAGCTCAGCCCCTGGAGCATCTTCAACGATGAGGGCGAAAACATCATATGCAGAGGCGGCCCCCCTCGCCCCCGACAGGGCACACACACACCATCCTGCCAGACGAATCAAGGAAGAAGGACCACATACTCCCCAGCCGCCTCCGTACGCTGGCCACGCGAACCTAGCGCCGTCGCGGGCACACGCCTAGCCAGGATCAGGAAAGGGCGGTGCAACAAACGCAGCAAGACGGGGGTCAAGCCCTAAAGCCGTGGTCCATTCCGTGGAGAGGAGGAGGAAGAGGAGGAGGACGAGGAAGACAAGGAAGAGGAGGAGGAAGAGGAGGGGAAAGAGGATAGGACGAGAAGAATCTATTGACACAGTGTGCTATTGATACGTTCCGGAGATCCCGGGATTTCTAACAGCCTTCGCGCGGGGTACACTTTGCGTCGAGTATTGTCTACTCTGGCTGGCGTCGCTGGTCGGTCACCCATTCGCAATCGAGTGGTCGCCCGTACGGGGCTACTTGGCAGTTGCTGCCCCCCCTTTTCGTTGCCAAGCGCGGGGGGGACGGCGGCGCACCGTCCCATCGCCCGCCGCCGCGCACCGCGCGCCTCGGCGGATCCCCAAAGACCTGGCAAGGCAAATCATGCGCGACTCTGGAAAATTCTCCGGGGGTAAACTTGAACAAATCCGGGAACATGTTTGAACATGTCTGGCGTACTTTTCGAAAAATGTCAGAACCGTTTTTGAACATTTCCGGGATCGATTTTGAAAAAATCCGGAATCCATGTTTAAAAACTCCGGATTTCAGGATTATTCAGATGTCCTGCGCGGCGGGCGCATTCCCCCCCTCAAAACTGTTTTTTTTTGTTTCCGGAAACGCTTGCGCGAAAAAAAGCGGAAACATTTGCTGACACATTCTATAATCAGGGACTAATGTCCGGGCGGTCCGACGGGCGCGGCCGGCTGATGCACGCGCCACGCCGCGCGCGATTGGGCGCAGCGCGCGCCGCGCGTTGCGCCCGCGAACAGCACTCGAAGGGGCAACCTCGAAAACAGCGCCACGGCAGCTGCGACTCGCGGACCCCCCAAGAGCAACACAGCATGCAGCTTGGAATCTTCGAGGGCGCTCCGATGCGCGAAAAAATGCACCGCGAACATCACGCGAAGAACCTGCGCGACGGAACGCGCTCGACCATTCGTCCCTGAAGCCCGCGCGGAAGAACAGGAAAACCTGGACATGTGGAAAACTATCAATATCAATACTTCATGCTCCTCTGAGAGGAAGCAACCGCCCGTGCGGCCCTCACCCACGATCTGGACCCCCGCTGGCTAGACCAACTGCTCTCACTGCGCGGTCCGGGTGCGTCCAGAGGCGCGCCAGAAGGGAGGAGGGTAGCGCGAGAAGAGAGGCACAAACGACGTCGCCGAAGGCACCGTCGTCGTCTTCTTGGAGGTCTTCGGGTGAGTCTTCAGGACAGCGTCGCCACGGTCGGATGCAGGTCGAGACACCGGCAGGAATTGGCCGCGGGAGGGGTCCTGGGGACCCGCCCAGACCGGCTCTTCGTCGTGGGTCGTGCGAGGGAGAGGCGGGAGGGGGGCGACCTTCTCGAGAACGCAGAGGAAACGGACGAAGGGATCGGAGGTCTCGAAGACTTGAAGAAGGCCTCCAGGAGTCTTCGATGGCAACAGGGCCTCAAGCATGCCCCCTGCCAGCTCAGGAGGCCCCCCCACTTGCCCCGCCCGCCGGTCAAAATCCGCTCCAGGCCGCTTCCTGGATCCCTCTTGGGGTCCATCTGGTCCAGCTAATATGCCGAGAACCATTCGTCGATCCTCAATGAGCCCTTGAAACGACAGAGTAATGTTTGTTACCGTTTCGTTTGTCCACTTCATATAAATTCCAGCGTCATTGTCTTTGGACGCTTCCAGCGCCGTTGTTTGCGATGTTCGCTTCCCCTGGCAGAAACCTGGTCCAACTCACTGCTTCTGTTACCTGATCCGAACCGTTTACGAACCACTTCCGAACGTCCTTCGGATCCCCAGACTGCCCAGGCAATTTCGGTGACCAATTCTTACTGTTTCGGTGAACCGTTTTGTTTCGCTCTCAGAATTAGAAACCATTTTGTTCAAAAAAACGGCCCTGCGATTTCCAGACCACTAGGTTCGGGCCAGCACCCAGCGGGACATGACGGCGACCGTTCCGGTCGGCGCGGCTCGCGCTGGCCGCTCCGGGGCGGCCGCGACCGGCGTGGCCTCGTAGGCGGTGACGCGCCTGTCCTCGACGCCGTCGAACGAGAAGGTCAGCGCGTGCGAAGTCGCGTACACCAGCTCCTGGGCGGGGGGATCCGAGATCTTACCTTGAGAAGCAATTACCCCCCCTCCACCACTTCGGGAATCGATGTATTGACTATAGTGCTACTGATAACGCTGGGAGGGGATCGATAATTGCTTACATCTGCTTCATTATCACGGTTGGGTGTGGACGTCGCTGGTCCTCCTTAACATCTTCGGCCCCTTCAGAACTCCATCGGCATCCGGGGAACCCCTGAGATCTCTGGAGGTCTCCTCCAACCCAGACCTGTGCCAGCTCGAAGAAGTTGCAGAAGAATGCCCCGAAGAGCTTTTGACATGGGCCAAAGAACGGGACGGAGAGCTTACGGGGACCAAGATATAACCTTCCACAGTCGAGTACACCGAAGTACACTTGGTGCAACCACGGGAGACCACTTGAATCCACGGGAGACCACGTCACACCAAGGCGCCCGACGGATTTCAGACCTGGCGATCCCCGCACTCGGTTTATCAAAATGGCAATGTGGACCATTGCAGAGAGGCTGTTTGAAGAAACACTGAAAGAGATGAAATGCTGAGACTCAGAGTTCTCAGACTTACTGATTCGAACACCAGTACTAAGACAAGTACGAATGCCCAGCTTGCACTTAGGGTGTCGTGCTGTGCTTCTTGAGAAACCTGGATAAAATGCGGAATCTGCCGAAAAAAGGCAAGGAGGCCGAAACTGGCCTAGGTGAATCCCAGTTGGACTCGTTCGCCCTTCTTTTGCCAGTCGACAGTTAGCGGTGCAAGGATGTGCTGCAGAAGAGCGTTGAAGAGTAGGGAACTGAGCGGGTCGCCCTGCATCGTGCCCCGCAAACACTGCAGGGCCTGCTGCTGACGTCAGTCCTGACTGTGGCCGTCTGGACCACGTACAACTGCTGGAGTAGTGTGAGGTATCTTTGCTGGACTCCTTGCGCCCTGAGTGCTGCCCACACGCTGTTGTGCTCGATGGTGTCAAACGCCTTGTTTAACATCGAGTGCTGCGACCCATAAGTTATTGTTCCAGTCGTGCGCGCGCTCTCGCAGGATAAGACATAGTAGGACAAGTAGCAATACTAACACTTGCGCGAAACGATACATAAAACGTACCAATACAAATGCGACTGCCACAAGAACGAATGGGAGTAATTACGATTACGAATGTGAAAGCAACTTCGAATAAGAAAGGGATAGGGATGTAGGGCTAAGCATTCAAAGATAGGGGTAGGGACTGGGACATTGGACAAAGATAAACAATGAGGATAGCAATAAAGGGCTAGGGACGGAGACAACGGGCGACAACGGGAGACAAAGGGAGACAACGGGAAGCACTGGGAGACAAAGGAAGGCAATGGGAGACAACGGGAAACAACGGAAGGCAACAAGAGACAACAAGAAGACTACGGGATGCAACGGGAGACCATCGGCGCCCGACCGATTCCAGGTCCGTGTCCGCCCGCACTCGGTTTTCCAGAAGCAACAGATTCCACAAACAGTGTTTGCACTCAGTGGTCCATAACTCTCTTCTGAGGAACTGGGCCCGTCTGCGGGCCAAGCAGCCCCCGTGTTTCCAGATAAACGGCCCGCCTGCGGGCCAGGCGGGCCCGTTCCCGTCCGTCGCCGCCGCCCCCCTGTAGTTCGCACCACATAGCTTGCACCCTATAGCTTGCCCAACATAGCTTTCACACAGTTTGCACCTTGTAGATTGCAAAGCATGGCTTGCACCACCTAGCTTGTACCACATAGCTTGCCCCACATAGCTTGCACCACGTGAACTACACCAAGCAGATTGAACCACACAGCTTGCACCACACAGTCTGCACCACATGGCTTCCACCACTTTGGTTGCACAACATAACTTGCAAATCCACATCAATACCTCTCGATGGCTATCACAGGACCCTGACAAACAAGCTGCTGAGGGAGCACACAATAAGACCCTTACAGACAAGCTGTTGAAAGAAAATCGCGCTCGGATCTTGTTCGCGATCTTCGGCCTCTGGAGCCGCTTCCATGCCCCAGGACTGGATCACGAAGCCGCGGGATGAAAGACCATCCCGCGGGCAAGGTACCGAGATCTCCAGGGGACGGCGACCCGAAAAAGCTGCTGTCAGAGGTATGTGATGTCAATTGCCGCCTGGGAACGCGACGACTGCTGCGACGATGCTTACAAATGAAAGGTTAACCATTGGAAGCTCAACGATTGGGAGCACGTCATGCGACTGAGCGCGCGCTGTCGACAAGCTGCTGGATGCTTCTCCTAATCAAGACGCATCGCCGATGTATCGGTGATGCCGCGATGCCGAGCGATCCTGCGGCCCCACCTGATTGCTGCGACCCCATTCGAGCGGCCTGGTTCTTCTCCTTCCCTGGGGAAAGAGAAAACGATGACCACGGCCAAGACTGAATGAGGAAACGTCGGTGTCGATATTGGTCATCGTCCATCCTAACCATCACTAATTCGCAGGTCATCCTAGCGAATCAAGCACGGCCCGTATGGATCATGTCCAGGATCGGCGCCGCCCCGATCCTGCAACATCTTGGCCATGGCAATCCCCTGAGATCCAACGACGCGAATAAAATGTAACATCGTGAAATATCACGACCAGAACCCAGACCCCATGTTCCTGCTGCATTGTTTTCGAGCTGGATCGATCTGTGAGTGACCCCAGGTCCGAAATTTTGCGAAAACGCCCCGCTCGAAAAAATGCGACGCCGAGATCTCAAAGTCGTGTTTTTTCCCTCCACTTCCCCCCCAGGCTCTCCGGCTTCTCCGGGGGCTCGGCCACGATCGCGGTGCAAATGGGCTGGTCGCCCACCTCGGGTAGGACGAAACGGGGGGATAGATAGTACAGGGGGGGCGAGCGAATCAGCTCACGCAACTGGTTTGCTCGTCGCCTCTCGGCGCCGGAGGGGCGCCAATGTATCGAGGCAAGCGGCCAGCGGCCGCGCCGAAAACAGCTGCATGCCTCGGATTTCGCTCGCACCCTCCCTTTCCCTGAAGATCCCCCATTTTTTGAACATCGTTCAACCGGTCTCCATCCCCGCAGACGTGGCCTGGGACCCAGTCAGGGACCGACTCCCCCCTTCAGATGAAGAGATGGGCCGATCCCGTGGGGTTTCGAGGGGCACATCCCCAACTGGGGTGGTGGGATTGCGGGGATCGGGATGGAGATAGGGACTGGCTTGAACCATACTGCTTTTCGACCCGCCCACCCGGAGCCACTCGCCTGCGCCGCACGCGCTGTGGGCACGCACCTGGGGGTCGCCGCCGGCGCGTGCCGCTGGCGCCGCGTGCGGGGGCCCGCTGGACCAGGGCGGCAGGGCCGCCGCCGCCCCGCCCGCTCTGGGGCCTCCCCGAAGGCGTTGGCGTTGCTTGGTGGGGGGACCTCCTCCTCCTCCTCCCTCCCTCCCTCCCTCCCTCCCTCCCTCCCTCCCTCCCCCTCCTCCCCTCCTCCCTCCCTCCTCCTCCTCCTCCTCCTCCTCCTCCCCCCTCCCTCCCTCCTCCTCCTCCTCCCTCCTCCTGGATTCCGCGTCCCGGATCCCGCGGGTCGGGCCCTGGGCCCCAGGCCCCGGGCACTGGGGTCGCGGGTCCGCCTCTCGGGGCTCTTGTCAGGGCTTGGGGGCGAAAAAAACGCGCACCCGTCGTGCATTTTTTAGGCCACAGTATCGGATGCGCGCATCCTCAATGGATTAGCCATCCATGGATTTGGCGCCTCCCCAAAATTTTGCCGGTGTCGCCTCGTTCGGCGGCGGAAATTCGCGATTTCTCATGGAAAAGGACCCCCCCGCTAATCCACGCCCCCTTCATCCATGTTTGCGATCGCCTGACACTACTCGAAAGCAAAGCTGCCCTCTCCCCCCGCCCGCCCAAGAGGCGCCGAGTACCAAAAGAACTGCGAAACCCAACGCTGCCCCGAAAACCAAAAAAGACAGACAAATCAAAGAGCGCGGCAATGCGCTGGATTGCGGAAGCCCATGGGAGCACGATAAGCGAAAGAAGCGCCACCGAAAACACCAAAAACGGAACGAGCGCCAGAAACCAGAAGGGCGCCGAAAACCAAGAAAGCGCCGAAGACCAAAGACGCGCCGGAAACCAAAAGTGCGCCGCCAACCAACAGGTCGCCACACGCAAAGGATGCGCAAAAGAACAATGGCGCGCCGAAAACCAAACGAGCTGCAAAAACCAAAAGAACGCCGTAAACCAAAAGCACACCGAGAACCCAAATGGCTCGAAAATCCAAAAGGACCGAAAGCTAAAGGAGCGGCGAAAACCAAGAAGGCGCCGAAATCCAAAAGAGCGCCGAAAAACAACGAATCATCAACGCGCCGAAAACCAAAAGAGCGACGACAACCACAGCGGCGACGCAAACCAAAGGGACGTCGAAAACAAAATGTGCTCCGACAACCGACTGGGCGTCGAAAACCAACAGAGCGCCGCAGACACAAAGAGCGCCGAAAACAAAGAGTCGGCGAAAATCAAAGACACCCGAACAAACTATGACGGCGCGGAAAACGAACTGCGTGCCCCAGATAATCACAGGGGGGGATTAGAAAATTCGAGGCCGCGGGGGGATAATGAACAATGTGTGCCGGCAAGGGCAAGTCGTGCGTGGGATGCATGACCAGGAACAAGGAGGTCGTCGTTGTCGTCGTACGAAGAACGACGACGACGACGACCTAGTCCTGCCACTCAAATCGCAAGGAGGGGAAGGGAAAGGAGAGAGAAGGGGAAGGAAGAAGGAGGGGTGAGAGAGGAGAGAGGCCCCAGGACAAATTTTCCCCCAACAATCGGTTTCGGGACATAGCACTTATTGTGTAAAACACACTGTTCCCAACCATCCTGTGGTGTTGGGTCCTCGTTTTGAAGAGAAAGCGCCCCGCGTCTCCTCCTTCTCCTCCTGCCTCCTCCTCCTCCCCCTTCTCCCCCTCCTTCCTTTGGCTCTCCGCATGTCTCTGTTTCAGCACACCCCTCACACGCTTCGTGGCCAAATAGGGAGCTCCACCTAAGGTCCCACTGGCGCAGCTCGCGCCGCCCCATTCTGACACACCCCTCACAAGTTTCGTGGCCCCATAGGGAGCTCCACCTAAGGTCCCAGTGGCGCAGCTCGCATGGCGCCGCCGCCCCATTTTGGCAAACCCCTCTC